>VYZM01014612.1:88820-145867 GCA_013398915.1 Dromas ardeola | reverse complement strand
AACTCTGAAGATTCCGTGATAATGCTCTGGTTTAGGACTCAGCTTTTCCAATCATACGGGCTGTAAGATTGTGACAGATCATAGATAACACAGGTGACAGAACCTGACAAGAGAAATGCATCATCATCAAGGAAAAGTCATTATTTAAGCTTGGATTCTGGCCTCTGTATAAACATAGTTCATCCTCAACAAGCACACATTCGCTTGTGGAAACTGCTCCTTTGTTTCTGCCAAACACTCAAACAAAAGCCCACTGGGGAAAGTTTTAACTAGTGCTCTCCACACACACGCACATTCCGCAACGTATCCATCCCCATTTGTTGAACATGTAAAATGCTTTTTGCACAACAGCTGTAAGTACTGTAGCCTCATCTGGTATTGCTATAGCCATTTATCTGTTCTCTCATAGGAAGGAGGCAGAGTTCAGTCTCAGAACATTAAGACCGTTAGCATGCAATAAAGGAACCAAAGGGACGCTCAGTTCCTCTGTGATAATAAACTTGTTCAATGACTACATCCTTACTGAGTTCTTCTCCACTTAAACTGAAATTAAAAACGGGACAGAGCAAGAATGAAACACGTTAGTGTGGAAAAACAGGGCACAACCCATGAAGAACTGTATGCAATACAACTACCACACATCATCAGGAACTACAGCCAAGTGACAACACAATCAATCCCATACGCCAAGCTTAGATAGAGAATAAGTCTTAAAGCATAGCACCTGAATTTTTAAGAGATATAAGAGAAACTCATCACTATGAGCTCTGTGTAAAGAAACATTTGTACGTAAGTGAGAGAAATGTGATCACACCTTGGTCAGAACCAAGTTACATCCTATTCCTTTCTGAGGGATATCAGCATCTATCAATGAATTGGGTACTGCTAGATTGCGCCTTGGATAAAAAGCAAGGCCTCAAAACCCTAGAAAAATTTTGTTCTATCAAATACATTTATAAAAATGTGGTTCCATTGACTTAATCCATGTGAAAATTCATACATATGTATCAGTTTGCTTAAGTTCTTTTACATTTAGGGTAGTAAAGCAGCCAAGAATTAGACAAAAGACACAGTCTACATACTCAAAGCATATCTCTGGTTCCAGTGCCCACCAGGTGACAATGCCATAAAAGTCCAGAGCTTTGGAAAAAAATTAAAATCTCCTTCCTTATGCCAAATATTCTGGGCAGATGTTCCTAGACATTAACTCTACGTGAGAATTGTCGCTGTCCTCTTGCTAAAGTCATTGCTAGAATTTAAGTTTGAGTCTTGCAGCGACAGAACCAGTCCTGGTCTAAATGGAAAGCAAGTGATCGGCCGCTGCAAAGCTGCGACTGTCACAGCCACACACACCAGTGGAACCTGGGGGATGTCAGTGGTAGGAATGGCAATGAACATGCAAACTTCTCAGCACTCATCTATTCAGCTTGCTTACGCTTTATAGCTTTTGAGTAACACCTGAACTCTTTATAAGACATTTAACTAAGCACTCCAAGTATCAATTTGTTTCTTTATCTCTTTTCTTCCAGGGAGGGAAGAAACTTCTCCTGGGTTTTACATCTATGGAATGGTAAGCCAAGAAATTTTGCAGAGAGAAAAGGCAATTTCCACTTCTTTTCTCAGAACAGGATTCCATTTTCTACAATAATATACTATTTTCTGCCTTTTCCTTATCACAGATTTTTATGCTGCCTCTACAAAACCAGAGTAAAAAATATATCCCTTCCAATTAAATTCAATCTCAGTGTGTTGTTCTATCATGAAAATATTCCGTCTGCAAGTCTTTTAGAAATATGAGTCTTGGTGTATCAAGATATATTAAATGGTAACATCTGAGCATGATGAAGTGAAGGAATCCCATATATTTAGCAGATTTTCAGTCATTTCTCCCTCCCACTTTTCCAGCAAAGAGATTTTAGTACCCCTTTTGGAATTTGTTCATGGTGGTGATGAATAGCTTAAACAATTACACCAGAATTAAATGCAATTTTTCTATCTGTTCTTAGTGCTCGTCAGAAAGACAGAAGAGTTACTGTTACGCACTTAATACTTCATGTTATTGTAACAAGAATATAAAAGGACTTAGTCTGGTCAACGTTTATCTTAAATACAGAACTGTTTTCTCAACCCCAAAAGAATTAACAAAAAAAAAGAAAAAAGGACAAACAAGGAAACTCTACATACCACTGAGAGTAGTACATACATGAATGATGCTGATATTTCCTCTAAGATGTATTTATTCTGTGCTTTGTCTTCGGCTAACTCACTCTCTACTCAGTATCTGTATTGAAGTACTTAAAAAGCTGGATGCAATTTCGATATTAGAAAGCTTGATTGAAGAGGACATAATAATACATAAAGAGTTATAATCCAGGGACTGCATGATAGAAAGGAGAGATGGAATTTGTTTGACATGACAATTTTCTGTTATTGTTTTGGGATTACAACAAACCTGCTGCTAAACTAACTGTGCTATGATAGTTAAGGTTGTGTCAGCACTTTTCTTGTAAACCTCTTTTCCAGTGCATTTATTACTAAATAAAAAGTTTTCCAGGGGCTGAAACCTGGCATGAAAGACTGCATTTATCTTTAGAGACTTCAAAAAAGAAATTCAGCCTCTCTTAATAGAGGGGAAGAAAAAAAGACTGCTAGCTTGGGATACATAACTTTCCACTGCTAATCTTACCAGCACCATGCATATTCTCCATGTTTTAAAAAAATAGAGGGAAAAATACTTTGTTGATGTAGCTTCATTTCAACTTAGAAAACAAAAGACCCATGCAATCCACCTTTCCTTGTTATGGAGATCTTAAATTTTATATAGCATATGTAATGATTTTTCCCTGGATATCCAAATATAGTGCCACAAATAGGCCCTGATTATACTCTCTGGTCACACAAAAGGCAGAAATAGTCTACGAATTACCCAACACATGTTTATTTTAAAAAACCCTCTTGTGGTATGCATTTATTTCTCATTGTACTAATTATGGTTGGAAAGAGATTCACCCTAACTAGAAGCTTTTCAAAAATGCAACAACAAAAAAAGCAGGAAGTCAAGAAAAAGTTGCAGAAGTGGACTGGGAAGCATGGCGAGGCAGTAACACTAATTGTAGCATCCCAGGGAATCTGGGATGGCCTGAAGCAGTGGCCTGGCTCCTGGTGATAAGCTCCCAACTGCAACCACTTTGGCAAACCACAGTACACAAATAAGAGGCTGGAAGCCAAGAATTCAAAGTATAGAGAAGCACTAAAATATTTATTCTGGGATAAACCTGCTACCTCATATCACGCAACCTCATCATCTAATAGATAAGGCAAACTGCATTTAATATAAGGGTAAAGAACCTCTGTCAAAGACTGGACCATGCAGCATCCTTTAATTTATCAAAATTATCTAAAGCTTTTATTCTTTGTATTTCACAGAATTTACTGCACATTGGACTTCAAGAGGTAGTTAGGAGAGCAGCTTGTCTTTAAAATAATTTGGCAAGTCTTCAGGTATTTGACAGCAATACTGAATCAGATCCCATACAAGCCTCACACCAACATTTTATCTGAAACGAGATTCAAAACATCTTAGATTCAAACTCTCTCTACAGTGGTGATCTCAAATTTGGCTGTATTCTGTTTTTATTCTTTGGTATTGCCAGCCCCACCAACACATATTGATTAATCAGCCAAGCTGGCTTCACTCTCATACCCCCTATCACCAACAGCAATGGTCTGAGTCTCAACAAGGCACTTCTGCAAACTCACTTTCTTTAAGAAACACATGTAAAATGATAGTTTTCTCAATATTGCTCCTCATGGACACCTCTGCATGTCTAGTACTTTCCATGCAGTTCAGAGGAGCAATAGAATGCTAATACACCGTTCTGCACTGAAACTCAGGAGGAAAGATTCTGGCACAAGTACTCAAACTGGTTAGCTCTTCTGCAGCTGTATCACTTGTGTGTGCCAAGAGGAGTAAAACAAACAAAAAAAAAATTAAAAAAAAAAAATCCCCTATTTGAGTCAGTAATTCAGCAGATACAAGCAAACAAAAGATCTGAAATGCAGCAGTTCAATTTTAATAAAGACACTTCTTTTAAAGAACAACTGAATATCTAGATTGCCAATTTCAGCCTTGTGACCTACCTGTTGGAACACAGACAGAAGGAGATTACAACCCTTAAAACTGTTTCAGCAAAGACTCTACACAGCCCTTTCTGCTTCCAGGGAATTCCTTCCTAAAAATTTTTTTCTTGTAAAACTAGATAAAGCTTTGGCCTTTTTCTTTCTAACTTTCTTCTCTTCTCCCTATTTCCTTGCTGTAAACACACATTTCAGACAAAAGACGAAATATTAGAGAGGGACAACTGAACAGCAATCACTACCCGAGTACTGCTTCATGTGAAAATGGTTTTACAGAGTCAGACAGTGCCTGTGCTCCTGAGTAAATAACTGGAGCCACACCACACCTCATAGGAAATTAATGATCTTTATGAAGTGGAAAAAGACTCTGAGGCAGGCACAGCGCTATCAAAAGAAACGTGCATAATTTTTGCTTCAGGACATGTCAGAATCTGCAAACCCCTTCCACCTCTAAGGGCATTCAGCCTTCACAGTTAGGACATGTGTGTTCAAGACTTTGTTCAAATAGTCTCACACTGTCTCTCCTCAGCCTTGTTTACCTGCCCGGTGAGTCTCCTTCCTCTTCCCTGCCCTTTTGTTTTACAGCATCTGCTCCGTGTGCAGAATTAAGTTTAAGCCAGTGAGCCTGCTCAGTCAAGCTTGGCTCAGCTTCTCAGAAACAGCTCTTTGCATTGTACCCTTGTGCATTTATTAAAAAGTGTGTGCCCATGCACACACACACTCTTCATAAAAATAAAATAAAAAAAAAAAAGAGTAAAATTCTCCTGTTCGTGTCAAGCACTGGCACGCAATACAATATTCTCCCTTTGCTGTCAGAATTTTTTTTTTCCTCATTTAACTGACATGCATTACCAAATTAAGTTTGCATAGGAAAAATAAACACACTCTTCACTGAAGAGAATAAAATGACAAACGATTCTAATTTGAGATTTTCTTTTAATCATTTGTAACTACAGTGATTCAATCCCATAATAAACAAGCATTGCTTCTGCAGCATATTCCCTTGCAACAAAGAATACTATAATCAGAAGAATGTTGTTCATAATGAATATAGGTGAATTTTCAAATTGTCACAGCACTGAGCCATCAACATCCAGAGACTTCTGGTGGATGTTGGAATCTGAGCCCTTAGTCCTCTATCTACAGAAATACTATTTAGAGCCACCAACATTAAGAACTCATTGTACTGGTACTATTTAGAAATACAGTAAGAATTTATGTGCCCTGAGAGCTTCTATTCAAACAGGAAGAAAAAATAGTTAAATTCAAAACTGATGTTTGAAATACATGTTATAAATACAACAAAATAGTGGGAGACTGACATGACCTATTCACACGTATATGTAAAGATAGTTTGCATATACAGGTCCACACTGCACAGCATTCCCAATAACTAACTCCACAGTAGTTTATATCCTCTACCTCTCTGAGCTTCTCTGAATAGCTGCCACTTTGCTTTCAAAAATCTTACCATAAGAGATACAGTTTCTTTGTATCTTCAAAAGCCAATGATTTTTATATAACAAAGACTGTGGCAGAAAGAAGTGGGCCTTGCAGTGCTTATTGGAGGTTGCCAGTGAGGATTATACACACAAATGTGTTCCAAAAGCTTTGGGAGATGAAACAAATATTATAAAACTCATTCCTGGTAAAACAGTGTATCTCTAAATCATTTTCAATGTCTCAAAAATACTAAGAAATAAATATTTGTTAATTCCCATCACAAAATTCCCCAGAGTCACCACAACCACACGTTGTTCAAGAAGGCCTTCGGTGTCAGGGAGCAGCGGGACTGAGGTGCCAACCAGGAGCTGAGTGTGACAAGGTAGGCAGGGGCCGTGTCCTTGCTGACATGGGGCACAACCCCACAGTACCTGAGCAAGGAGATCAGAGCTGGCCAGAAACAGTAGCCAGGGTCAGGCACACTTCAGTGACTGCCACACAAGTCCACATCAATGCAGCAGGTCTGGGTTCAAACCAGGAAGTCAAGTCAGAGGGTGAAGATCAGGATCGGCAAGGTAAATGGCCCAGCACAGGCAACGAAGCTCAGGCAAGCAGCTCCCAAGCAAAACCAGGGAGGTCTCCAACACGGCTTCCCGGTGCTCTTCTTACAGCAGCCTGATCCCAGGTCACAGCTGCACACATCAAAGCTGGCTTTGAGTACAGGCAGCCAAAGCCTTAGGACAGGGCAAGGAGTTGCACTTAGGGCCTGACACCTACTAATTGAAAGCAGATATATTATGGAATCCACCTTATGTTTGCAGCACCAAGCCATATCCACCAAAGTGTTGACTATTATACATCTACTTACCTAATTCTTAATTAGCTTGAGCTTCTGGATGAAGACAAATTTTGAAATGCTTTTACAGCATTAAGAACAATCAGAGTTACTGATAAGATGCAGAGAGCCACGAAGCCACATGCATTGAGACTCTGGAGATTATGAGAAAGTGATTTGAGCTGCACGATTTAAGATGTTATTTTTTGACAGTTCTTACTGATCTGGCATGGTGCGCCTAGGAGACAGATTCATAATGGAGAGAATATACGCATTATAAATACACACACGCAGAGACCCCCCTACAAATGGGTTAATGGGTTGTATAGCACCCATTTTTGTCTTGTTACTATAGCTTTAGATATATAACATTAAAATACCTTTTGTCTTTAGTTTGTATGACTTAGTTAGGGGTGCAGCAAAACTTTTTGCCGACACAGGACATCGATTTGGTATCCTGAAATATTAGCCTGCCATGGTAAAAGGGCAAGGAATATGGATGGCACTGACAAGTACGTTTGTTCTGCTACCAGCGCTGCAGTTAGAAATCAAAACACCTTTCGTGCACTATAGTGGATGCTTATTACTGAGTTACAACCTTAGTATTCAATATGCAAAGTTATTACTGTTAAAGGGTACTAAATCTACTGTGGCTCAGTGAAGAACTGAAATTGCAGTTACAATTATTCCCTTCCCCTCTGCTTATGCTGCAAAACAGATAATTCATCCAGAGTTTAAATGTGAGCAAGAGGATGTTGAGATGATATTTCACACATTTTCAAGAAGTGAGGTACAGATGTTCTCCCCTTGCAGCTGAATTTGTCAGGAGTAATGATAGAGAGGGAAGACTATGCTGTACTCTGCCTTTGGATTTCTGCTCTGAAGAAAATGCATCTTTCATTTTTTACATGCCACAGTCTCACACAACATTATTTTACACTGGAAGTATTAGTACTTCGCTAACTACATTAAAAAGTCACTACCTCAGTGTTATTAAATGTTCATTTAAAGTAACATTTGTGATCTGCCAAAGTACTTAACAGCATGCAATAAGAAGTTTTAAGCCATTAACAAGCTTGCAGTTATATATAATAGGGAGTATGGTTTAAATAAAAATCACTTTAAGTAGGGAATGATTAATCATTGCTGTTCTTCCCTTCATTTGTATTCTTAGCAAAAGTTGTCAACCTTTGTCCCAGCATTAATGGTGAGTTTTATGTGACTGTACATGGTATTCTTAAAATTGATTAATTAGCAAGGCCACATTTTATTTGAAAGTGCAGAATGTAGTCACATTTTCATTCAGTTCCCTAGGGAACTAATTATAAGGTCTGCTCAACATACATCACAACAATATCTCCTATATGGCACAAGCAATTATTTAGATACTGTAAATATCTTTCCAAATACTTAAAACAGAACTGCTTCAGCTATTTCAAAGTTTCATTAGAAACTGGTGCTAGTCTCAGCTGGGAAGTTCCAAATATTCCCTGCTCAGGAAAAACAGCAGGTACTCAGCATCACAAAAATAAAAAGCCCTGTAATGGGAATTTACCACATTCACCTCTGAACCAGCACAAAGGAAAAAAATGGAGAGAAAGAGAACACAGTCATAAAGACTACACAACCCTCAAAAAAAAAAAACCAACCCAAACATAAATGTTTAACAATCCAATGATGTTGTTTTTTTCTCCCTTAGCTCCAATGCAGCAGTCAATTCTTTCTTTTTTCCACCTCCCAGGACACTGGAACCTGGCAATTTTTACTGCATCAAACAATAAGAGTAGAATATGCAAAAGCACATCTTTCAGAAAAGGAAAAATCCTTCTTTCCCATCGCGCACTAGCCTTGGGGCTTGGGAGAGGAGGGTAAGGAGGGGCAATGGCTCTGACTCAGTCATTGCTGTTCATATTCCAGCAGCTTTAAGAATGGAGTCCCATCACACTAGACATACAAAGACATTAAAATAAGTTTTGCATAGCAGCACTTACAGTCTAAAAAGATTAGACAGCGCGTGGGAGAAAGAAACCATTCATTTGTACCTGGGAAACCAACACGCAGAAGTTACCCTCAGTAGTACAAGACTTCTCCTTACGTCTGTACCAGAGCTAGAAACTCAACTGCCACAAAGCTGCAATTTCCCACTCAGAATACGTGCACAACAAACACTAACACAGCCTTGGGAACTTGCATAGTGGCTGCAAAGTAGATGAGTAGCTATACCAAAGATCAGATTACTTCAGTTTTGGCTCCTGGAGTTCTCACCTTGCTTAGGCTGTGCTCTGATTCACAAGATTTGCCCCCAAAAGCAAACTGGGAGGGGGGAGCTATTTGATTGGCTCCAAAGCTCTTCTAAATTGGATGATACAGTGTGCATCAAGCAGTAGAATAGCTTCCATAGCAACACACGCTCTCTCTGCTTCGTTATTTCTAGGGCATCTGTCACTAACTCTGCTCCCTGAAAACAGTTGCTGGGAGTGAAGGTTGCTTGCAGACTTGTAAACAGCCACCCACGTTATTTTAGAAGTGCATCTGTATTATTGTCAGAGCGTACCTTGCGAGGGCAGGCAGCAGAAAACTGCTGTTCCAAATTGATTATAATACAGATTTATATTTCCCAGCATCTCCCAAAGACTTCATTGCAGTCTACAAATAGACTACAAAACACCCTGCAAGAGCCCAATATTATAGATTAAACTTTCGGAAGACAGAAAAATTAATTATACAAGACCCTGCTGGCTAGAATTACATACCAGATATTTCCGTGTCTAAGCAGAAGACAAGCCTTTCCACATAGGAAAACAGTTTTAAATATTTCTAAAAATCTTCCCCCAATCCACTTTTTCTGAAGGCATATCAAATACTTTTCAGTATTTATTTACCTCACCTTCATGACACAAGAAAACAAACTCACAGTGTAACGTGAACCATGCATACCAAATCACAAAACTTGTGCCATTATAAAGCTTTAGTTAAAGTTACTGTATTTAGTCTTTAAAGATTTTCTTGTATTAGTCCAAAAGTTATAGAGTATCAGTAGCTCTCTTGACTTTCATCACCTTGGAAACACCATTGCATGCAGGAAAACAAGTCCCAGGAAAAGAAATATGGATTTATTATTTGTAATACAATAGATTTTTAATTCTGAATTTCTATTTGATGTTCTTAAGGAATTTTGCAATAACAGAGAAAAACAATCCCTTTTTCTTTTAATTCCATATCTGAGTAATAGCAATTGTGATCATGATTTTGAAGATTATGAACGCAGACAGATAAACAAATGAGGTCTGACCTGATAAGGACATACCATTTCCCTCAACAAACACACAGGACTTCTGAAAACAAACAGACCACGTTTGTGTGAAATGTAATTTTAGTGTAAAATACTGCATCTAATAGGAAAATTTGCTTGTTTTTTAAAATGTCTGAAATGTACATATGGGAGAAAACACTGGTTACCAGTGTTTTAAATAAAAGCTCTAGGACATGTCATCAGCTACTGAGATCACTAAGAATTAACACTGTTTACTTCACAGAAAAAAAACCAAAGTAACTGCTGTTATCTTGCCATTTAATATTTTGCTAAAATAGACAGAACGAGATGCTATAATCTAAGTTATTTGGTCTGATTTTTAGTAAATGACACTGAAGGAGTCACCAAGTATAAACATCAAGCCCACAGTTAGTAGTTTAAATGTTTTTATCTTTTGGGTATTTTGTAGTCCACTACTGTGTTCACTGAACAATGAGTCACTGGAGAAGAAACAAAATGTTCTGCATCTGAGATAACAAATATATTAACAAAAAAGAAAAAGAAAAGGAAGAAAAAAGACTTAATCTAAAAAAAAAGAAAACTCAATTTTTTATTACCTACTTTTTGTGCAAAACAGCCAGTGTGTGTTTATCTTCAGGGCTTGCAGGAAACTATTTAGTTGTAATGGCATTTGGAAAGAGCCAGAATTTGATGAGACTTGCAGACAGTGAAATTTCATAGGGCTCTTTGCCAATGTTTACTATTGTAATGAGTTTAATTGCTTTGCTCTCGCTTATGGTCTTGGAAATCGCTTTCAGGGTTCACCTACAGAGTTAAAGAAAGTGGGGGAGAGCTGGTATGAGGACCAAAGGGAAGCGTCAAAGTGAGAGACACTTTTAAAACAGGACAGAAAAGTCTCATTGTGGATACATGCTAGAGGTCTTTAGTAAAGCGCAGAGTCGCTGAGTTAACATTCTTTTGCTATCAACAGTAGCTAATGACACCAGCAACAAAATGCAAGTCTCATCTCATTCTGATTGCTGGCCAGCAAAAGAAACCATTGCTTACTGGTGCTCCGTTAGCTTCAGAACCAAAGATCTTTTGCAATGGTTCTGTCCCCACAGATGGGGTAAGTGAAAATATTTACTTTACCGAATTTGAGTGGTTGGGGCATTCCTTTTTCAGTATTAGAAAGCACAAGCAAAGATATCTTAGGGGAAAAAAAAGGTTATGAAAGCCATGGATCTGTACAACTGTATGTCAGCTCTATTAGTCTTATGCATCACATAATAGTCCAAGGCATATGATAAAGAATTTTTTCCACAATGATGGGTAAGGCATGAGGTCACGCAATGAACGATAACAAAGCCAGACACCGAGTAGCTGCTATGTGAGCACCACTCAACCTAAGCACTGAGGAAACCAAAGTAAAAACTGTCTCCAATGAGGTCATTTGAGTGTTTTATAATACATATTAGCAGCATTACACAAACTCAGCCGAGGTTGCTACTTGCATCTGTGCAAAGCAGCCCTTCATTTACTCTGAGAAATGTGCACCGTGCAGAGCCATGAAAGTGGGTGCAAGTAGAGGAAAGCTGTATCTGGCAAGGCCAGCCCAGTGACTCAGTGCAAACTGAGTGCATCTGCACCATCGTCTTCCGAGAGTCCTGTAAAATCTGCGCCTTCTGGCTTAGTCTGAACTCTTAACTGGTATCACAAAGAATTGTTGCTGTTATCTACATTGCTTGCTAAGTACACTCAAGCAACATTACAAATCCAGCTCTAAACTCAGAGCAGTCATACAGAATAAGTTAGAGAAGCTACCGCAGCACTATAGCAAGTAGAAGAAAATCATGACAGTCTGTCTTTCAAACATAACATGTGTCCACCTTGTATTCTAAGTTTAAAAGCAAGCCAAATTAGATAGTAAAGAAAAAGGGCTAACAACCCATAGCAGATATGAAAGGCTAAATCAGTATGTATTAGCTGTTACAACTCACTAATTGTTATTAGGAAGAAAGGGCTTACATATTTCTCTTTTACCAGAAATAAATTTTGTCGTTCTCTGCGTGCAAACTTTGCCATTCCTGTGACCCAGCAGTGCGCCAGTTCAAAGAACTAAACCAGCAGAATACCAGTCAACCGGGGCTGGGCTCCTGTCGGTGTGGTTCTCCGCCCGGGCACACTGCGAGGTCAGACCAGCATTGGAGCCAGACCAAGGAAAAGGGCAGGAGCCCATAGCGGGGCAGCAGGCATTACAGCAGCTTAGCTCTAGCATCACACATACCCACAGCAGGATTCGACAAGAACTGCCTTATATCAAAGGAGTAAGATAGCACCAGATAGCAGATCAGAAGCATTCTGTCTCTTCAGGAGGAAAATATGTGGCTCTTCCAAATGGCCACCAGTGGCTTTAGTATTGAAATGTTGTTTTTCCTGCAAAATCCAGTATGTAATTCTTAAGATTATGCTAGAGGTAGCAACAATAACGAAACCCTATCAATGCCTAATAGGAATGCTTAATGAAAGTACAATTCTCATTAACTAAAAGTCAGTTTGTGCTCTTTCTAGCTGCGTCACCACTGACAGTTGTCTCTAAAGTGAGACACATTGTAAATTCACTCTTAATTCAATATAAAGATTCCAGACCAGGAAATTCTCCAAATAGTCTCTATATGTCACTTCTTAAATCTCACTCAAGCTCTAAAATAAATCTTTGTTGTGCACAAGCTCTCAGAACAGGAGTAGGTTTAACTCCTACCTAATAGTTTTATTGCTATCACGAAAGCCAGTACAGAATCCCTTCCCTTTTACGCTTCCATTTTTTGGCAAAACTAACAAGAAAAGACATAGGAAAAAGTTATACAATATCTGAATCCCTAGTGGAAAATAAACTGCCATAAATCATTGTTACAATATGAAAGCTAATTTAAATTTGGCCATATTTCTGGCAGACAAATGCTCTGTTTCTACAGCTATTAGTGCTCTAAACTCTACTGTGAATATCCATTTAAATTTTTTAATCTGAATGAGGAAGGTGAATCCAATTCTGCTTATTTTCATGCTGCGTTAGTTAGCTTTCATTCACTCAAGAAGGAGAGATAAGAGCATATACCTTCACTGGCACACTATGAATTGCAGATAATCGATCTGGTTTTTTGTATCAGTAGCACAAAACAACTGCAAGTAAAATGCGGACTTACATAGAAGCAGATAGCAAGACCCATGTCTGATGTTAAACTCATCATGTATGTAAGTGGACAGGGTAAAGGACAAGAGGGGAAAAAGATTTTCTCCAATTGCACAGTGAATGAGGTCACAAAAAAATTGAAATACTCTAACTGAACTGACTGAAACTTTCTTCAGTTGTCTCAGGATGATGTGAAGAAGAGACCTCCGATTTAAAAAAAAATTTGCAAGCATCTTTCAAAAAATCCAATTAAGAATTACATCATCTATTCAGAATCAATTAATAAGCAAGAAAAAAAAAAGAGAGAAAACATTTAAGACAAATTAGTTGAAAAAATTCTCTGCGTTAAGAAAATGTTGTAAAGTTACCAAAACTTAAGTATTTTCAATATCTCATTTTTAATGCACTTGGAATGTAGTAGTTTTGAGAGAAGTAGAGGAAAAAAGTCTTACGCTATTTATTTTTTTGAGTATAAATGGAACAACCCACATTATCTCATTAAATAATGTGACCCTTGAAACTATAATATTTCTGTTCTGCAGCTATTCCACAGGTGTCAGAATCAAAAAGTATGTCAGCAGCACTAGATTCAAAATTGGCACTTTTGATTTTAAACCAATTAATCAGTATCATTTTACTCAGACCCCCGATACATGGGGGTGGTCTATACACATGAATTTCATACATATCTGGTGGTTAATGGGTGTTTAGATAAAGTTTTGTTGTAAAATAAATGTTTAAGAAACCAAGAATATACTCCAAACAAATCAGCTACTTATATTGACATTAATTACTTAAAGCTACTTAATCCTCAGTTATTGCCATATTCTTTCAGATATGCTAAAGTATCAGAAATCCCTATTTCAGCAACCTGGCTGCATTCAGCAACCTAAAATACATCTGCAGTATTCTATTTTTCATCAAATATATGTTCTATTAAATATTTTAAGATGATGGATAAACTCTCAGGGGTGATGGAGAAGTAGGATGATGAATATATTCTCTAGTGAATCGCTATACAGCAATTAAGCCTGCTCACATTTAAGCATTGATTGAAGGCTCACCAGTATATTGGACTTTGTCCTCATGAAAGGAAGAAGCATCATTTCAGCAATCAAAAGATGATGCTTTCATATAAAGAAAAATATTTTTAATAAAGTCATCCACAACACCTTTGTGCAGTCAGTTACCAGTCCAAAGCCAAGATAAAGTGTAAGTACAATAAATAAATATTTCAAAATATAACATAAAAACCGTAAGTGTTGTGAAAAGAATACTAGCACCCATTTATTTCTGTTGAACGTCAGAAAAACACACCAATAAAACTGCAGATTTAAGTCCTGGCGGAAGCTCAGACTTACAGGTGCAAACAGGAAGCATTTTTTAACTGCTACTGAATTACAGGGACAATGACCACTCCGTAGCATTCTTCATAATCAACTGCAAAGAGATTAAAACCATCAAGGAACAAAAACAGCAAAGAAGAAACACTGTCCCAAATGATAAAACTACACTTCAAAAAGCACTGTTGTATTTGTGTTTCAATAACTTTTGTAACCCACTTTGATTTGGAGGCATCATACACATAGGAACAGTCTCGAACAAATGGCAACATTTAGAGGACAAAAACCCAAAGAAAGATCAAGTTAAATCAATTCAAGATTCAGGTCACCAGTACAAAGAGGAAGCAGCAGCAAATGTCATCAATAGCCACAAAATTGTCAGGCAAACAATGAAACTGAGAAAGGACAACCTTAAACACACTGTCAAAGAAATTCCATATTACCAAATTATAAAGATGAAAGGGTTTTTTCCTCCAGTTAACTTGAACTGAGATAGATGAAGGAGAATGACTGGAACTAAAAAATAAAAAGAGGGACAGAGTTCAGAGACAAAGTTATTCAAGTTGCCACAGATTCAGCTGGATACCAACATTGCTGGAACAAGAAACTGACATTCCAAATGATAGGAAAATTAGATTCAGAAACAAGGGCACTGAAAGGCACTTTAGGCTGGAGAAGAGAAGGCTGAGGGGAGACCTTATTAATGTTCACAAGTATCTAAAGGGTGGGTTGAAGGAGGATGGAGCCAGGCTCTTTTCAATGGCTCCCAGTGACAGGACGAGGGGCAATGGGCACAAGTTAGAACACAGGAAGTTCCGTTCAAATACACGGAAAAACTTCTTTACGGTGAGGGTGACAGAGCACTGGAACAGGCTGCCCAGGGAGGGTGTGGAGTCCCCTTCTCTGGAGACTTTCAAGACCCGCCTGGATGCAGTCCTGACTGATGTGCTCTGGGCAATCCTGCTTCAGCAGGGGAGTTGGACTAGATGATCTCTAGAGGTCCTTTCCAACTCTGAAGATTCCGTGATTCCGTGAAAGAAGCAGGATAAGAAAGCAGCATAAGGAAGATGGACATTTTCATGATGCTTTCTCCAAGACTAGGTTCTATTATTATGTGGAGAAATGAAAACTTCAACAAAACACCAATTAGATTCTTCTAGTAAAGCTGTCCAGAAATAATCAATGTTTCTCAGTGACCAACTAGAAATATCTAAAAGGGTCCTGATATTCATAAAGTCTTCAGTAGCCTAAGTAAACACCTAGGGTTTATATTTTGTTGATATTCAGACACTCCAGAGTGTCCACAAGTGATATTTGTTTTTTCAAAAATCCAGCTCTAAAATAATCCTACATCAATAAGAAACAAAGAGAAATACAACTTCACTATGCTTTTTTGAAGAATGGGTGAACTTAATGACCTTGTTACATGAAAATAATTTGGCAGATATGTCATGTAATTTATAATATCCTCCATCTTCAAAATAAAGTTTAAGTCCACCCAAATATGCATATAATCAGGGGCTAACTCAGCAGAGTCTAACATGTTACACTGTCACTTCTCAGTTGACACTGTGAATACTATGTCCTGGTTTGAGGTAAAACAGAACCAATTTTCTGTTCAGTAATTTTACTTTTCAGCTAAGCCTCTTCTAACTAACTGAATTCTCTGAAATTAACAGCATAATTAACAGACACTTTTCACTGCCAGAGTGATAAGACCTGATTGTTTATAATTTATGCCAAGGAATGGTATGCAGAGAGGTTCCTGCTTGTACGTATTTCTGTAACAAGCAAGGTCACCTCACTTTGTTATGTGCCCCATTGGAGGGCCAGAAGCAGAAAAGCGCAGAGCGGTTGCACCTGTGGGGAGGAGCGGACAGACAGGGGACCCAAAGCTGACCAACGGGGTATTCCATCCCATCAGCATCATGCTCAGTATCAAGCTGAGGGATCAAAGGGTCAGTCTCTTCCTTCAATGACCGGCATCCGAGAAGGACTCTGTCTGTCATCTGCCTTGATCCTGGTCTGTGCGCTCCTGAATCCAGATCTGGAATCCAGTTCCCGTCCATCACTGAGCCCAGTCTGGGACTTTCCCCGTGCCTGTTGGCACTGTGATCATCATCCTGGGAGCTTCATACGGTTTTGTATATATTCCATTATTTTCTTTTAATTATTTTATTAATGTTTTCATTAAAGTAGTTTAGATTCTTTTCTAAACTCACATCTCTCTCTCTTCCTCCTCCCCCTGAAGGGAGATGCTCTCCTTTCTCTGAAGGGAGAGAGGTCAGAGGGCATCTGTCATTCGTTTCAGTGGCCAGTGGGTCCCAAACCACGACAATTACCCAGAAGAGCAGCCACGTAGCTACAAAACCCCATTGTCTATGTTCTAAGTGCCTATGATTGTCGCATTTCCCTTACTGTTTCAGCTGTAGTGCAACAGACAATGGAGTATTTCTACACGTCATGAGAGCAGACAGAACCTTCCAGCAAATTAAGGAAAAATTCATACTACACTTTAAAATCTTCAGATAATTAATATGTCTAAAACTTATTTTACAAAGGAAATATTTAGAGAGTGGGAAAGAAAGGAACCTAAAAGGAATCTCACATTGTGATCTCACATTGCAGGGCATGGGATGTGAATTCCTTTCATTTTTGAACATCCACAGAAAAAGAACTCTTGAGACCAAGTGGCAGAAGATTAAAAAGTCATTCTGAAAGAAGACTTCAGCACTGATCTCAAAATAAAGAAAAAAAATAAATGCAGTTTCTTAACATGCTCTCTGGTTTAATATTTCACTTCTGCAATGTTCTGCTTCACTGCTACTGAATGATGGAAAGGAAATAACAAAAAGACTCTTCAGCATGCATGTCTTTGGTTTTTTCTGTGTATTGTAAGAAGAAATGACAGAGCTGATCATTAAAAATGTTATAATTAAGTCCTGCAGTCACCAGATGTGCAGCTGAAAAGAGAAGCTGGATCAATTCGAAAATTACATCATGGGTAAAGAGAAAAAAAAACGGGTGAATAAACAGAGGAAGCTTAGAAAAAAAATGCAGCCTCTTCTGCTACACTTGGAGGGTGAGGGAGGGGAGAAAAGAGGCAGTATATGTTGTTTGAATAATCTAATTTCCTGTTACGCTCTTTTCTATGAACAAGTAATTGCAGGTTTAATGCAGGTTGTGATTTAACTCATTGCAAGGAATCAGTTTTCTATTTCCCCCGCCCCGCCCCCCCCGATTAAAAAACAAAATAATTGGAAGTGTGTAGAATCAAAATAATTGATCCTGGCTAGTGACACTCATAAGTTTGACAATAACCACCTTATATAAGCAACCATGGGATGTGCGTGCTGCTCAGTGATAGATAAAATTTCTCAATAAAACAATGAGATGAGTGGAGACATCAAGTATGTAATGGTTTGGATTTTTGTTGGTTTTGTTACTGAACAATAAATAAAAAAAAAGTCTCCAGTACCCTCCATTAGCTGATTACCACATAGTTATTCAAGTGGCTGCAAATGCATGTACAAGTAAAGAGCATCAGCCTCTCGCTTCTCGTGTGTAAAAATGAGCGAGACCTTCCCCAGCCTGCCACCCCTCTCCTCTTGTTTATTGTACCTCTTCATGTATGTTGAATTTCAGGTTATTTTTTTGAATGCTGGACCCTTAAAAACACATACCAAAAAGAACCCAAATTAAGACTGAAAGAAAAAAACTTAAAAATAAAGCAGCTTACATCAATTTTCTATACCATCCTTCGATCTGTTATGCCATATTTCTGACTCATTAATTATGAACAATTCCTCTGCAATAAGAACTATCTTTCCTATATGTATCCACCCATACCAAATTGCCATGTACGTTTGTTATGAACCTGTCCTCAAAGCCTCAGGACCACGGGAATTCCCCTGTTTTCTGACTAGTTGACAATTTTGTTGCTTTCCATATGTCAAAAATCCACTTTTTTTTATTGTAAGGCTGCTTCCTTTCTTCCTGACGGTCCCATTATGAGACTATAAGCAAGAGCTGCTGTGCTCTACCAACGTACTTTTGACTGGCTGAAGGTATGCTTTCTTCGCCAGCTGGAAAATCCCTCCCAGTCACCACAGAGAACAAGTATCTTAAATAAGCCTCCTGTCAGCACCACAAAACCTACTCCTCATATGAGTTGTCCCAGCATTCAAGGATGAGAATTTGAAGTCTACTGAAAACATTACTGAGGAAAGAAGTAGAAACAGACAGCTTCCACCACCTGAAAGGACAGAAAGATTTTAGAATAAGAGCAGCTTCAGAATGGGGTGTAAAGAAAAAGAAGCTGACTGTGTATTCTTCACAGTCAGAAGGGGATTCACATGAAAGACACCTGGAAAGATTTTCATACAATCATAGAAGGGTTAGAGTTGGAAGGGACCTCAAAGATCACCTAGCTCCAACCCCCTGCCATGGGCAGGGACACCTCCCACTAGACCAGGCTGCTCAAAGCCCCATCCAACCTGTTATCGAACACTTCCAGGGATGGGGCACCCACAGCTTCTCTGGGCAACCTGTTCCAGTGCCTCGCCACCCCCACAGAAAAGAATTTCTTCCTAATAGCTAATCTAAATCTACCCTCTTCCAGTTTAAAACCGTTATGCCTCACCCTGTCACTACACTCCCTGATAAAGAGTCCCTCCCCAGCTTTCCTGTAGGCTCCTTTTAGGTACCGGAAGGCTGCTATAAGGTCTCCCTGGAGCCTTCTCTTCTCCAGGCTGAACAACCCCAACTCTCTCAGCCTGTCCTCACAGGAGAGATGTTCCATCATCTTCGTGGCCCTCCACTGGACTCGATCCAACAGGTCCATGTCCTTCTTATGTTGGGGGCTCCAGAGCTGGATGCAGCACTCCAGCTAGGGTCTCAGAAGAGAGGGGCAGAGGGGCAGAATCACCTCCCCTCAACATGCTGGCCACATTTCTTTTGATGCAGCCCAGGATGCGTCTGGCTTTCTGGGCTGCAAGTGCACATTGCCAGTTCATGATGAGCTTCTCATCCACCAACATCCCCAAGTCCTTCTCCTCAGGGCTGCTCTCCATCCATTCTCCACCCAGCCTGTATTTATGCTTGGGATTGCCATGACCCATGTGCAGGACCCTGCATTTGGCCTGGTTGAACTTCATGAGGTTCACATGGGCCCACCACTCAAGCCTGTCCAGGTTCCTCTGGATGGCATCCCTTCCCTCCAGCGTGTCGACTGCACCACACAGCTTGGTGTCGTCAGCAAACTTGCTGAGGGTGCACTCAATCCCACTGTCCATGTCGCTGACAAAGATGTTAAACAGCACCAGTCCCAGTACTGACCCCTAAGGAATGCCACTCGTCACTGCTTGCCACTTGGACATCGAGCCATTGACCACAGTTCTTTGCTTGCAGCCATCCAGCCAATTCCTTATCCACCAAGTGGTCCATCTTCCAAATCCATGTCTCTCCAATTTAGAGACCATGATGTCGTGAAGGCCAGTGTCAAATGCTTTGCACAAATCCAGGTAGATGACATCAGTTGCTCTTCCCTTATCCACCAATGATGTAACACCATTGTACAAGGTCACCAAATTTTTCAGGCACAATTTGCTCTTAGTGAAGCCATGTTGGCTGTCACCAGTCACCTCCTTTTTTGCCATGTGCCTTAGCAGAGTTCCCAGGAGGATCTACTCCATGATCTTGTTGTCCACAGAGGTGAGACTGACCAGCCTATAACCCTCTGGGCCTTCCTTTTTTCCCTTTTTAAAAATGGGGGTTATATTTCTCCTTTTCCAGTCCGTGGGAACTTCACTGGACTGCCACGATTTCCCAAATAGAATGGAGAGTGGCTTATCATCCACCAGTTCCCGCAGACGAATCTCATCAGGTTCCATGGACTTGTGCACCTTCAGGTTCCTTACATGGTCTCAAATCTGGTATTCTCCTCCAGTGGGCGGTTCTTCATTCTTCCAGTCCCTGGCTTTGCCTTCTGCGAGGTCGGCGGTGTGGTTAGAGCCCTTGCTGGTGAAGATTAACACAAAAAAAGTCATTGAGCACCTCAGTCTTCTCCATATCCTGGGTGACCAGGTATTTTCATATAATTTTTTTTTCCCTCATGACAGCGTCATTTCAAATGCACATAAAGACATTAATAATTCAAAGGAGGACTTGTTTGAATACGATTAGAGAAAACAACTTCAGCATGAGGCCAACAGATATAAAAGTACAATTCAAATTTGGTCATAAAAATCCCTCAGGCTCATGGAAATGAGAGGAGAAGCATTGCTCTATAACAAGCACGTGAAATTCTACCGTAGCTGCTCAGCTCTGGCCTGCGTGCCCACTCACAACGTTTAACTAGCGGTTGTAAAGTACTACTGTGTTGAGCATCTCTCCAATTATGCTTCCATCTAGCTGTCATTATAGCTCTCCACCTCTTCTCCGTTACCCTTAATAGCACAGACTATTGTAACCAGACCATTCTACCTGCTACTCTCACAGTTGCTCACCAACTTAAATAGATTCTCTGCATACTCCAAGAGATAACTAGCTACATAGACTAAGACAAACAAATTCTCCTCTGCTACCACACAGCAATTATATACATTTAATAACACAAACCTTTAACAACCACAGGTTTGAGTCGGGAAACAAGGGCTTTTGCCATCACAATTTAGAAACGAAAACTGTGGTAAGGATACAAACTAAAGTCCAAATCCTCAGTGATTCATTTCTATAAATGTTTGGAATTTTGATCAAAAAAGACATCAAAATTAAATAAAAGCATTTAAATGTTTGAAACATTAGGAAAATCTACATGGTCTAATCATCACTATTTACTCTACCATCCTCTCACATTATGCAAATACTTACTAATTCCCTTGGCAGTATATATTTGGGGATGCAGTACTGATTCATCAAAAGGCATATCACAAATCAGAAGGAGGGTTACCGGTACTAAGACACTGTGAATTGCCTACAGCAGAAGAGGAACCGCTTTCATCCAGCCAGAGAGCTCCAAAGCATTCTCCATAACGACACCACTGCCTCCCGCAAGTCTTTACGTTAATCGTACTTGCTGCTGAAAACAAGGGAGGAGCTCCAAAGGGTAGGAACACTTGATGCAGATCTGAAGAGCCATGAAAGCATTCCGCATTGACTAGAGTGGGACAAAGGATCAAGTCAGAATAGGCCTAATTGATACACTCTGTATTTTGGAACCTTTCTTTAAATAACAGCTAAATTGTAGAGCAGAGGGAAATACAACACAGAACCACTCAAGGATGGGGAACTAAACAGCACCCATTTTCCAGTAATTAAGTGTTATCAGGAAGATGTTATTCTCACTAAATGTGGATCTTTCAAAGTTAATATGAGAAATTATAAGCAAAACAGGCTCAGTTTGTTTTGGGGGTTTTTTGTTTGATTTTTTTTTTCCTTTGGTTGTTATTGTTTTTTTAAAGGAAGGTAAAGAAAAGGCTCCAATCCTCCAGGAGTCACATTTTCTTTAGTAAAGACTTAATTTGTCATTTATCTTATTCTGAACTCACTGAAGAAATGTAGAGGCTGCTGTGAACTACATCCAACTAGATCAGAGTCAGAAAAGAGCAAAGGAAAAACTGCTAGCTATCTAACAGATGGAGCGATTAACCACACTGGGGGAACCCAGTAAAAGCGAGTGAGAATAACTAGCAGGGAGCATGGCTTTCAAGGGCATCTAACAGGAAACCTGGCTTTTTTTTGCCTTTTCTGTATTTCTAAATTGGTATTTTATTCTAGTCCCTTTCTCCTGCCTGTTACCTCTTTTTATTTCTGTTATTTCAAATCCTTGCCTTACTGTTGCAAACCTCTAAAAAGTACTTATTTCTGAGCTACAAGAAAATAGAAAAACTCCTAGGTTTCTGGGCAAGGGTTCAAAATGATATTAAGTATTTTAATAATAAGCCCTAAAAACTGAACTGGGTCCCATGTTGCTGTCAGTCAAGACCTTGATTTGTTGACCATCTGCTTATTTTCCTGGTCTTACTGTCATACATCTATCAAACAAAAAATACGATCTTTTAAGGCACTATCTGCAACTCCTGCTAATTTCAGCCTAGATTTATGGAGATTAAATGTTTTGGACATCAGATAAAAATGTGTCCTAAAATGGATAATTGAGCAAACTTGAAGATTCAAAAATACAGTATTTCATACATATATTTTGGCAATGGAAGGGTATGGGCTTATGATTATTAAAATTATAAAAGTTTATTATTTATAAAATAATTTTTAAAAAATAGTATATAAAAAATTGCCTAGAGTGCAACTCATCATGTATCTCAACATTTCTCAGCCAAGCAGAAAAATATTCAAAGATGTAAAAGTTTCCCAAATATAGACAGTCAGGTTCTTGAACTTTAATCAAAAGTTTAGCCGGATTTTAAAACCATTAGAAACTTCCGCAGAGGGATACTTCATAGCAATACTTATGTTGCACAATTTTTCGGCTGACTATTTGAACACAATTTTGAAGTCGCGCAACAGTCCACCAAAACAGACACCGTACTGGGAAGCAGAATACTTGGGATTTTATTTCTAGGTCTAGGCAAGACCTCAGATAAATCACTGATCTCTTTCCTTTCACGTTCATCATCTGTTTTGTCTACTACAATTGTAGTAATCACCTTCTGCAATGACAACAGACCTTCCAAACTGGCTACAGTCTATATTTTCTAGTTTGACGCTAATTGTAACAGTAAAACAGGTAACAAGTGTTGACGCAAATGCTAAAATCTATAGCTGCCTGGCCATCAAAAAGCAATCTGAGGGTATGCAACATATTTAACATACTCCATGGCAAGATTTGGTGACATAACCCTTTCTTAATATATGCATACACACAATATGCAACACATCATAACCTTATATCTCATGGCATTTATGTGCTCCACAGTACAAAAAGCTCCAAGTTTTCTGTAGGATAGCCTCTTTTTGATATGTCAGTTTTACTGTGTGAAAAGATGGAAATTATAGTCTTATATAAAAAGGATGCCTACTGAAGAGATAAAATATGCTTTATTAAAAAAAAAAAATCAGACTTATGTGAGCTTTATATATTATCTTCTAAGTAGCCATCAAAGCAACAACCAAAAGAAACATCTCACGACAGAACTGAGATCATGATGTTGAATGGTGAGAAAAGACAATGGTTCACTAGGTACAAGGAAAGGTTTTGTCAGCATCTGGTTCTCCTCTTATCAGATGCTAAAACAAAGTAGTCCAGAGATCTATCAGGAAGGGAATACCACAAATGCTGTCCAAATGTATAAAGGAAATTCCAGGGTTGGCAGATTATCAGTATATCTGAGAAATTGTCTCAGATGCAAAATCATCCCATAAAAGGAATATTGGTCTTCGTATTAAAAACGACAACACTTTTTAATTTGAGAAAGAACCCTCCAAATAATGGCATAGATGGCAGCATGTAATATGTTGGCAGACGCTATAAGGTTCTTTCTCTACTGCACGTAAGATTTGCCATCCTCCTGCCTGAAAGGAACCAATCAGAACAACTCACAGAGCCTTTTGAAAACTCTTGGTGCTTGCCATCAATTTTTCTGAGGTTCCTCAGACCCAAGTACTTGTTTTCCTGGTAGCGGATGCTTAAATGGGCCCGTTGTGACACACTGTGGAGTGTATTTGTGAGTGACTCTCAGATTACATAACAAATATGCACATATTTTGCATCACATGAGGGAAAGTAAACACATTGGTTCTGTGAGACAGGCACATCAGCTCGAGTGGAAACGGGGAACAGACTCATAAGCAAAAGCTGGATACCACTGGTGTATCCACAGAACAGTACTAGAAAAGTAAAAATATCTGCAACCTTTGATCACACCAAATTGATAGAATTGAGTTTTCTGTGAAGTTGTATTAATGAAAGGGTACTACAATAAAAGGCAAAGTTAAAGAAAGTTGTAAAGAGCAGGAGCTAGCTACAGCCTGCCTTTTTGAATATGCATCCCCTCCTACTACAAGCTGGCAAGTGAACTTTTCTCCCAGTATGGTGTATACCAGATGCGTGTTTTTCCACTGCTGTAGTTTCCTGGAACAGCTCAGTATACAGTAAGCGATGGGGCATTGGAGAGGAAAGAGGTCACATCCACAGGAATTCCAAAGTACCTTAAGTTTTGTTTAAAACGCTTTCAATCTATATTGCTGGAAGTAGTCCTGCTAATGAGAGAAGGAAAAGGTGGCATACAATCCACTTTTATTTTTTAAATAACCCTTCTTTACCACGGCACAAAGTAGTCCCCTTTACCACAGCAGACAGTACAAGGATTTTGTCTTTCCAAATGCTGTTAGCAGGGAAACATAAGTTTAAGGAGTTATCTAGCCTCCAGATGTGAGGTTTCCCCATTACTTAGCCAGTTTACTACTGAATCCTAATTTCCTAACATATATATGCTACTAAGATACTGTATAACATTTAATCACACATGACATTGGTAATACATATTTGCAATTGCTATGCATTTCCTTTCTTTTTTCTGAAAATGTGATTATTTTTCAATGGGAATAAACAGATATTACCATGACTTAAAAAATAATGGAATCTGAGCGATTTAGATCTAAATGTACAATACTTAATAAACAGTGTTATGGCTGTCTACAATTCAGGCATTATGTCAACTCAAACTTTAGTTTTTCGTATGATCATCATTTCTGCAAAGGAAGCTGCAGCATGAGAAGGTGGCTCCCTAGAGGATTTCCTCATATTTACAAAAAACTAATATCTTTCTTTGAGGATAATACGAACAACACAAAAAGTTTGTTCAAAAGACATTTTGAAATTAAGTCGACATGAGTGTCTGGGAAATTGATGTCTTATCCACTGTGCATAACGTATCAAGGAAGTTCAATTAGCATAAAATGCCAGTCAAACTCATCTTAACTACGTTTATTTCAATGTAGAAATATTGTTGTTACATATATTTTGTAGCTTCCGGTTAGCATTATGAAGAGATGAAGCATCCCACTATGTAGTAAACATGTTGCAAAACAGTAAAACTAACAATGGCTGCCTGAGCAGCTAAGGTAGGACTGATAGGTTATGTGGATAATTGTACCTTTAACAGGCTTCTATAAAGAGATCGAACTTGTCATCAAATATAGCAGGTGCTCGCACTATCTAGCTCAGATTGATTTAATCAGGAACATTTTGGGACAATTAGCTGGCTAAAACTGGAAGCATTTCAAGTTCCTCCAACTTCCCTGCAGAGGGAGAAGCAGAGTACAGACAAACAGGAAAAAGGAACAAAACTGATAAAGAGGCTTAACAGAACATCATAGGAGAAAAAGACTTTGTGCTTTGAAGGAACAGTAAGGAAGGAAAAAGAAGGAAGATCAGAGAAGTGCAGACCAGACACAATGAAAAGAAGCTCATATGGAGCAGACTGATCAGTGTCCACCTGAGAACTAGATTGCCAACAACTGCATTATTCGAAGCCTTCTTTTCCATTACATACATCATCGCACTGGTGCTATTAATGTATCCCCATTCCAACATTCAAAATACACTGAAAGCATTCTTTAAAAAAGTCAGTCAGTAGGCACATTACCAAAAAAAAAAAAAAGTTAGCTTATCCTAAAATAAGTTGTCAAGGATAAATACAGAACATAGATTCTGGAAGATGCTATAGACCATGCGGGCAATGGATTATAGAATCATTTTGGTTGGAAAAAACTTTTAAGATCATCAAGTCCAACCGTTAACCTAGCACTGCCAAGTTACCACTAAACCATGTCCCTCAGCACTACATCTACACGTCTTTTAAATACCTCCAGGGAAGGTGGCTCAACCACTTCCCTGGGCAGCCTGTCCCAATCCTTGACAACCCTTTCCATGAAGAAATTTTTCCTAATACCCAATCTAAACCTCCCCTGGACCAACTTGAGGCCATTTCCTCTTGCCCTATCACCTGTGACTTGGGAGAAGAGACCAACCGGCCCCTCGCTACAACCTCCTTTTGGGTAGTTGTAGAGAGCGAATACGGAAGACAAAAGGAATTTTTAAACCAAACCACATTACGGTTAATCCCAAAGTACAAACACATTCATGTGTATTTCAGTTCTCGAGCAAATTCATCTTTTATTCTAAACACATTTTTTTTAATGCAGCTACTACACTACAATGCTTCATACCAAAAGGTATTCTAATGCAGAAGGGTTGAAAATCCTGTTTATTAGTTTACCTCTTCCATCAGCTTCTGTTTTGATAATCTGCAGAGACCCAAGTGAGAAGTCCTACATCATAGTAAGGAAATCATAGTTTAGAAACAACCAATTATGCACTCCTGTAAAGAGAGGAACCTAAAACCAGTCAAGGTTATTTAGTAGATGGACTTTCAAAACCAAAGAGTACCTGAAGATGAAAGTAGATAGCTTAACATTCACGCAGCTGAAACATAAGAGACTAAAAGAACACTAACTCTGCCAATTGAACGTTTGAAGAAAAAGAACACTGAAGCAAATCTGAGAGAACCAGGGTAATGATAATAGGAACTGAATATAGAACCTATGTTTGAATTAGCTCAAGGGTTTGCATCATCAGTTGCTGTTTAAAGTTTTTTCCACATTATCCTTTGATGACAGAAGCTGTCTTACCATCAATAATTAAAGTACACAAATAACCAAAAAAATCTGATGATTGTTCTTTCCTGTTACATACATATTAAGAATCTATTACTATTCACCAAGCACAACATACCATTGCCACTGCAGAAGCCAGTTTTTCAGAACTCCAGTCAAACCGTGTTAACTTGCAGCAGCACGCCAGCACTGCAAGAGAATAATGATGCAGAATGTTAGATGTATAATGATGAAGAAGTTAGAAAATACCAGAGAAGAGATTTAGCTTTAGCATTCATGCATGCCTCTGATTTTCTCCTTCCCCAATCCCCAATTTCTTAACCATGAAAAAGCATTAATAGTGGCCATCATTGCAGTTTCTCTATATGCATCAAGAAAACGCTAGAGCACAAATATATAATGTATTTTTATCCTACAGAACTTCACAACTCAAGGACCTCCTTTATGAAGTTTCATCATATTTAAAGAACTGATGATAAAGTCACAGCAAAATGTTTGTGATAGAAAAAAAAAAAAGATTATTTGTGATATGACGTATTAAAGCACACTGCCCATGCTTAGGTGTAGCTGCAAACAACTTTAGTAACAGTATTTGTAAAGTAGACAAAAACAGAACTTCTAGAGCCACCATTTAAAAAAAATAAATCCTCACAACTTCAAAAAGGAAGAAAAAATTTATTATTCCATTTTCTGAAATAACAAAAATATTGAACCAGTCTAGTAGCTGCTGATTTTAATTCTTCATGTCAGAATTTAGAACCACATAAAAAGGCATTTGGTGTTTGTTGACTTTGAATAACTGAGATTTCGTTCTTCTGGAATCTGGGAAACAGACTCTATTCATGTGCTTTGTTCCCGATCCCCATTTTTGGCTGGCACAATTTAAATAGCATATTTCTCACTGACAAGTTCCTTCATACCGACAAGGAAGAAGGCTGCAGTTTTCCTTTTTATTTTTCAGATCTCCTTATGCTTATTTAATGAAGCATAAATATGGATGGCACCTTCTTCCTTACATCAATTGAAAACACACAAAAATACATTCAGCTGCAAAAGCACCTCTTTTTTTAATCAGTCTTTAAACAGTTCCCTTGGTTTTCATTATTATTTTAGAGACTTACGCTTCCTTCATGCACGTGAGCCACTCAATCTCAAAAACAATCTGTCCACGTAAACTCATCACACTGATTTTAGAAAAAGTATAAGTAAAAACATACGCACCACTCAGAACAAGAAAATCCTTTCATGTATTAAAAACATAGAGATTCATATTATTATTCTCTTACTTCTTTTCCACTTCTTATTAGATGCTCAGTATTAATTTTATATGTTCTTTCCTCTTTAGCTATAATTATCTCTACGAAGAGTCTGTCACCTAGTCCTGCACTTTACCTAAGCTCTTGCTGACAGATTTCTAGTTCTATTGCCAGAGGATAAGGGAAGAGTTCATTATCTTCTCGACAGAAGTATTATGCATAGTATTTTACCAAAACACGTTCCTGTTTATATATTTAAGTATCATTAGATGCTGCAAACTGGTTTGTAATATTCCCCTGCTCCTATTCCATCTCCTACTTGGTATGTCATCCTCCTCTTCCAGCTTACTCTTGCCTTTTGTATTGCTTTCTTAGTACTGTGGGGTTTTGTCTTTTGTTTTTTTTAAGGTTCATCTACCCAAGTGTTCTGGAGGTGGAGATAAAGTCGTATATAGCTCAAGTAAGTAAGAAAATATGTCTGCCAGCAACAAGCAAACACTGACATGCAGGTCCACACACAATATCTGATTATAGAAGTTATTCAGGTCAGTTTGGATAACATGAGAAATTTCATTAACATTGACCAGGGAAACCTATTCCTATACTGACATCCAGAACAACTTTTTTATTTTGTACAGCCCTAGTTGTTTGTGATCTCTAAAAGCATTACTGATCAGCTACTTACTTTCTGCTCTTCTTAAAGTATTAAATGCCCTCAAATTGAAGTATTAAAAACCCCCATAAAAATATTAAATACCCTCAAATCTCTGTGTACATTCAGACCCAGGACAAAAAATTCCGCATTAACAGCATGCTTACACACCTACAAACAGAGACTGCCAGGGACCAGCTCTACCTGTGCTCCAGATCATTCAGTTCAAGTCCCCTTCAAACCAGAAACCATATCACAATCTTAGCATGATCCTGAGCCTGCTAGGGAGCAGCCAGAGCAGGCCTGTTCCACCAGGAGAGAAATCAGAAGGTAAGAGTGACCACAGCACACACCAGGGCAGCAGTCTCACCAACAAAGGCCCAGTCCCCCAGCATCCAAGCAGGGTGGGGCTAGCCAGAGCTTAAATGGAGCTCCCAGGTCAATGGGTATCAGGTGTATTGTGGAAGCCTCAGGTCAGGCTGATCAGAGTACTTAANGGGTAGGTGGAGGTCCCAGATGAGGCTGATCAGGGCAATTAAGGGCTACCATTATCCTTAGGCTCCTGACCTATACCTGATTTTTCAGCTACAGTAGATTTGTAGGGCTAAATCAAAGTGTAGATGCGTAACTCTACACCAGTTTGTGGTAAATATCTATCTTATTAGAGAAGGTATGCATCATATTCTCTGAACGTGTTTTGTATTCAGACTTATTTCTTTGTAGCACACTGTGATCTCTCTCTACTCTTTAAAAGGATTATAAATATAGTTATTAACCAAAGTGACTGATAGACATTATAGGTTTTTAAGGAGAAATACGCTGGAATTTCAACTTAAATTTACTCATTGCAGGAACTCCTTATACATTGGAGACCACGCTTCATCACTTACCATTACAAAGAGTTTGGTATCTAAGCTTGTAGAACTGACATAATGATTCCTGAACAGGAAAAAAACCAAATTCTACAAGCTGTAATCTAATCATCTTAGAATGATTCACCCTCAGCAGAAAACTTGTGCTTTCACATAAGTGAGGAAGTAATCTTAAGAAACATACATGTATACTTTTATTTGGGCATATCTGCAAGCATTACTATGTACATACGTGCATATGTAACATTTTGGCTTGTCTACCTGTGTAGCCATCTTGACAAAGACCTTTATCTGTTAGAAAGCTAGGTGGTGGCAATTGTGGAAATCAGTATGTGCATCTTATTTCACATGTTCTTGGAATGCATCTTTTACAAGTTTACAAATCAAGACCATAGCAAACTTCAGCATTACGTCATGCAAGGAGCACTGCACTATGTTCATGAAGTATGGAACTAGTTCCTTAGCATGAACTGTCTGTTTTTCAGGTCATGCATTGATCCAACAAAAGGCTCCTATAAAAACTGTGTTATCATATCCAATTAAAGAAGTCAGTAACCTTAGTCATGTTTGCTAGATTACAGCTGAAATAATACAGTGAATATTGCATCTGTCTGAGAAAAACATGAAGAACAGAAGCATATCACCACCATTTAAAGGAGAAGGTGAAAATTAATTAAGCGCATACTTACTGTTTCTATGTGGAAGGACCGGAACATAGAGAAATTTAAAATATTTATACATATTATATACACAAGCATACAAATAGGAATTTTAGATTCATGCCTTTCAGATTCTTTTTTTTGTATTTTCAGCTTTTTTCCCTTGGAAGGATTAAAAAAGGGAGACAAGGGAAACTACAAAACTCATTCTTATCTGTTCAATTTATACCAGAATAAAGGAAAATACAACTAAACCTTCTATTTTCATTGTTAACACATGCTCTTTTGTAAAAACAGTTCTTAAAACCGTTTTATTTGTAGCACTACATGCTTTTTGTAGAGTTTCTCAGAGGCCAAAATTTTATGTATGGCAGAATAAGAAACTGCTGCTGTAATTATACTTTCTCATATCACCAACAGTTTAAATAAACATTTGTTTAATGAGTGCCATCATTTTCAGAAATACAGGTTGTACCACTGCTCGCACAAATAGGAAAGTGTTTAACTGGAAAAGCAAGTTCTGTGCTAAAAAACCCCAACCAAACAACAAAACAAAAACAATAAAAAAAACTCAAAATACCACACATCTACATTCCGAGTGAAGTGAAAAGTGAATTTCATAAAAAATACAAAACTACATTAATCTCGTGTGACTCAAGCCATAATCCATGTCTGAAGGCATATCCGTATTTCAGCAGGCTTATGCTGTACTAACTAGAAACATGAAGCTTCCAGTTTCAAGATTCAATAGTGAAATCTTTTATATTTAATGGTGAAATATATAGTGCATTTCTTCTGCAAAGTTCATAAAGAAAAGTTACTAGGAGATACTGCTAAGCTACTGGCACAAATATCCTCTGCAAAAGATGATTTTTTGATCGGTTGCTTCTATTTTTTAGTATTCCGGCTTTGTTGATGTCCTTGACAGATTCATCTAATTTAGAGCAGGCAGCAATGTATGTGCCTGCAGCAGAAAGGGAGCTCCTCCACAGCTGCAGAAAGCGAAGCATCTGTAGCTGACATTGGCTATGTACCCAGAACATGAGTATAACAGAAATCTGCCACTAATGAACAGAAAGGGGAGTTTCTCCAATGAAATATTGATCTTGTGACTGCCCAGCATCACTTCAACCAGTGATCTTTAGCTAAATCAAAGGGAAGAATTTTCTCTGGGAAGATAGCACTGGTACACTCCATGGGTGTTACTGCCCAGGAGATTCTCTAATTTGAGTGAAAAGACGTAATTTTAATTGATTTGATATATTTGATATATTTGCTATATCTATTCTAAACTTCAAATAAACAAGAAGTCAATCCACTTATCAGTGTGCCACCTTTCTTTAACAGAGGATGTTCTGAGCTCCCAAATTACTATTTAAGTTACTCTCTTATTTTCTCTCCTCATAAAAGCAGTTTCATCCATATGTGCAAGGAGCTCAGGATTCCATTTTTCCTAATAAACTCATCAGTGAACAGGGCTCTGCTCTTCTTTTTTGTTCTCATTTGCAGGTTGAAAAACAATTATCCCAGCAAGGCTATGAACTGAGAAGGCAAGGACAATCTCCTTAAACTGATGCTTCCATTCCCTTCTGGTCACGAGCTAAGCCTAAACTTCCTAAGGATGGCAATTTATGTCTGCTTCCTGGTAATGAAACAATTAATTAATCAAACATGATGGGTTGGCAAAATGCCAAGACAAAAAAAAAAACCAAACAAACAAACAAAAAAAAATAAAAAAAACCACCACCACACCGCCAAAATATTTTAGCCTTCTACCCAGTCCAGCAGAGGAAAATGTAATGACTAACCACAGAAGAGTCAGCACAGTACATCTACACCCTTGCACATTTGAAGAAGGCTCATTTTTCCTGCTTAGAGAAGTTGCCAAATGCTCCCTTCACAGACAGTATCTTCAAGCAATCTCTTCAACTCTTCCATACAATATCACTCTCTCTTCGGTTATGAACTCTCCTTTGTAACTGTTAACTTTAAAATACTTTATTTTAACCCCCTGCACACAGAGTGGACAGGTTTAACATCCTTTCTGAATTAAAAACTACCATGTTGTACATGTTGTAGTGTGCACCTATTTCTCCATTTTCCTTTTTGCATTTGTAGAATTTTCAGTCATAATTCACCATACACCTGCAGTTGTCAAGGCACTGGAATACTCTGCAGAAGCATGGAGTTCTGTCTCTTTTTTTTCTTTCCTCTTGGAAAATTGTTAACTATAAAAACATAGTTTACTAAACAGTAATTAAAAAGTATTTGCCTGTTTTAATTTTGCCTCCTGACCCGTGCTCCAATGCCTTCCTGTCAACCAGAATAATTATGTACTTTTACTGCTGATGAATACAACTGAAGCAATTAAAGACTATTATTTAAATCAATTGATGGTTAATATTCATATACAGTGTATGAGACTACATTGCTTTTTAAATTAAAATAGAATTAAACAAACAAACAAAAAAACAAAAAAACCACCCAGGTGACTGTGCTACTGATGTGAAGATCTAGCTTCAAAGCTAGCTTCAAAGGCTTTCAAAGTCTCAGACCTGATGGGTGAAAGGTTCATGTCAAGTGTTTCAGACACAGCTCTTTGTTCAGATAAGTATTTGCATATCAGGCATTTTTCTGAACCGTGTTAAGGAATAATATTCAAAATCATGCAGTATTGATCACGCGCACAGTGGTCCCAGCTTTGAGCAGCATGTTAGACTAGATGACTTCCTGAGGTCCCTTCCCACATCAGCCTTTCTATGAGTCTATGAATTTGATTATAGAACTCACATTGACTTCAACGGGAGTAGGGTTAAACCAATACTAAATGTGTATTACCTGATGGTTAGAACTGTTAAGCATCTTCTAGCTCTCAAATGACATTAGTAAGAGCAACTGGTCACTTCGCACTTCTCAAAAGCGAACCGCCTACCAATTCTCTTAAAAATAAGTTATTTTTAAGTATTTGCTATCTAAAATACTGATCTCCATCTAAATTCTTATCAAAATATACCTTGAAGTACTAGGATTTTGTGCATGTGCTTTTTTCTATTTCTGGATTGAAATCATGTTTCTTGACAGAAATATCTTGTCAGGTGTTTCTTGTGTCATTGCTATAGTTCAAAAAAATGAGAGCACACCTAAAAAGTCAGAAAAGAGATTATCAAAATATGCAGCAGAATTGCCTACAGGAGACAGCCTGTACATGTCTTCCCCCCCCTCACCCCCCCTTCACCTCCCCCTTTACTTTTCTAGACCTGGATCTCTCGTTTGGTAAAAATGTATCTGAGTAAAGTACTTCTTATCTTCCATTTTCCTCATATTCTCCCTCCTGTTCTATACCACATGGTTATCATTTTCTGTATGCAGGGAGATTTTTCAACTGGATCTCTGAGGCTGAGCTTTTGCCTTTCTACAAAAAGGAAGATAAAATAAAAAAAGGAAGGAGAGAAGATAAAGATCCAATGAATTCACATTGAGTGAACAGGCAAACAGGTACTGCTGAGCAGGAATTGCCCCTCCAGAAAGTCTTATTTTTTTTTTAATTAATTATACTTTTCAAAATATCTAAGTTCTAGTACTCTAAACAACAGGCAAGAGCATTTCATTTCAAAGAGAGAACATAGCAACATTCACTGTATAAGAATAATACAGATGAGAAAGCACATCTATGAATCATAGTAGAAAGCTAACTAACCCTGCAGCAGATTCTTCCAGCCAAGCAGATATATAAAGGACAGAGTCTGAAGGATTTTTGCATTTACTCAAGCTAAAACATTCATGAGCCTGCAATATTAACAGAACACCACACTGATTCCCAGAGACAGAGCCCTGGTGCTCAGCTGGGACATTCCATTCCAAGCTGACACATTTCATTACAGCTTCATTGTATTTACAGATCATTTTGGGGCACATCAAGGACTCAACTACAAAGCTGATCAAGTATCTGATGTACAGTAATATATATTTTACATCTGTGCTTTGTGAAAGAAGATGGATTTCGTACACTACGTGGCTTCTAAAGAGTTCCTATGAAGTGTGAAGGAAGAGTAAATTCTAGAAAACAGAGGAACGTGTTGTGGGACACAGCTATCTTCTAAGACTCAGCCAGCAGAAAAGGAACTGAGTTCACAGTGGTAAACATAGAAGAAAAAATATAAAGGACAGATCCTAAGAAGTCTTTTCATCCATTAGCCTGCAAATTCCACCTTTCCTGTGGGGTCAATGTAAGTGAAAAATTAGCCCTGAGATGAAATTTCTCCTGCTGAAAGACAACAGAAAAATTAGGGTCTCTAACATACATGTAACAACTAAAATTGTGCCATTTTATTCTTTTTCTATTCTCCTCCTATTCTCCTTCTCCCTCTAGTATTTAACCCAATCCAGAAATTCTCATTACAACTAGTGTTAAGAAGAGTTATCCAACCTCAATGCCCGCTGGACAGAATGTTGTAAATCAAGTATATTTCTTCTCCAAATAAAAAAATATATTGAATAAAATAACCAGATGCATACCTCAGGCAAAAGCTCCCTAAAAGTTCTGGAAAAAGTGACTTAGAAAATCACTGACTCTCTCTGTGTCACAGCGTTTATTCTAAAGTAATGCTACTTTTGGAGTAAATGAGTTAGACATATCTCTGTCTTCATACAAAGAGTGTGTTACACGATGACTACAGGTATCCCTGCGGAGCCTACAGAGAGCACAGTAGGCATTACTCAATTATATTTTTATTGCAAGTGGAGCCTGGCTGCACAAAAAAGTTGCTCCACAACGTATCAGGCTTGTCTTAAATTGATTAGGAGTACATTTCATTTTAGCGTGGATATGGAGTTATTACAGATTATCAACATTCAGAATAAGATTTCTTTGCCTCTGTTTGTTTCTATAGTATTTCAGGAATACTTGATGTGTGAACAAGTTGAAATAGGCCAGGGAAACTGAAATATAACTCCACATAAGCACATACAGTCAGACTCCAAAAGTATGGGAATTCTACATCTGAGTCCCAAAATGAAATTAACTTCCCATCTCATTTACAAGTGAATAAGCAAGCTAGTTCATTTCAGTTAAATAAACTGTTATGTTACAATACATCACCTTCAAGCACTTTGTCATCTTTTAATTATACAGCCTGATAACTGCCAGGATACCTGCAAAGCACCCACTTGTATGTTTTTCTTAGCCCGATTTTCATAGTTGACATTTCCTACCCATGAATTTTGAGTTCACCGTATCAAAAGTGCAAATTCAGCTTCAGCGAAGCCCATGGATGCTAATATGTTTGGGTGCCATACTGCAAGGCAACCTAGTGCGTCTATTTTGGTGTCTGTTTACTGGATACATAATTACAAGCACTAAGTACATGCATCTTTCCGTCCTTCTCAGAAAACCACCTTTCACACTTTATTATCACTTATTAAAGCCTACTGCTGGCTTGATTGAAGTGTGTAGGCTGCACTATACTTACCTGCAAATAAAGCACCTTCATTTGGTTCTTAAGTTACTTCAGAAGCTCTCCCTGTTATTACATGCCTCCTTTTCATATTATGAATTTCACACAATTTCCTGCTTTTGTGTTTCACTTAAAATCTTGTTTATTGGTGGCACAAAAGTAAAACTTGACTAGTAATGCCTGCCTTCTTTTCATGCTTTCCCTCATGGGATGCAATTCAACTCACATTATTGATGAGAATTATTCATTTCTGAAAATGTTTCAAGTATGTCTGAACCAAGCAGGTTCTTACATTTTCTACACTTGGAAGGAGGGGAAGAATAATATTACAGAGCTTCCATCCTTTGATATATATGAATTAATGACAGAACACACATAATCATACCTTTCTCAACAGATACTGTTGAAGTGAAAAACTGTATCTAGATGGACTACTGTGCCTAGCCAAAATCTGTTTTCTACCCCAGGATCACAGAATCATTTCTTATGACTTCTTCAAATGTAAGGCTGCTCTTAAGAAACTAAAGACTGTTGCACCTCAAAAGTCTCAAGACAAGCATGTAAAATAGTAAAGTAGGTAAACCAGAATATCTCTATCGTTAATTTTATTTAACATAAATTAAAAATGCATGGATTTGGGACATATGCTTTATTATTACTTACATTGTGCCTACAATATTTTAATTTCTTTGAAAAATAAGTCATTCACTTTACCTGCTTTCAGAAATGTATGATTAAAGAGGAGACAACTCAAGTAAGTTGCCTAATACCTAACTCTGTAACAGAGGTTTTATGCACAGATTGCAAACTCAGTAACTATACAATCTCCCTTGTCCATGTAATGTTCATAAAAGCAATATTTTTCTTTAGTCCTATTTTAAAAATGAGACAGCTCAGTTCACTATAACAAAAAGCATATTAGAGCTTAAGATTATGTGAAAACATAGTTGTCATCTGCTATCAGCTATTTCCTTCAGCTTTCCTCTTTTGGTAAAATGTTTGCCACAGCAAAAAAAGTAGGTGGACAATCAACACTGCTGGAATCAGGGTTTTTTATTCAAAATTGGCTTGTGTTAGGTAAACAAGCTGAAAGACTGCTAGACTATCTAGTTTTCATCCTCAGGCTCTCCAGTAGTGAATGTCATTTATGTATCAGCTGATACATGTCCATACGCACACAAACCCAAAAATATGAGGATTCTCAACATTGTGACTTACAGCACTGTAAGTTTCAGTTAAATGCAGGTTACTGAATTCTGATTGCCTATTTTGAAAATTAGAAAACTTTGCTTTCTGTGCTAGTTCTGCAAGGAAAAAAATTACACAGATGCACTGCCAGCCTGTCAGTTCTCATCCCCTCCCCTCATAACTTTTGAATGAATTGGCTAATTTTTGATCAAATTTGACAAAAGGACCTGGTCTCAGAGATATGAAGTTACAACAAGTTTCCATGAGAACTGACAGTTGAGTAGGAGATTAAGACTGACATGAGTCTTCCCAGTGAGGAAAATATTGCTGTGTAAGCTCAGCAATTATCTATTATGCTTGACATACCCACAAGTCAATCATTGTGTTTATACCAGCCACACAATCCACTTGCATGTAATTCAGAAGCAATCACAGGTCTTCTGTTTCTCACCCAGTCACAAGCTAGGGAACAGAGGAGGGGTTGACAGTATATTCTGGAATCAGTGGAGAAGCTAGGTTTTAGCAATGAAAAGTGAAGGAAGAACTGAGCTGTAGTTTGATTGGACATAATGTCATCTGAAACCAGGCTTCAGCATATACACTCTAATCAGACAAATTTGTTAAACTTTGCAAAGTGTACGTAATCATTACCCCACGATAATCCAAAACAATAAAAAGCAGTGAAAGATCAGAAAATGTCAGGCTTACTGTGATATAACAATGTTGCAAACAAGTTCCTATTTCTATTTTCCAGTGTTAATTCAAATAGGCTGGTATCCCAGAGTGCTCTTGAACCTTTTCGTACAATCACCACTTGATCTAGGAGGCCACATGTAATCATACCCTTTTTAGCTGGGTCCGCACTAGCTCTATCAGTAATTACACAGTTGGCACTTAGGTTGTTAGGGACATATTCCAGGTTATTAACACCTCAATGACTTGAATCTTTTAAGCAGAGATTCTTGGTATGTTGTGGAAGAACTCTTTTCACTTTTCCAGGCCTTTATCTGGATGATCCTTGGCACACATTTAACTGAAAGAATCCCAGCGTTAGCCTGCTCTTTGTTTCTGTTCAGTTCTGCTGATGCCAGTCCCTGGCTCTGAAAGTTTTGAGTGTGCTGTGTTTCCTTCCAGTCTCCTCAACCAGTCTTTCCAGTGCCACATGGGCACTGTAAGGAGGTAAGGAGGAAAAACAACCCCCTCACACACCCTTCCTCCTGTTTACTTTCCCTGCTTTTTCAGGAAAAGGATCACACTACCTTTTTATGCAAAGGTATCACATCAGGACCTCACATTCTGTTATTCTTCCACTATGGATCCTTGATCTTTTCCAGTTAATGCTTCAAAGACAGTATTCCAAGTACTTTACTTACATCTGCTCAGACCTAATAAACACTCCAGACCTGGAGGTCTATCAATATCACTAAAAAGACTTGTTTGGATTATTATTTAAGCAATCGTATCCCTCCCTCATCCAGATGTTACACAGCATAAATGATAAGAAATCATTCCAAAGAAATCTGCGTTGCAGTCATCATCAAAGTAAGTAAATAAAGAAAACCTGATAGGACACCACACACTAGGCAAATCACTGTGCTCTTTATAGAGAAAGGTTATGGATTTGTTTTTCTTCTTTTTTTAATATAACTTTTCTTCTAGATTCAGAAGCCTCCACATCAAATTCAATATTTTTAGCACCCACACGACCATCTAGAATTAAATTGCAGCAGTTCTTTAGCATCTGAGTAAGAAAGCGATGATAGATCACTGTGATTCTCCTGTCCTTGTACAGTAATCAAAGAATCACTTACTGAACTGCTTCCAAAAGCAGAAATCACACAGCTCCATCTTGTGGAAGATAGATACCTTGCGTAATGTCACACCCCAGTTCAAGTCCTACAGTTGACTAATGCCTTTGTTAAGGATTTAGCTCTAGATGTTTTCACCAACAAGGTTTTATCTACTGAAGATATTTTATTTAATGTGTAATTTACACAACTTCATCAAGAACAGGAACAACCTGCCTAGCATTTTTATTTCTATTCTTCTGTTTCATTTTATTTTCCCATAACATTCTCCCAAACATGTCCATACATCAACAGTTTATGTTTGTATAGTGGTGCTGAATCAGCTACTTAATTTTCTTTCTGTCCCCATTCTTTGTCCTGTAAAAGGCTGAACACCTTACAGAAGTGTCCTCAGTAAACATGCCGTAGATTAGTACTAAAAATATTTGCTTTTCAGCCTAGTGGTACTTCTTAGCAGGAAGCATTTGCAATCCAGTTTAGGTGGCACGAAAGTGCAGGGCAGCGGAGTCTGTCTCATTCATATAAATCAAAACAGAACTCTAATCTGTAATGTTTCCATAATCTAATGCCATTAAAGTAAACCAAGTCATAACAGCTTTCACCTCAGATGAACCAGGTAACTTTCCACAACGTTAGGGAAAATGTCCTCCTGGATTCAGGAGACAACTGTGGGATTGATCCTTATCCCTTTGTTGCAGTCTCGTTGTCCCACTGAGAGCTTCGGAAGGGGCTGTATGTCAGAAATAAACACATCACCATATGCACTCCACAGATGCTGATTCTATTACTGTTGTGTTGTGTAGTGTAGTCTGTGTCTTCCTACTTTCTCTACCCTTCTGTGGTAAGATTAGTGTTGCAGGGAGAGAGAGCTTTGACGTTCTCAGCAAACACAAGTTTATAATTATTCTTTGTGCTTCTCTCCAGCAACTTCTTAGATAATCATGGCATCATTTACCATAAAAGATAAATTCCAAATTTGAGATGATGTCAGGAATAAGAGCTAAGACTTTTAGAGTGACAAAATCACTAAGAATTTGAAAATTTCTGAACAATAAGGGCCCCTTTTTACAATGGCAATTATTCATCCTCTTGTGTTAAAATAATTATCCATCAACTCTTTGTTCATTAAGCAAGAATTTTATGGAAACTAACAGAAAAGAAACCTTAAAAAAACTCTGCTATGCTCAAACAAATATTTAGTCTGTCACCACATAGTCATTATTTCCTCCATCAACCACATTAGTGGCTATTATTCACCAGGTTTTGCACTTTCTTTTCATTCACCTTTCAGTACATACAGTGACCAGGTCACCACCATCACATTCTCAATGAGCAACAGAAAAGGAATTTATTTTAACAAAAGATCCACATGTTATGAAACTCTGTATTTAATATGAACAAGTCTCACAGATAAGACTCAAAGATTAACTACAAATTTAATACTAATAAAAATTACTATATGGGGGTTAATCAAACTGGAAATGAAAAATGATAAATCATTCAACTATATAGTATTTATACATGAACTTTCATGCCATGCTATCAAGAAAACTTTAATTTTTATATTTTTGGCTATACATTTTACTTAGGGAAAGTGTATTAAAACATGCCTGTCAACAGAGGTCTACAAACTAAAATCCATCAAGAAAAAAGTTCCTTGGTCTTTAGTATGTAATTCATTGTAAAAAATTCACAACATATTTTGATGTTTGGAACAATACTTTGTGTTTGGAGAAGGTATTTTTCATAAATTGCAGTCTAATGTAATATTTCTCTATCAGATTATCCCAGCCCACATTAACTGAAGTTTTCTGAAAAAGAAGCAAGTAATATGACTCATGGGACTATTCGCGGGTGACTCTGGGAACATATTTCCCATTAATTTACAACTGAAATATGAGTGGTCACAAATGACCACAAACATTCCCTCAAGTCTTCTAATTTAATTAAAAGGATAAATGATCCTAAGTATTTTCATCTTTTTTAATTAGTTTTAAATTAATTTTCAGTGTGAGAGCCAGAAGTCCTAAGAGAAAAAGTAAGGAACTGTGCACAGGAGCTTCTGCTGATCTTCAGATATATCAGATCTGCATGATGAATGTCAACACGATAACCAAAACCAGCTTCTTATTAAAATATTGTTTTGGACTACAACAGTCAGAGCCTGTCTGAATCAACACATAGAGGCAAAAAAATGACGTAGAGAAAGATCTCCTAAAAATCATCCAAAATCTGTATTTTTAGCTAACATGCTAAGACTTACAGGGTAAAAAAACAGAATTGTATCTGATTGTTTCCCTACAAAGCATATTCCACGCCCCTACTGAGACAATTCCTCACCACTTCACCCCCTGAATTCACCTTCCATACTGAGAAACATTATGGCATTCCTCTCTTCTGGTAGAAGTCAAAATAACTCCTCTCTAAATATGACAGACAAGAAAAATACCTCATCTCTTCTGCTAACATTTTTTTTTATTGTATGAAATTTCAGGAACACTATCAACTTGATTTCTTTTTATTAAGTCTTGAAGTGATTTTTTTTCTCTGAGAAGTATTAGTATTACTCTGATATGCTGAAAACCAAAATCTACAGAAAGGATGAAGAAAAACGACCAAAGGAGAAGACTTTCCAAGGTTCATAACACACCCCACCATAGCTGTCAATCCTGACAAGAAACAGCTACCTCTGAACATAGGTGGATGCAATAGTTCATCCTCTTTATCCAATCAGTCTTTGGACCGCATTCCAGAATCTGCCAACAAGGTTGCCAATTAGTGCCAATCATGGCAGGTTTTTCTGTGATATGGACACCTATTCAATAGAAATTGGGCTGATACTATCAATCTACTTTGCTTCTGTATCTAAAGAGCCTTTGTATGATTTTGTAACCTTCAGTTACTACCAAGATTAGCCAGGTTGAAATAGTAAGCCAAAAATATGAAAAACATATTCCTTCACCATTAAAAAAACCTGTATTGTGCAGTTTATAGCTGGAAGTACTCTTAGGCTTTTCAAGAAAGTGCCCAGAGACTACTGCTAGAAAGATAAAGTAATTTGTTCAATAGGGCTACAATTACTTCATTCTCCAAAAGTAGGGGATTAAAAATTATGTTAATTAGGCTAAATATTAACGAGGTATTAAAGCATTATTACAAGACAAACCAAACAACAAAAGAGTTGCTGAATATTACAACGCTACAAATAATACTTCACAGTGATACTCTGTGTTGCGTACGGTGCTTAGAAGATATATAATTACACACTGGCTGCCAGCAGCAGTCTGGTGCATTTAATCACCCTTAACCCTATGTATTTTCACTACTTCAGTCCATACCATTAAAACTCAAATGCTATCAGAACATGGCATTAGAAATAATTCAGTATTAGATTGAAAAACATAAGGCTAAATGTTAACTATGAGGCAGATCATTCCAGATAAAACCAGGACAAAGTACAGTGCAAACCTACCTGAATCTGCTGAGTTTCCCAGTCATCCATATATCTATTCCTTTGTGAATAAATATGTATTTTGAATAAGGCATTGAAAGTGTAATCCTGGATTCCCTGGTAATCTAAATGGGAGATTTGGCTGCAGAAGCAATCACACATCAGTCTTAGGGCAGACAGAATTAAAAAGTAAAAAGCCTAGAGGACTTGACAGGTAACCAGTTTAATATAAAGGCCCTTGTTTTATTGTGCATGAATATGAGTATGATTCTTAGGATTCTAAAGTACTTTAATCAATGTTTAAGGGTTTTTAAGAACCTCATTATATATAATTTTCATAGGATTATGAACATTTGCAAATGGGGTCATGTAGTAATGTTTCAAAGGCTAAAAAGTTAGACCAAGATATATTTTTCAAAACTCTTTAAAATATTTCAAAATCAGAAAGCCTGCCCAATATACATTAGTTAGTGTTAGCATTCTCTGGGAATTTTAGCAAAACCTTTTTTTCATATATACGTTACTGTTCTCCCTCCCCCACTGTTTTCCTACGGTAACTACATCTGCACAACTTTATCCAAAAGTAAGTAGTAAAAGTTTAATTTAAATAAAATTAAAATAAAGCTACAAAATTTAAAGCTACATATACTAAAGACTGAATTGATTAGTTTAACTTAATTTACTAAGAAACAGTGTGCAAGGATTAAAAAAAAATAGATTATGGTTGAGTACTTCTATGGCAGTTTTGTAACTGTCCAATCTGAGCTTTTCTTTCATTAGAGGATCAAAAAAAAAAAAAAAAAAATCAAAGCTGAATCAACAGTAATTTTACAGATTTGCAAAAGTATCTCACAGTTACAACTTCAGTTTTCTAAATTTGTGTATTGTGGGTCACTCAACATTTTGCACAGGTAAGTTTGTTTGATGTTCAGGCATATATACTTGGAGCCTAAATGATAATCTGAGCTCTCAAATGAAGAAGTAAGTTGATACTGTGTTTACATGTAAAGTTCATACAACCACTGTCTTCAAAATGAAAAGGCTAGGAAGTTGAAGGAAGCAAGGCAAGAGGTCTGGAGCAGCAAAAAGGAGAGATTACAAAAGAGAATAGAGAATAAATGGGATTTGAGGGACACTGCTTGAAGAAAAGGATGCAAAGGTACTCGGGACAGAGATTTTTTCCATCTGTAGCTCTCCATATGTAAGTGACAGGACTTGGGGCTCCATAAGAAGGTAGGAACCAGCATTAAGCACACATGCTGACAGCACAGAAGGGGCATATTGTAACCCATTGCAGCCTAAAAATGCGTTAAGAAAAGGGTACAGTGGAATTCAGAAAGAAAATTAGTTCAAACTTCACTGTAGATATTTTTGAATTATATGCATGTGTATGGGATGTCAGATAACCCACCAATGAAGGTATCACTTCTCACCTTTCTCAGCCATGCAACCCTAGACATGCATTGTTCTTTGTCTCTCACCCTACATGTATCATATTCTGAGAGGAGCCCCTTCCAGGAGATATTTTCAGAAGTAAAATCTTTTTTTACAGGCTGGAGGGGATTGAGAGGTTCTGTGAAAAAACTTTAGAAGGGAGGCAGTGGTTGATAACAGCACAAAGGAAGATGGGAGGGCAGATTTGGTACATTAAGAGTGTGTCAAAGAAGGCAGAGCAGAAGAAATAATACTTACGCATAATGAGCTATTAATGGTACTGAAATTGTACCATTCATTTGTTAAAATGAATATGCTTGACTGTAGATTTTCTTGTCAGTCTATATATTTTGATTAGATGCACCGCACAGCTATGCAGTAAATTACTGCAATTAACTTTGATTCTTTAGGATCCATAGGAGTAGCATATGCAAATCTCATGGCAGAATCTAGAATTCAACTCTAAATTCTTGTCTCTAACTCTAAATTCTCAACTCTAAATTCTTTTGCATTTGTGCAAAACGAGTGGTTACATTTAAAAGTTCTGACAGTCTTCAGCAGGAATTCTACAGAGATTTAAGGCAATACTCATTTCTTAAATTTCCCACAAGAGGAAAACTTTTTAAAAATCCAAAGATAATTTAGTAAATCTGCTACAGTAAAGTTTGAAAAAGATGTAGAGCTCGAGTTCATTTCTTAACAAACACCTTAAGTATTCAATCATCATTTTTGTATACCAAATACAGACATTTCAAAGATAATCTTAACTTATAGATAAAGTGTTTTTCATGCTGTTCTTTTTTAGCTTTAGTAGCACATCCACTGTGAAACCAGCACCACTCCATCTGTGAAACTATATAGTCAGACATTTTACCTCATAACAAATCTGTGCAGCTCACTATTTTTTGGCTGTATGAGTACAAAAGAACTTGACACAAAACAAACTGCAAATAATCAGATGTAAGACGTAACTGACTAGAAGAAAGGTATACCCCTAATTCTGTTAGGACAAACCACAAATCAAGTGTCAACAGAGGCTTTGCAAGGGAAGAGAGGACAAAATATAAGATCATGGGGAACTAAGAGAGAGTCCACAGCAGAAGATCTGCCAGGAAATAGCAAGTAATACAACTAATCCACTGAGTTAAATTTGACAAAGTGTGAGAAGAGTCAAGACAGCCATTTATTTCTGATGAAGAACTCTAAGAGTCTTCATGTATGATACATGCTCTTCTGTTCTTGTTTTCCTAACTTCCCAGTGAACTACTGGGCACTTGCCAGTGATGAATTAATTTAACTGACAAATTAAGTGTGCTTTTCTTCTTTGTGAAAGTTACTGTAACTGTGCAGAACAATTAATCGTTACTATATTAGTACAGTATAATTTAGAAAATGATACATATATAGTAGACATAATGGAGAATTTTGTCATAACTTGGAAGTCCTGGCAATAGATCATTCAAGGGCAAAAGGCAGCATGGAACTGGACGAAATCTACTTATCATTACTTGCTTTTTATATTGCAGTAGAGTTTGAAGATCCCAAAGAGCGGTTGATCCTCTTTTGTTAGTCAGTGCACAAACACAAAAGAAAGGATTTCGCAGATGTCACCTGACAGGCTGTGACACTATTCACTCCATTTAACTCCACTCTGAAGAACAGCCAGCAAAATTAAATGTGTCCACACATCTGAACCACTCTGAGCTTAAACTATGATCTATCTGCATGAAAAGAGTGCCCTGTGAACTGAAATGGCTGTGCCACATGTATAAGTTCCATTAAGCTACAAATGTGGGGAGATAATAATGGTATTTTTTAAAATTGCCTAATTATTCACTGTGGTTTCAGCAAACACAGTAAAGCCATGATTAAGACAGACGCTCTCTTCCCCAAAAATAATAAATCCCCCTTACAGCTCCTTAATAAAGTTATAACTTGCACCATTCATCTGGCAAATAAAAATCCTTGGAAAAATGGAAACAATGAGAAAGCAGTTCCATGCATATTCAAACAGTTGTAATTGCTATGGAAACCATCTCTAGTAATTCAGTCTTTGTCTCAAAGCATCCCAAGGCAAACCATGATACAATGACAGCAAAAGAAAGTGTAATACTGCCTAAGACTTCAAAGTTCAAAATTCAAGAGAAAATTAAACCACCGTGTAGGAAAAGCCTTCACGTTCTCCCATTTTCCGGGTTCTTTTTGGAGCGTATTTATGTAGATGAGCTCTTCAGTATTATTTTCTGTCTGGGCTTCCCAAATAGCTGCTTAAGAAGCACTGAGGGCTGGCAGAATCACTATAGTTATTGCAAAAAAATACGCTGTTTCCTTAGTCCATTCTTCAAGTAATCATAATTTTAACCAACCTTCACTATTAGAAATTTTGGGAAACCTGAAAACGTGTAACTCTATTCAAGCAATGCCACTCATTTTCAAGCTCCAAGACAACTGATGATAGGGTCAAAGAGGGTAAAAGCGTCAAGGATTCCGAGATCATCAATTACAGCAATTAGCTTTACTGTAAATAAAGGTGGGTAAAATAAGAAGATACTATTTTTAGACTGAAAAACCCCAATTATTTTAGAATATTATATGCCTTGCTTTCATTTCTGTTATATTAAGTCCTCTCAGTTTATTTTATTGTATTTCTACCACCTGAATGTGTTAATGGGTAGTTCAGAATATTTTCAACATTTCATCTCGTCTCCTTGCAGAAGTCTGCCTGCTGAAAAACCAGAGGTGATCTCACAATTGTTCCTAATCAAGCTCAACACCTATTTCTGAGTCCCATTGTGCCACTTTTCAAATTAATTTGCTGAATAAAATTAGTAAGTGCAATATGCATACATCTACTACTCCAAACTATGTCAAAAAAATCGTAAATTCTGATGCACTAGCCTTTATTCTTTCTAGGTACTTAATTTCCAGAAAGAATTCCATCTCAAATATTACTTGAGAAGTACATTGCATTTCAAACACTAACGACTAAGTTTGCTTTTTTCAGGTACATCCCAGCCCATTACACTCTCATAAAGCAAAAGTCCAAACCTACTTTGATTATCGAAGGTTTACTGTAATAAGTCATCAATGTTGTTGTTTATAAGCAACAACTTACGCTTTTAAAAAAGTTATTTTATTTGAAAATTTTGCACACCTGAGTTGTGAATCAGTATTTGTGTAATAAGGATTTTGGTTTATGATTGTGTGAACCTTACCTTTCCTACATTTTTTTTAGTGTTCTAAGCCACAGAAACCAACCAACTTTCCATGGAAAACAAACTCTAGGAAATACCTGTTTTCCACATTACAATCAGTCAGAAGTCCAGTCAGATGTGAGCAAATAACCACATTTTGTCAAGCAAAGCATAGGATGCAAATTTTATGCTAGCATTACTCCAATAATTAGAAGGCAAACAATAACTATTCTCACATAATGTCATTTGGTTTAGTATTAATCCACCAACATTTTTTTCATGAATGTGAACTGATGGCATGCGAACCTTACAGATAATTGTGTCATATGATCATCCTCGGAGGAGCACCGAGCATCACAGCCTTTTTTTATAGCTATTGTCAGATGTAAAGTTAGATTTATGATACTGCCAAACAACACCCTGGGCTTCCAGGATAAGAAGTGACCAAAATATACAGGAAGTTACATACACAATTAAACACACTTATGTACAAGCCAAAATAATGTTTGGTTCTTAAAATTATTTCAGAGAAAAATGTTTGTTTATAAAACATTTAAAAAAGTAACACCAATATAGAAAGGATATTGATTTTGCTTCTCTGTAATCCTTCACTGAGATGTCATCATCAAAGTTAGCGAACTAATGTATAAAAAAACCTGCATTGGTTGAAATGTCTAAAAGGAAAGAAATATGTATTGTTTATTCTTTTTAGACTAACAGAATAAAAAATAAAAAAAGTTTTTACTCTGGCACAGACTGTTCACTGTGATTAATAAAAATAACGTCTCTGTCCAAACAAATTAATACCTTTAAGTAAGCCTCCTACATAAGAAAAAAAAATCTGACTGAAGCAATCAGAGGAAATGCACAGTACAGGCAGACTGTGATTACAGCACGAAGTTCTGGGATGACCAAGGAGAATACCCAAGAAACTGGGAGTTGAAGAGGGAAAGGCAGCAATGAGGGATCTGAATGAATGACTCAATACATCGCAAGATTTCTAAAAGCACATATCTTTCTGCATAGAATATATTTCTATTCAAACCCAAGATTCAAGAAATCACCACTACAGCTCTCTACATTGCAGCACCCAAAAACCTTAAATAAAAAAAAAAAATTACAAGACGTGTACTTCCATCAAAGAAAAAAAATGTAGTTATTAACTTGATCTTGCGCCAGCATAAGGGTTATTTTCCAACCTTATTTGATATATTGTCCATACATTTGGATCTGAAAATGTAGGGTTTTCCTTCTCGGGGACCTGCCCCAGCCCTCTACAGACTGCTGTAGCAAAGCCCTATGCAGCTTTAGTTCTGTCTGTCTTACATTATGCTTATGCTGCAGGTTTAACCTGCATTTTTATAAAGAATCATTTAATCCATACCTTTTCAATGTCTGTATTATCTTTACTTACGTGGACTCACATGTTTAGAATTCTGTTCACTTTCCTGGCTGGAAAGTGGTTTAAGTCTTTTTTCAAGTCTCACATATCATGAGATTTTTTATTTGTATATGTGGTGGGTTGACGCTGGCTGGATGCCAGGAGCCCACCAAAGCTGCTCTATCACTCCCCCTCCTCAGCTGGACAGGGAAGAGAAAATGTAATAAAAGGCTCATGGGTCAAGATTAAGGACAGGGAGATCACTCAGCAATTACCGTCACAGGCAAAGCAGACTCGACTTTGGGAAAATTAAATTTATTACCAATCAAATCAGAGTAGGATCATGAGAAAATAAAACCTAAATATTAAAACACCTTCCTCCCACCCTTCCCTTCTTCCTGGGCTCAACTTCACCCTGTAACTCTCTATCTCCTCTCTCCCAGTGGTACAGCGGGATGGAGAATGGGGGTTATGGTCAGTTCATCACATGCTGTCTCTGCTGCTCCTTCCTCCCCAAGGGGAGGACTCGTCACACTCTTACCCTGTTCCAGCACGGGGTCCCTCCCACGAGACAGTCCTCCACAAACTTCTCCAATGTGAGTCCTTCCCACAGGCTGCAGTTCTTCATGACCTGCTTCAATGTGGGCCCTTTCTGCAGGGTGCAGTCCTTCAGGAACAGACTGCTCCAGCGTGGATCCCCCGTGGGGCCACAGGTCCTGCCAGGACCCTGCTCCATCGTGGGTTTCCACAGGGTCACAGCCTCCTTCACGCATGCACCTGCTCCGGTGTGGGGTCCTCCATGGGCCACAGGTGGGGGTATCTGCTCCACCATGGACCTCCATAGGCTGCAGGGGGATAGCCTGCCTCACCATGGTCTTCACCACAGGCTGCAGGGGAATCTCTGCTCTAGCACCTGAAGCACCTCTTCCCTCTCCTCCTTCACTGACCTTGGCGGCTATAGAGTTGTTGCTCTCACATATTCTCACTCCTCTCTCTGGCTGCTGTTGTGCAGCAACTTTTTCCCCATCTTAAATATGTTATCCCAGAGGAGCTACCACCGTCACTGATGGGCTCAGCCTTGGCCAGCGTCAGGTCCATCCTGGAGCTGGATGACATTAGCTCTGTCAGACACAGGGGATGCTTCTGGCATCTTCTCACAGAAGCCACCCCTGTAGTCCCCCGACTACCAAATCCTTGCCACACAAACCCAATACAGTATAATTCCTCATTAACATACAAAATTATACCTCTAAAATAATGTACTTGTTTTCTTAGCAATAAAACAGTTAAAGGATTGGGACATCTGTAGGCCTCACACTTTCAAGGATCTAAGAAAATGTTCAAGAGTCAGAGGAGATTTTTGAGTGTTATATTTGTAAAACATTTTATCAGACTAACCTACAAACTCCCTAGAAACATACACTCCAGGATAAAACACAGCATGCAAAGTTTAAGAGTGATTCAAAGAACTCTTAGAGCTCAGTAAAGACAATTTACTATTCAGGTCTAAAATAAGAAGCCAGCTTCAGTCTTAACTATGAAATTATTACTGCTGCTTTGTAATTAGAGGTTTCCTACAGGTTCTGAAGAATGTAAGCCAACGGTTTTCTCTCTACTTTAAATTGAGTTTAAAAAAAACATTAAAAATAGAACAGATCACACATTCATAATACTATCTTACTAAGACAGAAATCTGAGAGGTGTGATAATCTGGTACCTATCTAATTTTTCAGATACAGTTACTGAAAGCAAAGACTAGAAAAGATGTATTGGTTTGAAATGCAAGTAAAGATGTAGATTCCAGTTTTGGTTTTTGTGTTGCGTGATAAATCCCAAGAAATTCATTCAAGCTTATAAATAGTCCAAAGATGTCCCAGATACTATTTACTAAAGAGAAGGTTAGTTTTCTTGATGTGTTTCTAAGAAATATGATACGTACAAACTAGAATGTAAAAGCCAACAATTACTGAAATAAAAAGAGAAAGTATCACAATCCCTGAACTATTTCCTTTGGAATAATGTAACACTGACAAGAGATAGTTTTATTTCTCACTTTGAACTGCCCAAAATGAAAACATTCTAAGAAAATAGTGACATTGTACTGTAGTGCTTCTATACACTGTATTTTCAGACACTCAGTTTTTCTTTCCTGTAAGAGATAACCATCCTCTTCCTCACTGAAATACATCATCTAGGCAGATGCCATTTAATTTACTCACAAGTCATGTTTTACTTGGTGTAGTAGAAGCAGGGATAAGCCTTTTCTAAATCTAAGAAATCTCTCTCTACTAGAAAATAGTTATCTAAAGTAAGATGCCATTTTCCTGGCTTCCTTGAACGGTCACACACAGTGTGTTATAGGAGAGTTGACATCACTGGGCAAGGCATGAATTGATGGTGCAGATTTCTGAAGATCGAGTCTGAAATTTGAGTCCTGATTTCCTCTGTTTGGTTGCTGTCCATGTCTAGTTCTAGTAATTGTGGATTTGGTCAACTCAGTTGTTAACCCTCAAATTCCCCTGAATATATCTACTGGTTCAGGAAGTACATAAACAGAACATTGTACAACAGTGTAAAAATGCTGCAATTGCTGTCTTTGCTGTATGTATTCTAGAACCAAATACTTAAAGGAATGGAAAATTCCATATATCAGAAAAGTTTGCTTCATGTTAACTTAAGCTCTCTTTAGAAGTCAAGAAGAAGTTATAGAGGTATGAATCTGCCCTGTAGAGAAAATAAGAATATTCTTTCAGTAAGGAAACTGCAGTTGCCTTCAGTTATTAAAGTGTTAAGTAAATTATTACAAATGTGATGCTACATGAGCGGCAATATCCTGTTTCAATAATAGGCTACAGGCACTCGAATTAAAAATGTCTATCATGTAAAACAATATTAATACCACTTGTACAATTTTCATATTAATACGAAAATACTTTTAATTGTCATGTTAGTACATTTCCTTGCTAAACTACTCTTGTATTGGAGAAACAGTAAATTTGATAACATGCCTCAGGAAAAATGTCTGTATAAACCCGATAAACAAGTTAGTTCATATTAACTTGTAAGGTAACAGTATTTTACCAGTGAAATTTAGGAACAGACACAATTTTGTCTTTTGTTTTACCCACAGGACACCACTACAGCAGTGCTGTTGCTCTATACAAAGTTACCTTGTTCACTTACACAGCAAATACTGGTTTTGGAATACAGATTTGAAAACAATGACTGAATCTGGTTTACCACTAAAGCAAATATGCTTTGGAAAGAAAAGTAGCTCACTCCTTTCTCAACATGAACTGATGATAGTAATAGGTGCAAATTAGCTCCTTAATTGGCTATTGTTTTTCTGGTGCCTAAAAAGAATGCTCTTCAGAATGCTGCATCAATATTATCTTACACATTTTTCTCTACGAGATCTTGTGCAAACTCTTTAGCAAAGTAACAACGTGATAAGATATTTGGTTTGTGAGTGACAGTAACCTACATTTTCATAAAGCTCCAGTTCTAATCCCCAAATTTTATAACTATTCTATTGGAATCAGAAGGATAAATAACTACTCTTCATACTACAATTTCCAACAACTTACGTTACGTATCTGCAGTTCAGATGAACAATTTTTAAGTAATAACATTGCAAGATCACTCACAAAAAACGACTTCTAGTCGCACTCAGAACATGATGTTTTTCATCAACATTTTTTCACTTAGGATCCGGAAACACAGAATCTTCAAATAAAATTGCAACACCAGATTTGCGTTGCCACTGCTATACAAGAAATCTACTGGTCACAAGGGTGCAAATGTTTACGCCTATATAATACTGTCTATAAACATCCATGTTGAAATATTCTCCATTGCATCATCAACTGCTGCTTCTTTTGTTAATAACAAAGTAATTAATTTGTAAAAGTACTTCTATTAAATGAACAGCTAAACATCTCTGAGTGACTATGACCATGTCCCTTAGAAATGTATGACAGATTTGAACATAAGTAAGGTATTGAAACACTTCATCTGTCTGTCATTTTTATACATTGCTACAATAAAGAAACCTTGTTGTATTTCATGACTTCTACATCTAGAAACTATTAAAGTGGATTATTCCACACAGTCACCACATATATTATTTATCTAAGACACACAAGTAGAAGGGGAAAAAAATCAAAATTAAAGTTGTTCAGGGTACTTAAGTACGAACTGTACATATCTTTAAAATTTTTAACCTAGTTTTGTAATTGTGGAGAAAAAATACTGTGGAAATCATTAACAGCTGCTTAAATTTAATTCTGAGTTTACTTAAGATAAAGTACATTGAACAAACTTGCTGTTACTTGTATGGCAAGGGGGGGAAACGAAGGTGAAGGAGTTAGTAATTCCAGGGTCTTGTGGTCTGTGCAGAGCCAATGGAGGACCAGAATTTACCTTTCCCTTACTAATGTTCCCTATCCATCAGACCATAGCCCAAATCAATTCTTTAACTGGTGTTCATTTTTAACCCAGCAAAAGCATGACATGTTTAATTTTTACAATAGCTTCCTTGAGAAAGACTAATTTGATTTTCCTTTATAGGAGAAATATTTCTTAACCTGTAAAGAGTGTTCTGTATATGGACTGGTGGAGAAAAATCTGTTTCAGCCAATTACAAATTACAGAAAGTGCCCACCTCAGAACTAAGTATTACAAGACATGAACAGATGTGGCTATAAGATGGTTTACAATAAATTTCAAAATTATGGAACACTTTTTTTCAATTTCCAATGTATCTTTATACCTACAGATAAATATCAGTATTTCTATTTTCTCTCTTTTTCTTAGAAAGTTCGTTCTTATTAAAAAATATATACATATATTTCTTTGGGAACCTGGCTAACAAAACTATGCATCAATTCAGACAATTTTGTTTCAGCAGTCTTATCTTTTAACTATAAGCTCCAACAGGTCTTTGCTTTTATTAAAGCTGTGAAAAAGAATAAATATATAGTCTATGACAAGATGATGCAAGGTAACTCTAATAAGAGGACTATCGATATTGCTCTTTTACGATTCATCAGCTAATGAGTTTAGGAATCATAGAATCATAGAATCATAGAATCATAGGGTTGGAAGGGACCTCTGGAGATCATCTAGTCCAACCCCCCTGCCAGAGCAGGGCCACCTAGAGCAGGTTACACAGGAACGCGTCCAGGCAGGTTTTGAATGTCTCCAGAGATGGAGACTCCACCACCTCTCTGGGCAGCTTGTTCCAGTGCTCTGCCACCCTCAAAGTGAAGAAGTTCCTCCTCATGTTGAGATGGAACTTCCTACACTCAAGTTTGTACCCATTACCTCTTGTCCTATTGCCGGGCACCACTGAAAAGAGCCTGGCCCCATCCTCCTGACAACCACCCTTTAAGTATTTGTACACATTAATTAGGTCACCCCTCAGCCGACTCTTTTCCAGACTAAACAGACCCAATTCCCTCAGCCTTTCCTCATAAGAGAGGTGTTCCAGTCCCCTAATCATCTTGGTAGCCCTATGCTGCACCCTCTCCAGCAGTTCCCTGTCCTTCTTGAGCTGGGGAGCCCAGAACTGGACACAGTACTCGAGGTGTGGCCTCACCAAGGCAGAGTAGAGGGGGAGGATGACCTCCCTCGACCTGCTGGCCACACTCTTCTTGATGCACCCCAGGATGCCATTGGCCTTCTTGGCCACAAGGGCCCATTGTTGGCTCATGGTCATCCTGTTGTCCACCAAGGAACTAGCATATTGATAAACCTAGTCAGAGATAATGAATCAAAATGTATATAGGATTTGAAGTAAATATAGTAGATTTTATTTATTATAAAATTGGCTCTCTGAGAAACTGCAAAATGTGAGAATTTTTAGGCAATTTCAAAGAAATTGGCCCTGGTTGTCTGAGTTGGCTAACAAAACTGAGGTTTAAAACATCCCCTAAATCACTCAGTGATGTCTCTCTGTAGACAAAGGGGTTGATCAGGCTAAAACCCGAACAACAAACCAGGCCAAATACACAGTAAAAAATCTACAGAGTAGGAAATCTCACCACATTTTCACAGATGAAAATACTGAATTTTACTTAAATACAAAGATAGGATGGAAGACAAAATAAAATACTAATGCTTTAGAAAGATCATATAATAAGTTTTACATAAGTTATCTAAATATTGGTTTTCTTATAACAGGTATTCCTCCTCAGCTCTTTACATTATCAGTAAGAAAAGTTTCTTAATATGACACAGAAGAACTGTTATTAGTTGTCAGAAAAGACTGTTGTCATTACACAAATGGGCAGATTAATGACGTAGTCATGGTTTCTTACATTTTTCTTTTCCCTAGTAATGATTAATAACTTATCAAAAATAAATTTTTTTAAAAAATTAGTTGTCAAAAGCATATCTTAATGAGAAGATTAATCTTAATATTGGTGATCCCAATAATAAGTGATCCAAATAATATTCCCACCTCCAGTGATTTGTTGTACTGCACTACCACACAATTAACCTGCCTTTCATATAGTGTTAGTATGATGAAGTAAATAGGTCTGTTAATGCATTTTTAAAACATGCAAGTAAAGGTCTTTCTTGGGGGGTTGACAATGGGCTGTACTGACCATCTCACATAATTGATCAGCTTGAAGGTAGCCTGTAATTGTGTTTGTTTATAATTTTATATGGAATGAGACTCCCAAAGTTAGTCAAAATGTTTATTACATATATATAACAAGTTTTAGTTTGTTTAAAATTAAAATCAAGCCTTCGTTGTTAAATAAAGAAATGTATTAGCATGTACTCCCCTGAATATCATTCTCCTAGCTTATTATTCCAAACTTTAAAATTACACCTCATATCTAATTCTTAGACAAATTTTATTTATTCTATTCCTATACAAGTTCTTCATTGTGTTCTTATGAATACTTTTAAAATATTATTCTAATGTTTTGCAAAAAAAAACTACACAAAAATGAATTGCAAGATTTAGGCTTAAATTCTGCTCTTCTAAGGCAACAAGTGACAGCCCTCTACTGGTTAATAAATATATAAGCACAGAAAGTACATTTCACAATAATTTTACATTAATACTATACCCAGCCAAAGTAAAAAAAAAAATAAAAATACACATAGTACAAAATAAAATCAGACTATAGAGATGCCTGAAATATTTCTTTTGGACCATTAAAAAAGGTATTATTTCTAATTCATGTAGGAAACGGCAGGTCACGGAAATGGCTGGTTCCTAAATTATATGGACAACTCTATAGAATACTGTTATTCTTCAAAGAACTAGCCTTAGTGGACTACAGCTTATCATACAGTATTCAAAAATAGCAATAAACGTTAATGATAATCGTCCTGGTATTGGGTAAGACTTTGTTCTGGTCAGTAAAATGACCTGCGGGCCACAAAAATAAATTGTTGTCAAAGTAAAAATATTGGGTTTATGACATTTTCATGGACTAAAATAAGTTTGCAATGCAAACATCGAAGAATTTAGTAGCAGCCAGCTAAAAATGAGAACCAAAGCATGGTATTTGGTACAACAGTTAGCAATATGATGCAATTTGCAAAGAAAAAATTGCTCAGGTATTAGCACAAAATTTCAGAAATATGAGACCTGTATAAGAAAACGAAGAATAGTTCCCATATTTTATTAATTTCTGACAGTTTAACACTTTCTCCTACTGTGCCCTGAGTCTCTGTTAAACTGCAAATATATATATTATAAAATAATTTGAAAATTTCCTATATTAATTTAAAATACTCTATAGCATAATCCTAACCTTGTGGCAAATTTACAAATAATGCATTGTAAAGTACATCTTCATTAATATTGTCAGCTTGAATAAGTATGCAATAAATTAACATGTTAGCAGCTGTACACTTCATTTTCTCTTACTTAGAAAAAACCAAAAAGCAATGGAAATCCCACTGCAGCTGCCAACGTGTGACAATGCAAAACAGAACTGAAAGTATGTATTTGAATGCATCAGACAGTTGACTCAATGCCTTGATAATGGCATTTTACCAAAAGAAGACGATATTGGGGAAAATAACGGGAATCAATACCAAGTGTAAGTAAAACAGATCTGGAACGTCTTCCAGACATTCACATTACGGAAGAAGCTGGTTGTACACTGTCCCTCTGCCCCACGAGCGTGCAAAATAAACTTCTGTCTTCTTCCCCCCTCGCTTTCTCAGAGGGTGCTTTTGACCCATTGAAGTGGCATCCATCCCCCCCACAGTAGGCCCAGAAAAACTGCTGATTTTAAGAGGGGCTGGAGACAAACAAGTTCACCTGCCCTTCACCAAGCTGAACTATAGGGTCATTTTGAGGAGCGTCCTTCATTTTGAGCTGCTTCTGAAAGCAGGTCTGAAGAGCCCTATGGGAAAAACCAGCTTTTTCTGCACTGACTGAGGGAGGGACACTAAAAAATGAGGTACCAGGAAAACATTGAGGTACTGATCCCTTCTGTGAGGAAAGCAGGCCGAAGTTCAGTCAGGTTTGGTTTTGCCGCTTAAGAAATGCAATTAATTAGTAACAAACAACAAATAATTTATGGTAAAAAAGGAAAAGACCCCCCCTATCTTGTATTTACGCTCAACACACACACACGCCCCACACGAGGAGGAGAGGGGGCTTCAGCTCGCCTCAACACGAGCACCTGTGGGAGCTTGCCGGGCAGATAAGTCCCATTCCCACCTCATTTTCCACGCCGGTAGGTCTCAGGATCCTCCTCCTCTCACGCCGCCATCACCACCCTCCGGGGCTTCGCCTGAGGCGCCTCGCGCTGCAGGCGGGAAAACTGGCCGCCGGAGGACTGCACCGCCTGCGGCCGGCAGGGGGCGCCGCCACCTCGGCGGGCGGGC
>VYZM01014612.1:50592-66258 GCA_013398915.1 Dromas ardeola | reverse complement strand
GGGCTCTGGGGCACCAGTAATAAGCTGCTGCAGTGGAGGTCTGTGTGTCATATACCCACAGCACCATTTAACACTTAAGTAACATCTTACAGTTTCTTTGTATCTTTTTTCTCATGATGCTGTGTTTGCATTATTCTCAGATTTGCCATTCAACTTTAATCTTTCTTCTATTTTTCCTCTGGAATTTTCTAATTTGTTTCTTTTTTTGCTCCTCTTACCCTTACGATGTCTGTCTGTATTCTTGCCCATTTGTTTGCTGTCAGGAACGCTGCTTAAATATTGCTGCAGTTTGTGATGTCTATTGAGCACAACTAATACCGAGATCTTTGCAAGACTGGCTGCATTGGAGCCTTGTCCAGTACTTAATATGCAGGGGCTTATATAAAAAATGTATTGTACTTCATTGTCACTTTGGTCTCAGGCTTGAGGCGCATCGCGCTTGGAAAACTGACATGTAGAGAAAACACAGAGCAGTAGGTTGGCAGTTCTTTCAGCATGTAATTCTTGGTTTTGTCTTGGATTTTTTTTTTTTGTAAACAGATTAAAACCAGGCCAAATATAGATACAATAAAATTATAATCAGTTGATTTTATAAATTATTCTCAACCCTGGAAAACTTTCAAAGCATTTTTTAAGTACAACAAAATTCTTGGAATCTTATGCATAGATAGCAGAAGTTGCAAACTTTCTTGTGGCATTTAACACATTGTGGCCCTTTTAACACATTGCACTAACACAACTGTCAAGTTTTCAGAGCCTGCAAAAACTCATATCGCAGAGCCTGCAAAAACGCATAATCATTTATATCAGGACATGGGAGACCTGCAACACCAAAAATATTAACGCCATGTCTCCTACTTTCATCTAAATTTTCTTCAACAAAATCCCCCTATCTAGCTCTTCCCATTATCAAGATATGCTTCGTTCTTGCTTCAACTTTAAAGTCTGTGAATGTTAAGCGTTGGAAAGAACTATGGTCTTTAAAAATATATATATTTGTGTTAAACTATGACATGACTCGAACTGCTAAAGTCTATGTAATCCACTGGCAGCATCTGTTACAGATGCATTCTGAAGTGTATCAGTCCACTTTTTCTATAACTTACAGAATGTCATACTGTATTTGTAATGCTTGCAGTCTGAAAGCATTATGTTATGACCACTAGTTGGAGGCGAGAGACACTCCTAACACAGAGACGGCCAGTATGTGAATGTTCGGATCACCTTCAGCTATACCACAACAGCAAAAATCTACACATCCTTCAAGAAGAGTCCTGCCCACACCAAAAATGAAAAAATACCTAGAAACTTTTGAGGCATGTCCCATGCAAACCTTGGTGCATGAGTTACTATCTATACACATCATCTTTAAGATAGTGAAGATGTCTCAACCAAGCCTTGAATTGCAGCAATAAATCTGCTGTATTACAGTTCATATAATTATTACAGTAAATTAGGGTTTTCTTAAATATTAGCATTATATTGCACATCACAAACTGACAAAAATCATAATCAAGATTTTCTTTTCCACTTTAATATTTACTTGACAGAAGGTTTGAATGATCACATACTAACTCATCTGAATTTTTTCCACAAACTGTTACTGATATTAAAATGTAGTGAGGTTTTTTTCTTTCTCAGTCCAATCAGGGATTCCTGACATACGTGGCTTGAATTACACATGCATTATTACCCAAATAGAGGAATTTCAATGGATATCCACCAGGAATCTCTGACTTTCCTGCACTCATGATCAACTTTGCCGATAGCATGTAACATTACACATACAAATTTGCACATGCATATTCACACACAGACACAGAGCATCTGCTGTGTTGGGTAACACGAGCCTGCACATCTTCAATGTCCATGTCTCAGAAAATGACCCTGAAGAAGTAAGCTAAGCCCATCCCTGTTTCTATATATAAAACCTTTTGTTTAATTGGTGGACTACACCAAGAATAAATAATGAGGTAATTCTGAAGATCATTCCCAGAACAGTCAGCTAAGATTGTTTCTGCAAGTCAGAGCTATCTCCTCTCCTTTGTTTTGTTTTGTTTGGGGTTATTTTAATGGTTTCATTGTCTGAAGGTGAACAGCTTTCTATCGAAATGCAATTTTAGGAACAGTACAATACTTCAAGAATGAAGCATTCTGCACATACGTGAGGTTTTGGAGTGTTTGTTTACTGAATGTAAAAATTGTTAAAAATTCAAATCCTAAAACTGGATCAAGGATTCTAACCAGATTGGAGATTAAGTTCCTTCCATGAAAAAAAAAAGAAAAAAAAGCTTTCAGGTACTCTCAGTCAATTAGGGAAGACCATCAGATTTTTTTCCAAGATACTGTACAGATCTTATTTACCTTGAGTAACAATAGTTTAACTTAACTACAAATTTTATCTTGGAAAAAAGATTTTAAAGAGACTTAAACAGGCATAGCAATTCCTTTCTCAACTTTTTCTAACCCTTTAACTGTAACAGGTTATAAAAGCTTGATAATAATAATAATAATAACAAATCCCTTTTGGTTTTGATCCTATTACATTTTGCTTTGTTTCTTCTATTGTATCAGAAGTATACATGGCTACTCTACATCTTGGTCTATGCACTAACAAATAGATGAGGTAAAAAGTAGCACACAAAGTACAGAGTTAAGTAAAATTACTGCACCATAATGGAGTAGGCTTGCTGGTGATTTCTTATATTAATACAATATTTGGTTTTTTTAATGACTATAGACATAAGTGGAACTCATTTAACTTGACCTGTTGTGGTTGAAACAATAAAACCTCTAGTCAAATACCAAACAGACCCTATGAGGAGTGTACTGTGCCTGTTGGATAGATTATAAAATTAAGAGTTTCATTCTGTCATGCACTTGTTGGTGTATTTATTTTATCTCACAAACAGGGAGCCAGAAACACTAAAGGGAAAGGGATATGCCCAAGCTGACAAAGCATGTCTATGATGAAGTGTAAAATTTAAACTAGCCACTGACTCATAGATCAGTTTATACCTTAAAAGTCTTACCTTCTGTATCCCTCCATATGCTTTGTCACTTCTCAGATGCTGTTATTTATTACCAGTTTAATGTAAAAGTCTTCATTTCAGTAAGTGTCTAGTGATACTTTGAGTAGCATACACTGAAATTTCTCTTGATTCCTAGGACTGATGCACTGATTCACCCTAAGCCAGTCTCAGCCACATGCAGTTCTGCCACCTCCAGTATAGCTTTGGGACCCATGACACCTATCCTATGGCACTAAGTCACCAATAAGCCAGATGCCAGTTTCATCTTACCTTCTGGGTTGTCTCTAACTACCCTGTAGAGACAAAAGCTGGGGATTAAGTGGTGGCATGGATTCAAGAACCGAGAAGTTACTGTTTTGCTGCTAGACTTTTTCAGTTCAAGTCCCTGTTCAAAGAGTGAGTTTCAAATTCAGGCTGGTAGGCAGGATCCAGCTCAGACCTAGAAAACTGTAATTAGCTTGACCCTTATTGTTAGGGTTACACTGCTTAAGCCGGCAGATTCCAAAATAGGATCAGGGCCAAATCAGTTATGATCTGTATTTATTTATCCAAAAGGCTCATGTGGACTTAATTTGCTATTGTGTGTTAAGAAATAATTAAAAAGTAGAGAGGATTACGAACACGTTTGGCCTAGTGAGAAAGAGAGAATGCAGCCATAACTTCAATTTTTAAATGTCTTATTTCATCATAAGCTTAACTTTCAAAGCTGACATGGGGATTTTGGTATATAACGCCTCATTTTCAACTAATTGCATCTTAACCAAACATCCAAACCTTCAATTTGGAAGCTCAAATTAGCAGGTGTATGATCGGGTTTTTTTCAAATGTGTGTAGATGCCAACTGGAGGACCTAGGCATCTTATAAGTACTGTATAAAATAGATTGAAACAGAAATAAGAACTCTTCAATCAACTTTAGCCAAGGAAGAGGGGAACCTGTCAGGAAGAAATGGCTATGCAACCCAGGAAAGAGGAGGAGAGAGGAGAGAGTCTTTTCAGCAGAGGAGCCCTGTGTCTTATCCCCTCTTCTCACATTAACACTTCTGCTTTACCTCTTTGCATTTGAGAATATGTAAAAACCTATGCTTACTGCACTAGCTATCTATTGTTTAATTATTTAGCAGTTCTTACAATGTACCTTTTTAGGAGTCAAAAGTTGTTCTTCAAATGCAGACAAATAATCCGTACACCAGACTATTTTATACTAGCTATAAAAAAAAAAAAAAAGGACGCAAATAAATTCAAATGCCAGTAAACAAGATTATTAGCAAATAAACAATAAATTAAATATTCTTTTATTTACAAATCATCAGTTTAGATTCTAGTTCTATTTCGTTTTATGAGACTGCATTATAAGAGTAATCAACCTAAAAAGAATTAGTATTTCCCAGGCCTTTTTCATTGCTTGTAAAGGTTATGCTTCAGTGACTGTGCTTATTAACATCCGCTCTGCCTTTCAAGCTATCTGTTAACATGGGGAGAGCACAAAATTATTGCTAACACTGAAGGATTTCCCATAGATACCAAAAATTAATTCATTTATACTAAAATAGCATACAAATATCTAATCGTTTCCAAACATAGTATACATAGCTGGGACTCACTGTACCCATTATATGTAACAAGTAATATCACTCCACAATGTACTCATATATCAGATTACTTGCTCATCAACACTATCTCAATTTTTATCATTACAAATCCACCTTAGTTCCCAATTAGTGCTATGCCAAAGAAGTCTAAAATTCTTAATCTGGGCCTGCATGATCTCCAGAGAAGAACATGGGCTTCTTTTCCTCACTGGAACCAATATTGATCATGAATAGCTCACAACACTGTACACTACTTGCCCATGTCTCCACACCACACGTGGTTCAAAAAGTCCATAAGGTACAAACTGGTGGAGCCTGGGAATACATCATCTAGTCTTCCCTACGCATTCATTATTTTGTCCACCGTCACAGAAATAGTATCAGGCAAGTCAGATCTCTGGTCCTCTGCAGTACAGCTATTCATATGTACAGCAATTATAAAGTCAAAATCAGCACTTTCATAACTCCACTTTTCATCCTGAATCTTTTAAAATATAATCATGTAGCAGGTATGTGTGCAGACTACTCTTCTCCCTAACTGCACTTTTTTTGTGACTCTGTAAAGCATATGATCACCTGCCTCTGGTACCTAAGATTATTATGCTAGTTGGCAAAAAAAAAAAAGAAAAAAAAAAGAAAAAAAGAAAACTTGAGGACCCATGTATGCATTGTTTTAAATAATTATGGCATATAATGTAAAGTATATCTTTCTTACAAATCACATAGCAAGATGATCTTTTTTATGGTGCAATCTTTCAGAAATTTTAAATATTCATTACTTTTATTAGTGCCTATTTACATATTGATAAATGCTGTTCTACTTTCTTTATAAAAAGGATTATCCTTTCTGGTTTGTTAAATTTATTTATATGCCACTGAGGCATAAAATGAGGGAGGTAGTAACTTTTAGGCTTTGGAAACTCAAGTCTTTAAACATGCTTTTATTAAATAATAAGCATAATCAATATATGATGACAGTCTTTACAAAATAACTTTATATAGTCTGCTGGTTTATCCCTAACCAATATCTTGAATAATTCACCCTAAAGTTTTCTCTTCTCTCTATGTAGAGAAAACCAGTACCCTTACTTCAAGGTGCCTTGCTTTAGGACTAAGAAGAAACAAAGAAAAATGTAACTTTTCTAAATAACTCCCACATTACATTGTATCAAAACTGCATTTTAAAAGTTGAAGTTCACCCCAGTAAAGAGTACAAACATCCCATCAAAGACTTTTTACCATCTGTCAGGCAAGATTTCATCTGGTGGCATATACCAGTTAAATATGAATGCAAATCACTGCTTCCTTAACCACTTATGCAAACTAATTTTTCAGTGGGTATGAAGTGCTTACATTTTAAGCCCACCAAATTGATTAATGACTTGGTCAACATAAGTCTTGGTTCACACGGAAAGCATCTGCAGATAAATAAATCAAACACTACTTGCCAATTTATAATACTGTATTTATGCCTCCACCCTGTGCATGCTGAATGACGGCAGCAGCAAGTGAATCAAATGGGAACTTTACAGCTTCCCAAATGCTACAATCCGAGAGTATGTCATTAGCAACACTTATAAAATAAAGTTTCCAAACTGAGATTTGGTTAATTTCTGAAGGAAAATGAAACTTAGAAACAAAAGCAAGCCTGTGCTCTTTGAAAGCATAAAGAAAAGACATACGAAGTCAAACTGTTGCCGAAATAGGTGTGACAAGAAGTTGCAGAGGAGGAGTTACAGCAAGGGGTGGTGGTGAATGGTGCTGGTTGACAGAAGCGTGTGCTAAATAAAACAGCCATCTACAGAACCCGCATAGTCTGTGCTGTCCTTCCTTCCTTCCTCGGACACCTTTGTGTCCTATTCCATACAGCATAGTTGGAAAGAGAACTGAAGAAGTCTGAGCTAGAGCTCTGCAGCTGAATCACAGCCGCATCAGCATGAGTAGGGGTGATAATAAAACTAGGTTACACGACTGAGCCAATCACATAGTCCTAATTCCAAGGAACAAGCAGAACAGGGACATGAAAAGGATAAACATGAATAATTAATTTTCAGGGAGTGCAAAATGATGTGATCACCTTCAGATTTTCCCCATCTGTTGCTAAGCAGCGTTCTTTAGTCACAAGTTTTGACTTACAAAATGAATAGCAGCCTCCGCACATTTTGCTATTTTTACATTTTAAACTGTTCTTTTGCCAAGCTTTCATTATAACTATATTTAAAAATGTTCAGATGGGCACTGAGATATCTGCATCCCTCGGGAAATGGTGTCAGTTACTACCTGGGATAAATAGCCCATGGACCCTCCAGTCTTCAATACGGAATTAGAAGAGCTTCCATCTCCCACGTACCAAAGTAAGTGCTTTTTGCCTCACAGGCCTGAACTTTACATGAGAAATCGAATGTACATCATGGAAAAAGCAAGAGTATCATACATTTGTGTTTGTATATTCATCATCAGTTTCAATCTGCATAAACAAAACCCCAGAATTTCTGCTGTGGTGGTGGTGAATTAATTGTATTAATTCTTTCAATCTGTACAAAGGATGTTGTTCCAATGATCAGACACCCATTCAATGCTCTGGGCATTCTGACAAAAATTAAAATTAAATCAACTACCTCTCTGCGTGAGAAATTATCTCTCTCATTTAATTAGAAGTAAAGGGCTGGCTGCCAATGTTCCAAAACTAAATACCAAACATCCCCACTGCAAACACTCTCTCCTCAAATGCTTTGATTTACCACCAGAAATTTCAGAAATCCTCACTCTTTAAGACCAAGAGAAGCAATTGACAATGAATTCAGGATCTTTCACAAACTGTGGGCTACTAATAACCCACATTTAGCTCCCATGTGTCTGCAATTTAAACACACTACACTGGTAACTCAGTTAAGCAAAATGACTAACCATTTTAAAGTGTGAGTTGACCATCACCTCCATCTTCTCTGATATTCATGAAATGAACAAATCATGAAGTAGAATAACATCCTCGGTCCTGTGGAGTAAGTGGCCTGGAGCTGAAGATGCCTTGCAAGGAGAGAAAAGACATAGTCAATAGTTACAGCAGCTCTTTTCCTACCTTTGTAGAGAAAAGGCAGAAGGTTTTGCAAGGTATGCTAAACCAGCACCAAGGTGCTAAACTACCCTCTTTTCTTGCTAGTCTCTCTACTGAATAGCAGTAAATAAGACTATCGCTATCATCATGAGGGATGCTTTTTTTTTTTTAATTTCCTTCCCACTGGCAAGAAACTGACTAGAGATTCTGGAGTCCTCTGCTGAACCAGAGAATATATCTTCAGCTCTCCAGAAAACCATTCCCCAAAAGGATATCCCGAAAGCTTCCTAAGTCTCCTTAGCTAATTGCAGCAGCCTTTAGAGCCACACCACTAACAACTGCTTCTCATACAGCCACTGGCCCAAATCCACACACATTAGTCTATGTCTTTTTGTGTCCTTCCAGATGCCTCAGCACTCACAGAAGCAACAATTCTGCCGGGCCCCATCATCTAGCTATACCCTCCAAACTTTGAGCAGCTGCATTGTTCTGCCACTGTTTAGGCCACCCCTGGTTTGGCAAGGAGTATTGCCTATTGAAGAAGATTTTTTTTTCATATAAATTAATATATGGTGCAAAACAGTTTTAACAATCTGGGCATTTATATTCAGCTACATCCTGGGAATAGCTGTGGACCTACACCTTACATCTACATGAGAATATGTCCCAAGCCGAATTTTTTGCAGTAGCAAGAGTCAACAGTGCCTTTTTCACCTCTTTCTTTCCCCACCAGCTGCTGAGTAAAAGGACAGGAAGCAGGCAACAAAACCTGCAGCCTACGGGTAGGTAGACTCCTGTTGCCAACTCAGTCTCATCCCTGCAAGCCTCCAATTTCTGCAAAACTGCAGGACTATGGCTGAGACATGGTATGTCTTCCTGGCATGCTTCCTGTTGCTTAGGCAAGATGAGGTGAAAAGAGGCATGAGGAGGCAGCAGAGATCGAATACACACGTGTTCAAAGGTGGGGCTGCACCTACACAAGAGGAAAAACAGGCAGAAAAGTTTAATGCTGACAATCTGGGCTGATAAAGGGGATACAGGTGCCCCATAGGAAGAAATAACCAAGAAAAAGGGAAGCTATTAGGAAGATCAGAGGAAAGAAAAGAATGGAAATATTTGAATAAGCTGTATATCCAGACTATGTGTACAGATGGTAGATTGTAACGAACCATTTTTGTTGAGCCATACTTGACTCCTGGTTTCTGATTTTTACGCGATAACATATAACATTTACACAGTAAGTCAAAAACTCAGTGAATGAAATATAAGAAATAACTGTGCCTGGTAATATTTCAAACACTACAGATACACCTTCTGTTCAGATACTATAGAAAAAGATGGCTATAGAAAAAGTTTAGGCAATTTGGTTATCGTCAATGACAATGACTGCTTGTTAAACAAAACACTATTACAATGACGCATGCATTACTATCACTGCTGACGGCAGACCAAGGGCCGACCTCAGTATTTTTCATAGGTTAAGAAAAGGTTCAAGAACAGTATTCTAGTTGTATTTATTTCAGCAGATTATAAATATTTTCAGTTTTTCAGAAACAAAGATATTTAATAAAGGTTCTCCTTTAATGTTTGCTGGTTGGTTTGTTTGCTCTTTAATTTGGAATAAATAAAAACATAGGTTCTAAGCTTTTAATCTTAGCATCATTAACATTCATCCATCAAATACAAACGAAAAAACAGAAATTAAATGCCATTAATAGATATCTGTTTCTTGTGACAGACTATTCAAGCTTCAGTGCACGACTGAATTTACAATTAATATAAATAACTACTGTTTGTTACTGCTACGACTGATGTAGTAACAGCCAATGTTCATGAGTTATAATTACTTTCTCAGATGTAACTCTAAGTGTAATAATGTTTTCTTTTATAAGAACGCATTGATGACCTCCAGTGAGCTCCATTCAATAAGGTCAGCATGACTACACTTGGCAATGGAGACTAAAACGGCTTGCAGGATCACTGCTTCCGGACATCGAGTCCCCTCTGTATAGTCACTGGGCTAAAGTAATTTTAAGTTTCTCTAGAGAATACAAAAAAATTATGGCAGAGATAAGGTCAGCCTACTGTTTCTGTAACATGGCTGTTTCAAATTAATAACGGTTTATATATTTATTTACCCTACTAATTTAACCAGTTATCCAGTGGGAGATTTTGGGTTGGTTTTTTTTTTTTGGTTTTATTCTTAGCTATTATGCTGATGAATGCTGTAGTTTTCTCTCTCAATTTCCTTGTCATACAGAAATAAGAACTGGTACTGTGGTTTACACTAAAAGTCCATCTAGACCAGCATCCTCCCTCTAAGAGTAGCCACAATGGGACACTTCACATAAACATTCCCATCTCTTGTTTCCTATTGAATTTAAGGAGTTGTTAATCTGTGAGAGAACCAACCCTTTTTAGCTGTGCTGCCATTTTGTAAGAGTCTGTGTAACAGCAGTGTTAAAAGCTGATTCAAATCCAAATAACACTGTAACAACAAGTCATCTTATCCACTTCCTCCTCAGTTATTTTAATAACTAAAAAAGACCTTTGGAGAAAGCTCTTTGGAAAAAGGAGTCATTTTTACATTGCATAGCATATTTTGTCAATCTTATTTTCATCTCAGGCCTTTAGGGAATACATTGGAATATAGTAATTCCAATTTATATGACACGAACAGAAGCCATAGTTCTCATCCTAGTTTCAAAATAGCTTGCTCAGTTGTAAAATAAATGTACTACTATTCTGTAATCCTGCAAGCTACATGGCAAAACTGTGAAATTTACTCAATGAATTCTACCAAGAAATGAAATATCCCCCATCAAATACATAGCTGACATTTGGCTTTGGGAGACAAGGCTAATAATGGCATTTATTTTTCTGCAGGTAGTCCAAATCTTTGGGGATATAACCTGCCAAAAATGATGAAAGAGCGTCTGTTACTAGAGAGTTTTGTCTATATCCTCCTTTTCCTTCTAGCTTGGATACGATCAGAATTTCCTAACAAGCAGCATTTTCTGCAGTCATATCTGCAGTCATATTTGAACTTCTCTTGAGCTCCAATGTTCATTGTTCCTCTGTAGACAGTAGATACTCCACAGATATGCTAGAAAAAATGGAACTACTTTCTGACAAAAATAGCTGGAGCAGTGACCAAGTATTACAACACGCTTTTCTCAGCATTTGAATTCTAATAATGTGTAATTAAACCTCTTAAAGGTTAATATTTCAATAACTATTCACATTGAGCAAAAATCACATATCCTATGTACTACTTGCAACCTGAACAGAAATAAAAACACATGAAGTGGTTCAGTGGTGCTCCTGGGTAAAGGCAGATTTACAGCAATTCTCTGAAATGTTTAATTTTTAATCTCATGTGCAGAAATTGATTTTCTGTATATGAATATAATATTTTCAGTGCTTCAGTGATGGTATACTTCCAACATGTTCTAAAGTAGCATTTAAACCTCTTAACAGCTTCAAGACATGCTTATTCCTTTAATAACAAAAAAATAAATAAAAATTCTTATGTTTAATATAATTCATTTGTATGTTATTTCTGTTTGTAGGGCGGTGTAACTGTATGATACACTTCGTTTGAGTGGGTGCTAATTGTGGTTGGCAAGGTTACCTATGAATAAAAGTTTGTCTCTGGAATAGCTTAAATTTGGCTATGTTTTAAATGACATACTTCAGTTATTTGTGTTAGCAGATACAGGCTTCAAGTGCTTTCTTCAGAAGGATGTTATAAACAAACATCACAATGCCTGAAGATTAGGATAACTAAAAAAACACTACTTGAAAATATACACCAACACTTTTTTTAAATTCTTCGCTAAAGTTTACATAGAATGTGGTTTGATTGAGCGACGTACATGAACTTCCTCCCCAGAAAGCTAGTGTGACTCCTGTATATAGTTACCAAATATTTATACATCAGAAAAGAAAAATAGATTAGAAGACCTGCAGGATACAGGCACTGTAAGACAATGTCTTTCTATGAACAACAGTGGCAAGTTATTACTGATAATTAGTCAGTCAGATGCACTGGTTATTGCATTAACAGCAGTGAAATTCCATGTTCATAGGGAACTACATATACAGGCAGGAGTGACAGCAAGACATTCTTAGTATTTCTGGACAACAGCTTCTTCTCTTTATCAATCCATATATGGACTTGTTGGTCTAGAAGACATATAATAAACCCTCTCTTTTCTAATATGCTTGAGAAAAGAAACGATGGAAAGCTTTTGGAAAAAAATTCAAATGTCTTTGAGGTGTCATACGTAAGATTTTTACAGATACATCTCAGACAAGCACACTGATGATTTTACTACTGCTGCTTGTATTTGATGTGACTTTGACATGTAAAACCACACAAAATGGTATGGGTGAATTTGATAATTCTTGTGGTAATTTAAAATTAATTACACTATATTTCATTGTATGTTTTAAATAATGAATTGTCTTTATTAACAAATCTGAACACGGTGTTTACATCTCTAGAAGAATCAAATTCTTTATATAAAGCCTGTACTAGAACTGAAAAGCATCTGTAGTTTCTGAAAAATTTCTAAAAAGTTTTTGCATTGTTTCATTAAATAAACAATCTTTCCCTAGAATATACAACTTACAACTGCATGATGAAGTACGCATTTGTTATAAATCACAACAAATATATTTATTTGTGCATTAATTTGGATATTAAAATACTGACATGTCATTTGTCTGCTTTTCATGTTTAGCAGTTTCTAAGAGGGGGACACTAGTTTGAAAGCAACAGAGGGAGAGTTAGGTCCATCTGTTCAAACAGCAGCACTATTCTAGCAGTTAAAATCATTGTACCTCTGTTTCTTATGCTTATTTCTATTGTAAGAAAGGGAATATAGATTTCATTGTTATTCTTGGAGGCAAATGCTGAGTGCCCTAGTTGAACTTTTCTGTAATAAGAAGGAAGTGGTGTACATGTTCGTGCCCAAGACAGGAAAGGTGGTGCTCAAAAGACAAGAGCTATTGTGCGGAGCTGGACAATTTCCATAGAGTGATTTTACGGGAGAAACTGTTTTCAAGTAGTTATTTGCTGCTTTAAACACGTCTTCCTTTTCACTGGTGAGTATCGCCATGTTGTTTTAAAAAGCACAAATACCTTCAAGAAATGAGTACCAACTGTGTTTAATGTCAACCTTTTAACACACCTCTGTCAATACTCAATTATATGAACCACATCTATACCCTTCTCATCAGTTAACTGACGATGCCTTAATACACGCAGCAGTTGAAGTAACTAGAATAATCTAGACTGCATTATGACTTTAAAGAGATTTTACACCTCTTGCACAGTGTTCTTGTACATGCTTGTTTCCCCATATTCTATACGCTCTGTAAAGAGGTAATCTGCATTTTTGCAATAATTATGTAATTTCGATTCTTCTATACAAGGCAGAAATATGATTCATCTGTTACCATCACCTGAAATCACAGGTAATCTTTGTATGTTTCTGTTTTTCAAATGTGTTTAAATGTATTAGCTAACTTAAAGGAAAAAAAAGGTGAAGAAGCAGACTGAACTTTGTCAACATAATCTCTCTGAAGCAAAGAGATGTCTCGTGTTTGCAGGAAAAGAGAAAATAAAGAATTATTTGTGAATGGAAACCATTCCAAGAAGACTAATACAGCAAATATTCCTATTATTTAGTGCATTTGAAGGAGAAAAAAAGCCACAACATAATTTCTTTGGCCTAATTATCTGACATCTCATCTTCAGTACCATTCACCCCCAAAATTCTTTGCTAGAATTTACATCATAAATCTGTTTTCCCTCCAATTACTTTCAGTTTTGTGTGCACTACTGAATTTGTAGGTGAGGAATTTTTTGTTTATTTAATTATTAGTTTTCCTAGAACTCTCTAGACCAACTTTTTACTCCCAAAATATTAAAAAATTACAAGATATTATAGGAGAGAGCAGCACTGAATATTTAGTGATTTTGAAGGATAATATGCATGTTCCAGACGTGGTCATTGGGATGACTTAATGGAGCCTCCTTGATTTGTCCTTAGAGAAGACTGAATGTAAAAAATAGAGATGTAGCTATGTTTGGTTGAATCCCTTGATTTGTGCTAAAACACTAATATTGCTGAATAAGAATCAGTTTGTAAACATCTTTAATTAATCCCTACAAATTTCTGAGCACGTTAAAAGCATTTTTCCATGCAAAAAGGCCTTGAACTAAAGGTATTCTAACAGTCGTTCCACTGCACCGTTCTTTTTATCAGTCTCACACAGTTCCCTGTCACATACATCTCCCTTACCTTTTCTGCTGTTTTTGTTAACAGCAACAGCTGTTTGGTCTTATGTAATAATTTGTCCTGAATTTAGTGTATCATTTCTCTCAGTTTGAGAAAATGATGTTTGGACAACAGAAATCCATTGAATTCGTATGTTTATCATTTCTCTGCCTTAGTTTTGAAAGTTTTAGGACCTTCTCCAAATAACATAATGGCAAAGCAGGACTAAGATCTTAATCTCTGTGTTACTACAGAGCTTCTTCCATTTTCTTAGAAATCTGAAATTTCAGATATAAATTGGTTTTATTCAATTTAATTGATTTATAATCCTAATTTGATTAATTAAATGCTACACATTGAGTACTTATTTGTAGTTGTTCGCATTTCCAGTCTTAACAGCAGACTCATGTCTGAACTATTTTATCTGAAGGGTGACAGAAGTAAATCTGGAACAAATTACAGGTTTTAATGAGATCTTTACACAGTTCATTGCTAAGCTTCCGGGTCATTGCTGTTTTTAGTTTGTTTCTGAAAATGGATAAAATCTGATTAGCTAACTGTAATCTAGAAGAATGTAAGAGATATGTACCCTGTTTTAAAAAGCGAAACAAATAATAATCCTTCCAAACCATCTAAATAATTCGAACAAGTAACTCTTTAAATGCCAAAGCATTAATCTACAATCATATCAGAATGTTGTTTTAGCATCTTAAAACCATAAGAAATTAAAACCTGGCTTTTTTTTTTTTTTTTAAATGCATGTATGTGTTCCATTTGCCTGTGGCTGAACAAACACATTGAAAAACTCTTTCGAGCAGGCAACCCTGTTTTGCTTTATCATGTAGCATTAGCATGACACAGCCTCCTACTGAGCTCCTGGACACTAGCAAATTGCAAATAATAAAAAAAGCTGTATTAGACCATTGCACCGAGTGGCAGCTCAGTTCTTAATCTGTGACTAAAAAAGTACAAACCAAAGCAGAGCTGTGTAATTACGGACCTGATGCTGTGTACTTCTGGAACAGGACTAGGTCGGTACAAGTAAAAGCCCATTTGTTAGTAAGATATTCACTGCTGTGAGCACCATGTTGCACAATACATGCAACAAACTATTACATGTGTGCACGCTCGTATTCTGCTTACAGAATAAATGCATATTTTTTTCTATTGCACGTTGTCAAGCATGCATCATCAGGTTTCTAAACCCTCTTCTAAGAAATGCTTTTTTTCCCCTCCTGATTGGTTTGATGTTTGATCAAGTTCAGTCACCTCAGACGTTTATTGCTAAGCCTGAAGGGAAAACACACGAATTATGAGTCCCATCTTGTTTATGTGTGTTTGCACAGCCGAAGTTTGAAGCCGTACCGTGAGTTTTGCTTCGAATTTCAATTCCGTGCGACCGCAGCACCTGGAGGAAAGCTCTGTGGGAACCGCCCCGGGCGGGGAGGCGTGTTCCGCTCGCCCCGGCCTCGCCTCAGCGCTGCAGGGCCCCCGTCTGCACCGGGCCCCTCGCCTGGTCCCTGCCACCCCCGGGACAAGCCGCGGGGTCACTCTGTCGCGACCCTCCCGCCACCAGCCAGGTGCGGTCGGAGCCAGGAGGCACCTGAAAACGGGCGGTGGCCCCAGCCCTCACGGGCCGCTGCCTCAGACCGAAGGAGGGGGTCGGTTTACCTCAGGCCCCGAGGAAAGGACCCTGGC
>VYZM01014612.1:35588-50025 GCA_013398915.1 Dromas ardeola | reverse complement strand
GGTCCCCTCAGCCCTGCCGGGCCGCCCCGGGGGGCTCCCCGCCGGGCCCCGCGCGGGGATGGCGGTCCCGGGAGCGCTGCCCGGCTCGGCCGCTGCCCCCTGCGCTGATAGGTTTTCCTTCTGTTCCGCTGCGGTCACGGCTTTATTTATTTCATTATTATTTCTTCAGTAAGGCACACAAACTCCTGGGCGAGGTGCGGGGCCTGGCCTTAGACATCCGTGTGGCGAGAGGGAAGGGTTTTCCTCCTTCAGAGCAGCGGAGCGGGGACCTCCGGGTCACCCCCGTCCTGCGGCTGCAGCGCGGGGTCACCTGCCCCTTAACAGAGCATGGGCCGGGGACTGTGACAGGGTTTGGTTCGATATTTGTGAAATACATGGGGTTTTTTTAGATGGCACTTGGTTAATCAGCTTTGTAGGTGAAATAACAAGTGTACCTGCAGCAGCTTTATCTCGGGTGCACGTAAATCGGTTAACGCTTGTGAGGGTGACGCTGTTCGAACAGAGGGAGCTGTGCTGCAGTGCCTTGCCCGTGTGCCAGCAAATACATTGGCTTTTATTCCCTTTATATATATTTTTTTTGTGTTGGTTTCTAAGCATGCAATGCAGAAAACTGCTGTTCCGCTATCTCAGTGCAGTCGAGAGAGATAATGCTAGGACTTCATGGCTGCAGCAGGCAATAGAACTAAAATAAAAACCTACGGGATTTAAAATAAAGTGAGTAATTTGCAAAGTGAATATCAGAAGCTTATCATTTCACAAAGAGCCCTGTGAAATCTCATAACTTTGCTGTCAATATGTCTAACATCACATAAGACTAACATCAGTCAGCTTTCAAGAAAAAGCCCATCTTACAGTGTCCTGTGAGTATGGCATGTTCTAAAGTACGTGTTTATGGGAAGATGATTACACTTCTTCCCCACGCTACATCTTTCCCTTTATGGTGGAAAAATGCCCAGGTTTTGAATTAATTGATGTTTTAAAGCTCTCAACAAAGGTACAGCTGGCATTTCATAAAATTATTTTCCTAATGTTTGACTTTTTTTTTTTTTTTTAGTTCCTTCCTGGTTTTCTTTCTTCTGCAATTAGTTAGGGCAAATTACGATTTTTGTGGTATAACTTAGATTTAAAACTTGACAGAGTGCTGTCTGGTAATCACAGACAAATAAAAACATCTGGAAGCTGAAAATCCTGAGTACGTTATTGGAAGTGCAGAGCAACTTTGATGATTTAGCTGTATTTGGAGAAATGTAGAAAACTGGACTTAAAAATACAGGTGAATTTTTAGGAGTAGTCATACAGTAATATAAAAGTCACCTTAATATTTACCATTTTTAATTTGTGGGATTGTGTTGAATCAGTAAAGAAAAAGCTTTAAAGGTGAGGTTAATATACAGATCATCAGCCAATTTTAGTGTTTATATGCATAAAATGTTAAATAAATTGGAGCCCTTGCTTGTTAGCCTGGAAGTTATGAATCAGTATGATACTGGATAGGGAATATACGAAGACTTGGGTCTTTGTTGTTTTGTTGTTGTTTTTTTTTTTTTAAATGGCGTTTAGATTACTGATTAAGTAATTGTTGGAAGGAATTGGGAATGCCTTTTATTGTAGGCCACTTTTTTTTTTTTTTTTTTTTTTTTTTTTTTGTTTTTTTTTTGTTTTTTTTTTTTTTTAAGGCCTTTTTGGCAGTTCTGTCTTGTAATCTCTTCCTCGTGTGTGTTTTGGTTTGGTTTTTTACGTGTTTAATTTTTAACCTCTTTCACTGATACGTATAGAGGCCATAACATGAGCTTCAGCCTTTGGACATGCAAACCTTTAAAAGAATAAAAACCCTATCTGTTAGGATTCATCTTTCAGAGCAAACGCAACGTTGTGTGGCTGAGCAATGTATGGTACCTTTTAGGCGATGCCTGTGGGTTCACAGACAAAACTAAAACCTCATTAATGTTGTATGAAACAGCATTTAGTAAATGCCAGCCTTAAAGATAACTGTGACTTTTTTTTTAACTTTTCTAAATTTAGTATCCAGTAGGTTTCCATTGACGTAATCGTATGTGTCTGTATATGCATATATGTACGCACACGCTCTAAAATATACTAATAAATGAAACGTTGATGACAGAACAAGTATGTTTGAGTTGTTGTAGCAAAAAAGCCAAAATGTGGTTGTGAACAGTTTCCTTCTTTATAAAGGTTCCTTCGTATTGGAATCTATAGAAAAATAAAATATACTTCTGTTATTAAATGAAGCTATAGTGCATAGATACTGTTGGCACTTAAACTTCCAAGTGTGAAGACATTCCAGCTCTGAGGAATTATGCAAGCTAGGCTTGAAGGAGTTTGGACTGGTCTTATGTATTGTAGTTGAGTTAAAAGGAGTGTCTGATGCACCTCTAGCATAATTGTTCTCGCAGAGGTAGCTGGAAAGGCAAATAGTGTGTTAGAATTTGAGTACTAATATGAAAGGTGCTAAACAGGAGCTTAGCGCATAATTAGTTCACTCTAAGGATTTTTAACCTAACAAGATACTGCAACATCACAAAACTGCAAAAACTGAGAAAGAGCAACTTGAATTCTTCTGGTTTTAATTTCTTAGGTGGAATAGAATATGTAACTTAAAATAAAGAACCCTTGTGACATTTTTGTGTTTTTTGTTTTTCCTATCTTTGCTTTCCAATTGACCAGAAATGTGCTGAAACAGACACTATAGGAGGAGGCTAGAAATACAAGGTAAGTGCTGTATCTTAAAACAAATAAAACTTTATAAATACAGGTTTTATTATAAAGCTGCTGTTTTTTAGTGAGCAAGGTATCGCTTTATATTGTGCCAGTTTTATAATCCTGTTAAAATGGAATGTGTTCCGAGAGGTCTGTTCTCATACAAACACGAGTGTGAGGATATGGAGTACCTACGTTACATAAGCTAAGAACAAGTTACTGTGATGTTTTTGCTTTGCCATTTGATATGTTTTTTAATCACCTCTTAGAATTCTGACTTAAATATTCTTATGTTGATTAAATAATATTTTCTCTTTTTTAAAGGGCTGTCACGCTTGCAAGCCTTCATAGATTGTTAGGGTTTTTCTAAATGTTAATAATTTTGATATTGGTAGGTAAAACTTTGGCCTATATAGTATTTTGGTTATTTTTGACAATTATTCTTCAGTGACTCTGGCTCGTACCAACGTAGCACCAGAGCACTTAACAGCACAGCACTTCCAAAGTACCACCAGACCTAATGTGTTTTTTGATTAAATAAATCCAGTTATAGATGAGAAGAGGAAAGTTCTTTCTCAAAGGGAGTAACTAAGAATGTGTAATGGCTGCTGATAGAGTTCTATTTCAATAGGTACTAGGACTTGAGCAGCTAAAATAAGGAACTTGGGCTATGTCAACTAAAACGTTCTCAGTTTTGGAACTGTGTGCCTCTGATGTTCAGCTGGTACCAAGATGGTGAAAATTCTGATCCTGACCCTTCTGTCCCCATCTTTTGTATGGAAAAAAGGACTTTGTTGGAGGGGTGAAAGGGGTGGTTTTATTTTCAGAGTAGCTGAGACAGAGCATCAAGCTTAAAGCCTCCTTGATAATTTCTACTGATGCCCCTCTAAGAGCAAACAGAGCATTGTCTCCACCTCTACAGAAAAAGACACACACTGCACACAACTTTCATGGCTAAGACCTGCTCCAGAGAATGGAAGAACAATGAGATGTACAGAACTTTCTGGATGTGCACAGAACGTGGTGTGTATCTGGAGCATTGATGTATTCCAACAAACCCCAGAACTCTAGTGTTAGGCAAAAACTTAGCAACTGGAAACACTTAAAGATAGGGGAGCTTCCTTTAACCTGAAGGTAAGGTGTGTTTTAGGGTTGCATTCAGGCTACATGAAGAAGAGCAGGTTTGATTAGACTTGGCAAACCAGTTCACTTCATGTCCTGGTTTAGTAAATCTGCAACCTCTGTTTCTCACTGTGAATGTATCTGCTGCTTTTTTAGCAGCAAGCCTAACAACTGAAATTAAGCCTATTCGCACTTGACAGCCAAGAATGTTTCGTGTTTGCTTCTTTAAATGAAATTATTCTGTGCTGCATTGAGCATAGTGAACCAGTATTTCTGGCATTGTTTCTTAAGCATTTTTATCACTTGAAGTTCAAGAGCCTAAATTGCATAATATTAATTATGGAATAAAACTTTTTCAGACTCTTCTTCTGTAGTAAAGATTGATGGCTGCTGTAAAACTACTCTTCAGTGTTGTTGAGGCTCTGTCGAAGCCACAGCCACAAAAATCTTCCATATCCTGAAACTCCAAAGCAATTGCACATTACAGAATTTATTAAATAGTGTTCAGATTACTGTTATTAAATCCAGATGTTAATATAACAGTTTTGCACTTGTGCAATAAACTGAATCTCTGTGATCGTTGACTCAGTAGACAGTATTTTAAGATTTCATATTTGGGTACTTGGCTAAAGATCTTAATTAAATGTTTGAAAACTGGCTTAAATGTGGGCATGACGCCAAAAGCAACAAAGTGAGAGAGAAGTCATAGTTAAGTTCATTTTTGATCTTTACACTGACTAGTGAAACACAAATGAATAAAACACTAAATATAAAGACAAAAAAACCCTGGTTTTCTACCCTTTTCAAACTCTGAATTTATGAGATAATTAGCCCTAATTTATATCCCTGAAAAGGATGGACAATTGTATTTTTATTTCCATATTTTGTTTCTGATGTTAGAAGTCTGGTGGAAGGCTAGGGAAGAGTTACTGAAAACTTGATTAAAAATTCTGGAGATGTTGAAAGTAGTTTGTCAGTCATTCTTAATTATAAATGTAAAAGAACTAGCTCATAAAAATTCAGCAGAGAAACTCGTTAAAATAGAGTTCAAATTGTTAGTGTATTCCCATAAAGTTCAGTTAATACCCATAAATGGTTCTTAGGTCTCATGAAGTGGCAAGCTTTTCAATATTTCCTATTAAAAAAAAAAATTACAGACACGTAGAATTTCAGCTACTGTCATTCTGTCTAATTACGCTGCTGGCACAATCCTTAATTTTTTCCCCCTTTTTTAAAAATGAAAATGTATTGTTCAGTAAAGTTGTGATCCAGCAAAGCTCTAAGCATGTGTTTATGAGACTAAATGGGTTGCGCAAAGTTGAACACACGCTTAAAGCTTTTCAGGATTTAGAACCACATGTTAGCAAAGCTTTAGGAAAGTAATAGTTTGATTAAACATAAGCAAAGAAATCTGTGTATGGATGTCGTTGTGGTGGGTGTATTCCTTCTTGCACCACAGTGTTACAGATGCAATTTTGTGTATTGGTGATCTCTTTTACGTTGATAGGTATTCAGTGTAAATTGTCAGTTACGGTCTTAGTAAGTATTTATACCTAAATGTTATCTGAGAGAACATGTGATGTCATTTGTGTTTTAAAACGCTGCATAAGTTGTGTTTATCAATGTTTTTATATGTTGTGAATTGGCTATCTTTCTCAGCGCATTGCTTTCACACTTCCAAAGTCACTTACATAAAGGAATGAAAAGGAGTGTGTGTTTGTGCTTTTATAATCTTTGGTGGTAATGAGGCAGAGAAGGGCCTCGGAATGTGTGTATTTTGAAAACGGAGCTTGCTGAATGTGCTGGGATTACTATACAGAAATTAATGGGATCTTTATATTTATCATGGTCGGTCTGAATTGTGCCATTTCTGCATTATTTTAGGAGTGCTTGAATGGACTAATAAATCTCTCTTAACTATCTTGGAGTGTCTGTTTTTTCATTTATGACATCATGTTACTTGGTAGGTTATTTTTTAGACTTTTCTCTTTAAAAAATATCATCTTACTTAAAAATATATTTCTGTGGAAAATACAACTCAGGACAGGTAACCGAAAGAAATGCCTTAATGTTTTGCTAATGATTTTCAATATATAAGTCGCACTCTTTTGCACAGCTATACTCTCTATCAAGATACTTAGTATATTAGTAAGGTTATACTATACTTTGTATGTTTATAAGGTTTTTCTTAAAGACGTGTAAACTGTGTGAATTAGGGAATAATTTTTTAAATCTTTTTGAATTGGCTCTTGACGTCATTTGGTAGTGATGTGTCAGATTTTCTATTAATTCAAATCAATAAAATAATTTTTTTGGATGGCAGTATGCATGTTCACACATTTTCCTCTCATAGTTGTACTTGTGCTTGCTTCGCATCCAACAGAAGAAAATAAATTTATGTACACTCCTAGTAAGAAAATTCTGAATATAGATCAATTCAGACTCTCATTTAGTATCACTGTGCAGCATTCACGATGAAATTGACTGCAAAATTGACAATGAAGCTGTGTGTTTGCATGTCGCTTTTCATTTTTAAGTTTTTCACTAATAAAAAGTGGGCTTTTTTAGTAAAATTGCAGAATTTAATGCTTGTACTCCAGAGGAGTAGATGAACTCATACTTAGTAATGTGTTGAAACCTTGAAGTTTTCTCAGATGAGAAATCAAAAACTTAAATAATATTTGCAAGCAGTGAAAGTGCTAATAATACCTTCTATGAATGAATACTGAGGAATTGCTCCAAAAGAAAAGTTGATGAGTTACCAGGTCGGGTTTTTTGGGACTTGGTGTTACTTCTTCAAAAATTTCCAAAGTTTCTGTGTGGTTTGGCTTATAGTTTAGGTAAATATTGAGAATAATCACAACATCACATAACTGTGTGTGAAGTTATAGGAATGACTGAAAACCTCACCATTTTGTAGTTAATGTATCTAACACTGTAATTTCAGTTGGAGTTGCTGTAAAGAAGAAGGATTTTAATATCTGCTTTATGATGGTAGCGCTCACTTACTACTTTAGAGAACTTTCTACTTTATTACACAGTCTTTACTATTTCTGAATTTGTATGGGTTGTTTCCAGTAATGCTTCTGTACGTTAAAGTCAAATAATACCGCAGCACTCAAATACTTTCACTTGGTGTAAGGTAAACAGTTTGCTGAGCAAATGCTGTCAGTTTCTGCAGCTTTCTTTTCTTCTGTGAATAACATAGTGTAATTGGTGATTTCTTCTGGAATCAGATCAGCATGGTGAGGCAAACAGTTCTGGCTGCGGTAGATCCAAGCTGAGTGGTTAATGACTCCCTCCTTCCTCTGCCAGATGTTCCACCCTTCCTCTGTTCTGCCAGTTTAACCGTTTGACTGCTCTTTTACCAAGTCCTGTTAAATATGCCTGATTTTAAAAACTCGTCACGCAGAACTGGGAAACCAGAAAGGTGGAATCTCTGGGCAAGGGTGAAATGCAGACGGTAACAACCTACTTCAGCCAGTTGTTCACCTGAGCGGCAGCAGAGGTGGGCAATACGGAGGCAAAGTAGAAATCTGAAATGGAGGGTGGATAAAACACTAGAAGGTACTTTCCTTTTCTGCAGACTAAACCAGACTGGTAGTTGACAGGAGGCTCCTGAACATAGACATGATTCTACATCTACAGTTTCTCAAGTATTTGGGGCATTAATGGGGCCAGGAGACAGCCCAAAAGGTAGAATACCACAGCATCTCTTTGATCTGCCTGTGGGTTCCTGGCATCTGTACGTAGGCTTTTGAAAGCCAAAGCCAAGCCTTCTGGTGCCTGGCTGAGGAACATGGTCAAGAGAGGAAAAGATACATTAAGGAAGGATGGTATACAGAGCATTTTTGACAGGTAAAGGGGAAGCTGAGATGTGAAGTGATTTAGTGATATGTGGATGTTGGAAAAAAAATAAAGATTTCAGGAAGAGGAATCTAGAAGGAAAGCAGGTACTGAAATGATCTGGGGAAGAAATGAACGATGATCTAATGCCAGAAAAGAAATAATGAAAATAAGCCAAGAGAAACCAGGGCTATAGTAATAATATCTGACTAGATAATATTTAGTGACTATCTTGTTTTCATCAGATTATCAGTAGTTTTCCAACAGCATTTCTAATAAAACTTTGTAGTGTATATTTTTGCAAAAATATTTTTAATGCTGTTCAAAAAAATGTATCTTCGAGGAAAGAGTGGCGTTGCTTAGATATTTTTTTTTAGCCTTTTTTATTAATTTATTCCTGGTTAAATACACTGTGTGTTTAGTAAATGGATCTAAGCAAAGTGTTTTGAAACATACTTACCCAAACAAATTACATGTGAGGACTGTTAAATTTTGGAAGTCTTACATATCAGAAGGAACATTAAAGCAAGCGTATTTTCTGTTATGCTGCTGAAGACCAAAAATGTCTAGTATACAAATAAGATTATTATGTAGGAGAGAAGTGATGGCTTGAAGTATTTTTAGGCTCATGAGTTTGTAAATTGACTGTTACTCTAGTTTTGATATGTTCATGAAAACGTTTAGTAAGAGCTTTTTCATTAGCATTATGCAAAAGGATATTAGGAAAAATATATTAAAAAATACTTCAGCCTGTGTTTTAAGGGTTTTTTGGCTTACTGAAGCTCATGAAGTTTACTTCACATTTGAAGTACGTTTTCTGCTGAGGGGAGAGAACTGTTCAGCCACATAATTTACTGAAACATGGTTAAGATGATACATCATGCCTTTTGGTGGAGCCTCTCATTCCACCCCTACCTGAGATTTTTTGCCTGCTCGGGTTTGTTCTCCTAAACCGTTTCAGTTCAGGTTGGCCAAGTTAGCGAAGTTCAAACTCTTTAAAATCAAGGAAAAACCTTTAGTAATAGCTGTTGAAGTTTTGTAATAATAAGGCAGTGTTGCACAGGAGCTTTCTGTATTAGCGCAGCAGACTTCAGTGATGGTGTGTATTCCTTCTTAATTCAGAAATCTTTAAATTGGGGGGGTGGAAGGGTAGTTACAGACAATCTGGGTTTTTTTTACACTCATCAGTTTTGAATTGATTCTTTGTGTTAATTACTTTCATTGTGATTTTCTAAATATTTTCCTTAAAGAGAAAATAATTAGAAATTGGAAATCGTTAGTCTTAACTGAAGGAAGGAAATAGTTTGTTGCAGTCAGGCTTTCTCATTTTTAAGTCTACATATGTGAAATTTATATCTTTGAATACAAGAGGCCCTTTTCCTATGTTTATTAACTTTCTATTGAGTGATACTTCAAATTTTAGGTATTTCTGAAGGCCATTATGGTTTTTTTCTTGATCAGCTTACTCCTGGTTACCACCATTTCTGCATCAACAGAGGACTTCTTTCTCTCCTTTATAATTGATGGAGATGAGAATGATTGTTTTATAAGGAGAAGGTTTAATGGCTTTTTTTCACTTCAGGTTGTACTGAGAGAAAATCCCAATACATACAGAATTTAGATGTGTTACAGCTGTTAAATGTAACAATTTGTGCAGAAATCTGCTGTAACAATTTTATAGTTACCATCTATCTCTTATTTATTTTTAAACAAGCAGCTTTGTAGGGAATGAAATATTGGAACACACAATAGTTTAACAGATAAGACTTCTTTGAAAGTGGCCTTAGGCAACATAAACTCTCGTGACCCAGAGTTTCTGCCCTATTAGTCTTTAGCTAATTTCAGTATGGAAAATGGAATTCAAGTTCATTTTGGCTTTGGAGATCGTGAGAAATTGGTTCTTGAAGCACTGAGGGCATGGACTGTGGATTATAGCATTGAACTGTTTAGAACATTAGCGTTTTCAGGCACCATATTAATAACATATTTTCTGGTTATTTTAGAATATGGGTGTTGATCTGGGGATTAAGCTTGATCACTTATAATCTTGGTTCTGTATTTATAAAGAGACAATAAGTGATATTCCTTCCTGTGGTCGTACCCTGTTCACTGAGAGTATTATTGGCCTTGTTAGAAGAAATGTTCTTGATTTGAGAAGTAAAAATTTGGCTTCTGTTTAGTAAAGTGTGTTAGTTTGTTTTTAACAAAATTTATTTCTTTTTCTATTAAAGTCATAATATTAAGTTTGTGATATATCTTCGTGCTTAATTTCTAATGTTTAGGAAGCTGCGGGTTGGGGTTTTGTGGTTTGTTTTTCTTTCTACCTGAAAGTCTGTGCTTAAATGCATGGAATTTAGCACTCTTTTAGTATGCATCCTTATTGTAGCTATAAAACACCCACTTTAATTCTCGGGAAGATACTGCAAGGTGTGAATCCATTACAACTGATGTAACTGTATTCACACTCTGACCTTCTGTCATTGTTGTATAACAAAATTAGGTCACTTAATACAATGTGGGATATGAGCAATTGAGCAGTGGTTCACTGTCACCAAATGTAACGTGACACTTTGATCTGTTTGCTTCCAGGTGAGGTGTAATAACTTTTTTCTTTAACCCTGTTACATCAGTAGGTGTAACTCGGAGAAAGCATTGGTTGAACACTGAGGAAGGAAGAGGTTGTTCTCCTGAAGCCATGAGTCTAATGATAGCTGGTATATAACTGATGAAACAACTGTGCTCTTTCCCTTTTAAGTGTTTTTTAAATTTTGTAATGGAAAGTAATGCTTTTAAGCCAAACAAACAAAGAAACATATTTGTCCAGTTCCAGTAGCAGCTTTGGCTATAAGAAATGAGAAGTATATTGACTTCATTCTGTCTCTAGGATCATGACAAGTACAGTGGAGAATAATTTACATGTATTGAGTAGAAGAGTTGGCAATAGCATGAAGTGGTGTTATGGGACTGCCAAAATTTTATGTCACTGCCTCTGTTTAGTTGAGAAAGATGAACATTCGTACCCACACAGCATGTGATGAATACATGTACTTAACGTATGCAGTTAACTGTGAGTTATCTGTGGGAGCACTAGGAGAACCTTCAAAATCTTACGGTTGTAGCTCACCCAATCATTTTGTCTTAGCAGGACAGCAGCACTATAAAAAAAAGTAAGTCTTAAAACTTCCGTCACCTTCTTTAATTAGACCTCCATCGTAGTTTTATTGCTACTCAAAATGTGTTACATCATCTAATGTAAATTGAATTGTTGAAAAGAAGAGTTGGTCCCATGGACTTGTAAATCAAACATGTTAATACTTTGGTGCTAGGCCTCTGTTTTCTTTCCAGTTAAAGGAAATAGAATAGGGGAGAAGATTAAGTACTTCTAATAACTCACAAAGTAAAACCAGTCATTTGGGACAGTTAAATCCGTGTCATAATGCTCTGCCTTGCTTTTTACAGAGCGATTGCGTGATCATAACTAAGAACAGAACAGAAAAGAGAATATTTTAGATTAACTCTAAGCACTTAGTGTAAATCAAAGAACGCAGGGTAAATAGCTACTGCTTAAGATGTACAAAAAGTTGATTTTTATCTTTTTTTAATCTAAACATTAATCTGTCACCTTCTTAGTCTTTCTTTCATCCATTAGTGGGTTAAATTTTACAAGTTTTAGTTTCAGCAGTTAAGAGCAACAAGTTAACTGGTTTCCATGGGAGCTAATTCAAGTTATTGTTTGAATTGTTAATATTGGAAAGTAGCTGTGTCGGTACAAGTCAATATGCAGCAAAAGGTTTGTGAAAGAGATTTTCTAAGTTGTCCTAAGGTTATGAGTAGGGCCTCAGTGTCATCTGCATGTGTGCACTGAGGTGCAGTTTGGACATAATCATTTTGATATTTGCAAGATCCCCTAAATTGAAGTTGCTAGTAATCCCTAATTATGCTACATTTTTTTTAAATTTGTGTCTAATTAGTATTTAGTTTACTGCTGAATGTGAATAATAAGTTAAATGCTGTCCTGTAGAAGCTGATTGTATTTTTTTTAAGAGGTCAAATATCAGTCTTTGGTACACCAAGTATTATAATAATAAAATTTTTATTTCTATCTCTGTAACAGTGTATAGAAATAAAAAGAAGCAAAGTAATCTTTTTCAAGAAATGTGATTTTGTAGAAATGATTGTGTAATGTTCAGTCATGCTTATGAAGGAGGGTAGAAAGTAGCACGTTCAACGGGAAACAGTCCTGCAGTTCCTTCCTCTTTGACTTGAATCCCAATGCTTTCCTTGCTTTGTTCAATTCAAGGGCTTCATTTACAGGCACACAAATAAACAGAATAGCACCTGCAGCTTAGTCATAAACGGGAACATCTTGAAGTAGCTAAGCAAACAAATGAAATCATGGAGTAATTTAACCTTTTCTGAAATGCTTTAGATGCTCTACCAACATTTTTAAAATAGATCAGCATTTTGGCTATCGAAGGACTCTGAACACAAAGAAATTGCTAAAGATTATGATCCAATTTATTGATAAAAGTTGCTAATTGACTGTTTTGAAACTTATAACACCTCTTGTAAAAAGCTCTGTATATTTTTCTCTTCCTTTTTTAAAATAAATGCCCATTTCTAGGACAAGACACTAAAATGTGTATCAGTCATATGATATGTTCATATAAATATTGGACACTTACTCCAGACTTGCGCTATTAAGCACTTCTATAATACCAAAATTAACATTTGTGGTTTGTTTTTATTTTTTAATATGTTTTCAACTTTGATTACATAAGCAGTGTAGCCAGCAGTATCTGTTTATGTTTGCTGGCCACAGAAAATGATGGAGCACACGTTATCTTATTACTTCCTTCCACAAAGTTCTGTCATGGACCAGAACTGACCTTGCTTTTTGACAGGTAAATCTGAGTTGATCTTGCAATTATTTGAACACTACTGCTAAATGCTTCATATTAAAACTGATATTAAGAACTTTTGAATGTTTTTAAATTGGAATTCAAATAAATGGCTTCTGAAATGATATGTTACTTATGTTTTATTGGAAAAGAGAGATCTAATTTAAATGTTTAGAGATACGCAAGGGTGAGAAACTAGAAGCGTCATTTGTTTGCACACCAATAATGCAGATGGTTTCTTGCTAAATTTAGGTATTATAAAACTGACCTTGTGTTTTTTTCTAATCTGAGTCTAAATTTATTTGCTGCCATACAGTCACAACATACAGACTGTTAATACAGTCATTTTAAATGCTAGTAGAGTATTAAATCAAATGTAAGATACTGACAATCAACATCATCTTCATAGACTGAAAAAAAGGAATGTCATGTTTAGATTTTTCTGAGCATTTGCAAATGGCATATTTCCATACACAGTGTGTGCATAACACCTAAACAAGATATTATTTCATGTTTTACCTTTCTAGTTTAAAGTATTTTTATGAAGCTGTTTATTTTAATAGAACTAGTGCGGGTATGTGCTGTAACAGCTTTGTGTTTATTTAATCAAGTTAATCCAGCTGAATGACTTAGCGTTGCCTCAATATGAGCATTGTTGACTAAGAATATCCACAAAAAAGATCAGATGAAATCAAATGATGTCTGCTTGTAAGGCGATTTAAAGTAAAAAAACTGTTGAAGACTATATCTGGAAGTCCTTCACTTACGACAAGTTGTAGGATGAAGCTTATGTATTATACTTTCAAGCGTTGTTGCCATAATTCTTGTTGCTACTGAGTGCTCAGGTAGCAGCTGTTAGGAAGGATGGACTTACTAGTTGTAGATGAAATAACCTGTCTTCTTACTGTGATTCACATTTTACAACAGGAGTTAAGTCTTTATGAACTGTCTGCTACAAACGGTACCATATGAAGTTAAGCATAATGTAGCTTCTACTTATAAAGCATTGCGTCATAGAAGGTATATTAAAAGATCTTGTGGGTTATCCAGATGCATTAATAGATGCTAGCTTCGATGCTTGGTTTTAAATAGCTTGCACAGCTACCTAGGTGACCATATCTCTTTCACATGATAGAAGTTCATGCTCCTCTTTAAAGAAAAAGGATGTTGACTGTATTGTCTCTAAGAGGCACCTAATCCTAGACTCTACTTTTTCATTTGGCTATTGGGCTGTTTGTTTATTGATTTTGGTGCATGCTGCAAAGTTATTTTCATAACTTTCTTAAAGAAAGATGGTAGATTTGAAAAGTTTTATATAATCAGTAAACAAACATTACTTCTATTTGAAGGGGTTGGTTTCATTTTAGTGACTTGAATATTATTCATGTTGAACCTTGACTTGCTTTACTTAAAATATTTGTAAGAAGTTTAGCATCTTGGATAAATTTTATTATTGCCATTTTAAAGCTTACGAAGTATGAACACGGAAGATAACTGTAATGTATCTTACTGTTATATGTAACTTAATGTAACTTAAAATATTTTTATGAGACCTTAACGTATTTAAGCTTTACAACATTCTTGTGAGTTGTATCCTTTCCACTGTAGAGTTATGTGAAGCCCAGAAGATTTTACCAAATGTTGTTTGAATAGGTTAGTTTTGAGAAGGCAGTAATGTGAAAAAGGAGTAAGTAAATCATCTGTATGGCCCTACAGAGCATCAGGGTAAGCTTTAGCTTCCCCATGCTTTAAGGGAGCTGTGGGAGGCTGCCTTTGCTCATCACAGACCCACACTTTCTGCCTGATAATTAATTTGTGCTTAGCAGGCCATATCTCCCCTTACGAATGAG
>VYZM01014612.1:13772-30649 GCA_013398915.1 Dromas ardeola | reverse complement strand
TGGGTGGAGGTGTGTGTTTTCTTTTTTCAGGGAAGGTCAAGAGAATTCGGTGTTCTAAGCTCAAAATATTTCCATAGTCTGATGTGGAAGCAGTTCATCAGTAAAAATGAAAAGAAACGAGGGCAAATTGTGATTTGAAATATGACTGAGGAATTTGAGGAATTTAGATTTTGTGGGAATTCTAGAGTGTCTTCGTTCAAAGATGATGTAGCAACATAGCAACAGGTTCTAGCGTTAAAGGATTATTTGGGAAAATACCTGCATTTTTAACAGCCTATCAGTAGAGGGGCTTGCAGCACCCTTGCAGCGAAAAACCAAAGAGGGCCTTCTGCATGTAACAGCGTAGTGAGCTCATTCTGCTCTGTCAATCAGTATAGACAACTGCTCGGGGAAACAAAAAAAGGCATCAGCTGTGGTATTTCAATGTACATGCTACAGCCTGTTTCGGTTTTGCTTCCTAGAGGCCTGTTCCTGTGAAATTCTGTAATTGTAAAAGATGGCAAACTGATAAATGATAAATAGTGGATGTTTAGGCTTGCTGCTTTTTTTTTATGAACAGCTTTATTTTTAGTGGTTAAAATGGTTTATCGAAAAAAATTTAAGACAAGGAATTTGCAATATCTGAGACTTTACTGTGAATTGGAAACTATCAAATTAGGGTTCAGGTTCTGCATTGGAGAACTTTGTTTTTAGATAGTTCCTAGTGACCAAGTTTGTATACTGTATGAGTCACAATCAGCAGTATCATCTGTGTTAGAGCAAAACAGCGAGAGGCTGCAGTAGAAGAAATTCTGTTTGAAGTGGGGGGACAAGGCATTGACAATGAGGTCACCCAGAGGTGGTGGAATAGCCAGCTTTGGAGATTTTCGGAACCTGACAAGTTAAGTTCCCGAGCAGGTGGTAGCCCTACTCGGGGCTAGGGGAAGGACTAGATGATCTCCAGAAGGTCCTTTATCACATTTTGTGTGAGAAGTCAACTTGTTTTGAGTTGCACTGCAATGCTGCCATCAACGTCATTTAGTATGTTGCATGTAATTCTTGCATGCCTGGTTCTTAGTTGAATCTGGACAATAAAACCACATATACCATTCCTGAAACGAAAATGAAGAAATGGACATGCAGCTAATTTAGCAGTGTGTTGTGGAAGTGATGAAAGTTAAACTGGTTTAATTTAAAGCAAGACATTTAGTTATCTGTCATGGGGACAAGAGTTAGTCAAAGCTAACATGCAGCATAATAAACGTTAAACCTTTAGTACAAGAAGGTGTTTCTATTAATTTCATATGGATTTAATGGCATGAATAGAGCTAATGTGGTTCAATCGCTTTTGAAAAGTGACTCCAAAGCATAACTCACAGCTAATAAATTGTGGATAAAATGCTGTGAATATGAGCAGATAAGCAGCTAAATTTTCACTTAAATTCTGCTCTGAAGGGACTTGCTTGGTTAATAATGTACTTAATTTGTATGGGTGAGTGGGAGTTTGAGGAGAGTGTAATGTCAGGAAATCGAATGAGAGCTGGGTAAATTATGCTTCTAAAAGCTAAGAACAAAGAAAAAAAATCTTGCATAACAGTAAGTTAATGTGTCTTCATTTAATGTGAAAGCACCAATTGGTAACTATGGAAAATAATGAAAAATATGCACTTAACCACCCTAATTGTTCTACTGAGTTATATATCAAGCCATACTTGCTTATATTTCTTATTTTTAAATTGTCACTTTCAGCAATGTGATTCTTTACCCCTTTTAGTAGCGTAGGCCATTCTTTGGTGGTCATGATAATTTTTTGTCATCTTGATGTTTTTTAAAATAACAAGTAACATTTGAAATATTTTGGGTATGGTCATTGAAACACATGTTGCATTTTAATAACCATTAAACACACACATTAAATTCATTTTAATAACCATTAAATACGTGCTGTATTTATATTCAGCATACCTGAAGTTTGAAGTTTATGGTCGAGTATTGGCAGCATTAGTGTTTCTTAAGAAAAATAACTAAAACCAAATAATTTAACAATAATAAGACATTTCTTTGGTTTTACAGATCTTCATGAACTGTTAATATTTCATACTGTTCACGTTTCCAAGAATCCAGGGATAGACTTAATTGAAGTTCATATTGATTTATTGAAATTTTAATTACTTGATAGAATTCTGTGAGCTATAAAAAGCCCATACCAGTAATTCATACTACTGTCTCTTCTCACTGTAGATTAAGTACCACATTAATGATAGAAAGGAAAGAAGTAATAAATTGGGACTTTTATTCCACTCTGTAGAGTATTTTACAGGAAGTAGCTAGTATGCAATAAAATTAATTTGAAAAAAGTTCATGGCAAAAAGCCTTCCTTGCTGGAAAGATTAGAGATTAACTAGTTCTAATATAGTGCTTTGGTGGTATGAAGGCTTGTATTAATACCAAAGTTGATTTTTGATCTGAACAAAAGTTGTGCGGTACTTCAAAATACTAAAAGCTATTTGTATGCTATCATATATTAATTCAGCATTCTCTAATATAAACTACTGAAAAAAAGAACATTTTGCTGATAAAACGGGCTGTGTCACTTGCTAGAAGGTAGGGCGCAGGAGCTTCCAGACATCCTTATTGAGTGTTCACACTGTGTAATTTTTCCGTCAAAGTGAGCAGAGGAACTGTCCTGCTTCTCAGAACTAAATCACTGTTAAATTGCTCATAAATACATTGCTTAACTATATTTTTGCAAACCTGTAATATTTGTGCAAAATTAGTACATAATGTATATATCACTTTGAAGTTGAATATTGTGTGCAAAGGAACTCACCAAAACCCGAACAAAAAAAGTAATGTGTCTCTGTGTGTTTTTTTTTCTTTATAATTTTTATCAACTATAGGGTGATTAAGAGACTGCTTGCACTCCCCATCTCCAGACGATTTAACACAATGGATCACCTGGGGACAGCAGATGCTGAGGAGGACTCTGGGTCGCTCACACGGCTGGCGCCTAGTCCTCACAGCGAAGCCGTCGCGCACGAGTTTAAGGAGCTCTCCTTGCAGCCCAACCAGTACTTACCTCCTCTCAACGAACGGAAGAATGGTGAGTGCAAAAGTGACTCTTCTCCCTTTCTTGGCATTCCTTAAATGTTGTCTTTGGGAATAATGTTGTTTCTTTGCTTTCTTCAGATAACATTGACTCTGTTCACTTGCTCTTCCCACACCATGTTACATAGAGTTAAAGTGCTCTGGTGTTTATTACGAAATCTGTCCTGACCAGCTTCACCTGTCATGGTGGCTTTGAAGACTGGCATTAAAACCCCAACTGGAATACTTTGAGGCATATAGAATGAAGTTATTTATATTTTTTAATAGTTTTAAAGCCAGAGCTAGTGTATAATAGAAGTATTAGTTAAATATTTTTGAGAGCTGGGGTAATTATCAATAACAGGATTTTTTCCTGTAAAATAATACAGAATTGAAGTTTCACATTGTATCCAAGAAAGTTTAATTCACCACATAGTTTAAGGTTGAACAATGAAAGAAAAATAAGATTTACATTTTGTGAATCTTTTGAGTATCTTTCCTTGTTGTTGATGTTGGCATGGCAACTTTGGAAAAAAGTGTTTCCACTGTTACAGTAAGCATCAGGAAGAATTAGGTCTGAATACAAACGTAGGCTCATTTTTATTGGGGGAAAAGGCAGGAGGTTTTTCTTTTTCTTTTTCTTTTTCTTTTTTTTTTGTATGTGTGTTTTTCTTACACTGATATCTTATGATAATGAAGATTTGTTTTCCAGTATTTCTAGTAAATAGTGGGAACGTTAAAAGTAGGTAAATGAAGTGTTTGGTTTTTGAAGCATTTTTTTAAAATCAGTTTAGCAGATTAATTCAGTTGTAATAGCATAAGCATTATTAAATAAGAAGAAAACTATCTGAATATCCCAGCTTTAAAGCAGAAAAAATGGAGATATATATTGCAAGGCTGTATGTATATCAAATACCTGGGGACACGGTATTCTCTGTTTCAGAAAGACATGGGATGTTGTCTATAACCAAGATGCTCCTGTTTCCACAATGAGGGACTAAGTCTATGGTGCTTTGTGTACGTACCCTTAGTATTACATGGCACTCCAAGAAAGAAAAATGTAATAAAGGGAAAATATGGTAGGGCAAGGACTTAGGCTTAGCTTATATAAACATGGAATGACAACCTCTTTGAATACTTGAGCTTGTCTTTTACAATGGCTTCCTTATTTTTCCCATGTATGAAGATCCTGAAATACAGAATACTATGTTAACTGATATAATGTATTAGAAGTATTTTAAACTAAGGGACCTGTAGCTACTTTATTAACATTTTGGTTCTATATCCTTAAGTACTATTTTTTGTAAGGCAGAAAAAAAACTGTAACTTGAGAGACATAGTTTTTGTTGGCTACTATTTGATGTTAAATTGATAATAGGTATGTCTATGCCAGAAGCTTGTTCTAAGATAGTTTACAACATTTTACCTTTTTATCAAAGAAGCAAGAGAAATACGTATTTAAAGAAAGCTATTTCATAGTGAGGCTAAAAATGCCAACAATTAAGTCATAAACATAATAAAAAAGTGAATGCAGTGGGGTTTTTTGCATCCTGTGTGTATATATATTATACCTTTGGAAAATTTGTTTGTTTGGGTTTTTTTTTAAATTGCCTGTAAAACTGAAATGGATGACACGGGTATCTATGTTGAGTGTAAATAAGTCAAACTTCTCATTTTTGAAGGCTACTACCACAAAAATGCACTAAATTAAACAGGAAAAATCTCTTTTATAAGGGGATCCCTTATAAAAAATCTTTTAATCCTTTTATAAGGATGAAGCCCCCCATTTTATAAGGGCTGGCAAGCTTGTAAATTTCTCTTTTGACAAACCTTGCTATGACTATATTAAGTACATATTTATCCTCGACAAGTAATTTCATTGTTTTGTTATTTTCCTGCTTTTACTAATAAAGATAAATTGTCAAACAAGCAGTAAAACAAGGTGCGCAGCTTCAGGTGCTAAATTTACTCATGTTTGCTCTTCAGTCTTTTGATTTTAGTTCTTCTGTATTGGACAGTTGATTCTTTTCTTAGGCATTCTTCCCATAACTTGAAAGTATTTTTGTGCTTTCATGAATTAGTGAAATAATTTATAGGTAGGTTTTGTATTTTCTTCATGAATAATCTGCTTCTTGTTTATTTTCCAAAGAAAAGGCAGTGGCAAGAGATTTTAATGCTTATGGGCTCTGGCTCGTTGAAATAACGGAGGAGGTTTTCATAAATGAAGTGGTGGTGGGGAAACTAATCATTTGAGAAGCTGCCTTTCACTCCTCTGTGCCAGTTGACTTCACAACCATTGCCCTGTTACTCTTCTCTTCATTATTTATCATAATTCCTCTTACAACTTAGGATATTTTAGAGCATTTGTCCATAACAAGTATCAGGCCTCCCACAAAGGTTTTAATGTTGTCTTTGAGGAAGAGTTTGTATGAAGTTCACATAATGGGCCATGGCCTCACTTCGTCTGTGTCTTTTGTGACAAGACGAAATCATCTGGCTAGGCTTGGCCAAAAGATTAGGCATTGTTTTCAAGGCCATTATTAGCACAACCCTATTGCTTTTGAACACGAAAAGGCTCAACAATCTGCAAGGCAGATTGAGAAATCATGTAACTGGAGGAATTTTTGGAGGAATGCAGTCTGATAAACATGATAAAGAAGTGATCGATGGACACTGGTGCTATTTCCTATCCTTTTCAGTTTTATAGAGCTTTCTAATGTTGTTTAAGCATCCTGCCACTAAGACAATGCTGATTTAGTAGTATTTAAATAATTCCTAAATTAACTTAAGAGGAGCTTCCTAGTACTTTCCCAGTCCTCATGCGAAAGATCCGACAATATCTGACTTTATACTGGCTGGCTGCTTTTGTTCCTGCAAGAAATGGACATTTGTGTTCAAATTGCTTTCTTAAAATGACAAAAAGAGGTTTGGGCACTGTCATCTTCCAGAGCACACAAACTGTTGTTCACCCATAATTTCAGATTTAGTAATCTTGATTAATTTGGTTGAAAATATTTTTTTTTGTAGAAATTATGAAAGTCAGAAGAAAATTTGTAAAAGTAAAATTTGAACTTGATGGATTCATAATAAAAGTAGTTTTAGTACTTAGTCTTTATTTTTACTTTTTACCAAAACTGGATTTCTTCAGGAGTATTTCAATGTGTCACTACTTTATAAAGTCTGTAAGCGTAAGAGATTTTAGTACACAGAAATACAATGGCACTTAATACAAAAAAACTATGAAATGTTTAAGGTTTTTCTGTTGAATATTTTTATGCAGTAAGCATTATGCTTACTGTGAGCTTTGGTAGTGATCCTTTAAACCTTTCGTTTACTTGAATGAGTCTTTTGGCAGCAGTCCAGTAGAAGGCTGAATTGTTCTAGTATTGTTCAGCACAGTGCTGTTAAGCTGGCTTGCACAAGTTAGTACAGAAACTGCATTTCAGGCTTTTCCAATGACACTAGGAGTGTGGGAGGCTTATGCTTTGCTTTGGTTTTGTTTTACATGGAGGTAATCACAGTAGGGTAACAGAAATGTACAATGAAATTGCATGTGCACGCCTGGTGAGCCAACAGTTGTTTGAGATGTTACTATTTTGTCCCTTTTTTTTACATTTTTCTCCTCTTGCCCTGCCCAGTCTGCTCCCAGAGATCACAGTCATACAGCAAAGCTAGCATAGGAGGTCAGGGGAGCACAGCGCAGTATTTTTTAGTCCAAAGTCTCATGGTTTAGATTAAGTTGCACTGGAACTGTTGTCCCTTGAGTTGACAAAGGAACGCTTAGATGCTCCGCTAACTCTGCTGAAGAGGCTGTAACTTACAGCGGAGGATCAATAACACACAGTTGGAGGGCAATAGCATTTTAAGCTTTTCCATCCATTTACTACATGCAGGTGTTTACTCCCTGGTTAAAGACAAGTGGGTCATTTCTTTGGGGACTGGGAGAGAGAGAGAAGGGCAGCAACATATTCTTATCCTCTCAAGTGTCATTTTTCAGACAGATGTCTTCCATCATAAAAAGTCTGTGAAACACAAATATTAACCAATTAATGTTTGATATTTTAATAGCAGTGCAAGCAATGGGAGTTTTCAAGCTGATTTGCTAGATAAAGGTTTTATTGCAAGGCTGAAATTCTTCAACTGAACTATCTCTAAAGCAAACGCTTTAATTATTTGGGGTTAGAACAACAAACTGTTTATAGAAGGTAAGCTTGTATATATATTTGGGTGTAATAACAAAGAATCATCTTTCCATGATGTTGTATGTTGGTCTTCTGGATTGTCACCATGACGATTTCCTTTTTTCTTTTGAGCTGTTTTCAAGTTAATGGTTGTTCATTACTCATGAAATTAATTTCATGTTCTCATTAGTCTGCATCTTTCTGGATAATTAAGCAATACGTACAATGCATTGATCATTTAAACTTGTGCCCTGTTTATTGCTGTGTATTATTGTACCTGTTCTCTGGAGACCAACTCTTGTTCCACTTGCCAAAAAGCAGCAAAAGTTACCTGTGCATTGGTTCTGCTTTTTGTACTTGTCACCTACTGAGTGGACGCTGAAGACGTGCCTGTGATTCTGGCAGTCTAATGGCAACTACTGGTCTATAGTTCATGTCTGTCATGGGAGCAGTTGGGCTCCTCACATAAATGGAGGTTGGGAAACAGAATGTCGCGGCCTTATGAATCTCTTGGTTTGCCCTGCCGGAAGGATGCTAGGTTGTGTACACTGTATTTGCTTTCTTAGTCAAGCTGCTGTGTCCTTTGGAAGGACAGTGGTTGAGGGAGGAGAAAAGTGACACAGATGGGGCTCTTAGGAGCAGGAGGGAGAAAATTGATGACTAGGTGCTGTTTAGCTGGACTGCAGTGGAGGAAGAATGACAGAGTAGCAGGCAGTGTGGCACAGCTGAAGTACTAGTCAGAACAATATGCTACCCACATGCTGTACCACAGTTTCACAAGCTTCTGTCTGAGAGCCAGGAGGTGGCAAGGGAGGGAAGGGTAGGCTGTCTGCTGCTGACAGCAGGAGGGTGGATGGGAATGATGCTGCCTGCAGCCTTCTAACCTGCTGTTTCAGAGCCAAAGGGTGGGAAGGGATTGCACGCGCAGATACCATCAAAAAAAGGAAGCACTGCACGAGCAAAGCTTTTTGCAAGCTGAATTAGTACCTTCCCAGAATTGGTGAGTGTGCCACTTCGGCTGGTAGGGGTAAGTGTGAAGGTCTGGGTGTCAGGAGCCATGCAATCATAGCTGTTTCAAGGTACGTGTAAAATGAAAAGGTCCGAGCTTCTATGTTTTACAGCAGTCTCTCTTGGCTTTGCAGCAGCTTCCTTGACTACCCCACTGTGCCAGAATCTCCTTGTGACAGTGGCTACTAGTTTCTGAAAAAGAGAGACATGGAATTTCTTCTTGTGCAGTCGTCATCCACAGATAAGAGCCTGGTTATACTCTTGTAAAATGGGTAGAGAATTGGTTGGCTCCTATATGGGCCATTGACTACCCTTTAGCACTCTCTAGGTCTTCTTCAGCTCTGTCTTGGCTATAAATCCTTTCAGATTGTGAGTGTGCCTGTTCTCTGTCCTCTGCATTGTGTGGAAGAAACAATTTTGTTCCAGTTCATGGGTGTCTGCTTCTCTAATCTCAGAACCACAGTAGATACGGGATTGCATTCTGGTTCTCTTTGGGGTTGTACGTCTTGTACTGGAGGAGGGTGGAAAAGGTGGTGATGTGCCTACTGTGGCTATCTGCTAGATCTCGCTCTTTGGTGGCCAGCAGCTAATATTCTACAGCAGAATTGAGTTAATTGAGAAAATAGCTAAGTTTTGTAAGGAAAAAAGCCTTGGGACAGTGAACATCTTAAAGTAAAAGCAGGACTGGTAAAATCTCTATTATATTAAATTAGCCCAAAGAAATGAGTGCTTCTGGCTGCATAAGAACAGTGACGTTCAGGAGCAAAGACCTTGAGCCACAGAAGGTCGTATGAGGATGACAGTTTCCTAGGGGCCACTAGAGCTTGTGGGAAACTTAGTGAATTAAGGTGAAGATGCAACACACACATCTCAAACCAAAACAAAAAAAAAAAAACCAAAATGAAAACAAATGCTCCAAATGGTGTATATTGAGTCCTCCTAAGGGACCAGTCGAGCCAGTTGGGAGACAGACAATTCTCAAAATAACCAAACGAAATCTACATCACACTTAACCTAATTATATTATTTAAATTAATTTGATGAACCAAAGGAATTTTTCTGGCATCTAAGAGTGTCATGGGTATGTTAGTTTGCCTGTTATCTTCCACTCCCTTATTATATAGCACTGGTAACATGGATTCTTGACATAGCTTTATGGCTTCTGAACAAATTCTTAATCCTCTGTGCAGTTAATAGATTTGAAGCTGCAAATTTGATACTAGGAAATCAGGTGAAATTTGGGACACCCTCCTTGTATCTGTGTATGACAGGTTTTTTCCCCACTCTTTTGAGATCTGCGATTAGGCATGCTTTTTCCTCTCCGAATGCTACAGAGGTAGGTTACTGTGCTTAGAAATAATTTTCTTGAGAGAGTTAGGAGCGATAAAGTGTACAAAAGATAGCTGGTGGGAAGACTAGACAACAAATGGAAAACTTAGGTCTGATTAAAGTAGTAGATTGGCAGAGGAGATAATCAGAAATGTCAACCTAAATTCAGTCATTTCATAGTCACTAAGCTGAAAGCAATGAGATCTGGAAAACAGCATACAAAAAAAAAAAACCAAAACACCAAAACAGCCCCCCAAAGTGAGTATATTGTAAAAGACCTGTCTAGATATAGTAGTAGTATACAATTTATATAAGTTTACAATAAAAGTGTGTGTATGTATATAGTATAGTGTATATATGATGTGTATGTGTAGAAGAACAGTGGCCCAGAGAGGTTGTGGAGTCTCCATCCATGGAGAAATGAAAAATCTGACTGGGCACAGTCCTGGGCAGCCTGTTCCAGCTGACCCTGCTGGAGCAGGGGGTTGGGTAGGTGATCTCAGGAGGCTGCTTCCAACCTCAGCGATTCTGTGACTTGTCTTTCCCTTAATGTTTTAATAGTCCATGGAACATCCAGTGCAAATATTCTACTAAATAATCTTTTGTAAGAACACACAGCATATTGTAATTAATATATATTTGTCTCTGTGTTTTGGGGTTTTTTTGGCGTGCTGTGGTTTTTTGGGGAGTTTTGTTTTGTTTTTATTAACAAACAGTGCCAGTAGAAAAAACAAACATCTTCTAATGTGTGGATTCTTTCGGTCTCCCTGTAAATACATGAATGTTGTCTTATCTGTTATGAGAAGAGAGCGCAAACTGAGTAGGTAACGATTTCCCAGTAAGTCTGTCTTTGTCATTGGTACTGCCAGTTCCCACAATCCTAGCATTCCCAGGGCATCAGTCAGTGTCTACAAGGAACAATTTTCAAATATTAAAGCATGTGAAAAGACACACAAGCCAAAACTCAGAGCTCTCTAGGGACTGTGACCTCTTAAATGGAATAGATTCTGACATTTTCACAGGCTACATGAAAGAATTCCAGCAGGGTCATTCCATTTGGTAAACTTCTAAACAAACATTCCGTCATCTTAGTTTGATTTATAGGTTTTTATTTTTTTTTTTTTTAATTATCTGCTTATTGTGAAGAGATTAACATGGGAGACATGACCTGTGACCGACTCAATTTAAGGAATCTAGTATATGTGAAAAGATCCTGTTAGAGGGCTCGGCATTTGAGTGATTACAGGAGATATGGAAAGTATGTTTTCCTTTAAAGAGATCTCTTGATCAGGCTGTCTTATTCTGACTTTTTTTTCCTGAAATTCCTTGTGGATAACTAAATGCATAGCTAGAAAAGAATGTTGAGTTCACTTTAAATTCCACTCTATAACTTTTTTAAATTTTTAGAACTAAATTCTAGCTGCATTATCGTTGAGATGTTCGCTTGTGGTACAACCACTACAAGAAGGTAGCGTAGTGCAAACAGAACTGGTAATTGATGTGCGGTACTTACTATATCAGCCTTTTGCAAATCATAGGTAGCATGGTGGATGACCAAATATTGTCCTTTAAAAATTATATTTTTATATATATAGGCAGTTAAACATATATAAAAACATATTTTTATGTATATTATAAAATATTTATTTATTTATTTAGGTGTCTATATGGGCAAGGCTGAATGGCAGGGAATTTTCATTTAAACAGTGAATGCTGCCAATGTATGTCCTCCCTTAAAAGGAATTTGTGGAGGTTTTAGTGGGAGAAGAGAAGTAGAACTTGCAGACGTATAAATTCGATACCGCTGTAAGTGTGTGGGATTTTTCTGGGAAGAGTAACTGAGGTAGGTGGTGACCGTAATTTAGATTGTTTAGGTCTTTGTTACCACAATGGTGAAGAATATAGGCAGAAGTGTGCAGTCCATCTGAGGTAATGCCTTAGTCACAGCATACTACACAATGCTATTTCAAAAATTACTCAGATTTTTCAGTTGACTTTTTGGAAAAACAAATAGAAAGATATACTTGATGTTTTACTAGCAAAAGAATATGAAGATGAGACTTGAATGTATTGGGTTTTGTATCTTAAATACAAGTATAAGACTTACTGTATGAGTTGTACTGCTGATTTGTTTGACAAATGTCTTAAGTGTTCAAAGCAAAGAACTAATATACTGGTATAGGGAAAAAAAAAGTTTTTTTTTTTTTAACAAAACAGGAAGGCAGAATAGAAATCTATTGTAAGTGGGAATTAGGGGGGTGGGGGAACAAAAAAACAACAACGCAGAGCAAAAACCCTTACGTTAACAGTTTGAGGTAACTTCTTATTGTTTGAAGAAGTAATAGAAGAAATTATAAGAGGGATTATTTAAATTAATGTTTTAGTTGGTGTAGTCAGAGCACTATTTTCTTATGTGAAGAAATTACTGCACAATGATGAACTGGATTATCCTAACACAATAACAGAGGACCAAGAAATTCATCAAGGTGTGCGTAAAGCCAAGATGAGATAAACATTTTAGTAATTAAGCTTTTTTTCCCCCACTTAAAAGTCTTGTGGTAGTGAAATAGATTAAATACCTAAAACTGTTCTCATTTTTTTTGTCTAGAGTTTAATCTGTAGGGTTTTTGTTTGATGGGATTGCAAAGGAATGAGCTCCCTAAAATGCAAAGAGTTGGAATGTACTGTTAAAGCAATTGTTGCTTAGTTACTTCATGTTTAATGAGGTTGTAAAGTTGCTCACAGTTAGTGATCTCACTCACCAGATCACTGATACTTAAAAAGATAACAGGTCTTTTCTGAGTGGCAGACAAGCAGGCACTGTGGAGAGTACAATGTTGCTGCATCGTTTCCTCCTGTACATTGTCATTTTGGAGAATATCTGTTAGGCACTTATTCTTTTTTAAAGAAATGTTTTTTCCGTAGGCTGAAGGTTGGCAGAACACTTGAAAGTCTGTGTTGCAGGAGGATGGAAAGAAAAAACATTGATTACTTTAGATTAAAAGCAAACAAATGTTTATGAAAAACTAGTGCAACACATTGCTATTAAATGAGATGTTACTGGATTTTGGTTTATGGAACTGACAGGGATGTTCCATTCTGAAGCCTTGTATGCAACTCAATATAAACAACTCGAAATTAAAATGAGAGGTACTTCTACCCTCTGAAGATGATGCGAATTCCAACAGATTTAATTTTCATTGAAACAGAAAGCTTGTTGTGTATCTTCAGTTTCTGGTTTTCATAGGCTGATGGTGTTTGTAATTGGGTTTAAACCTGTAATTGACCAATACAACATGTGCCGCTTAAGATTTTCTTTTAGCTGAAAGAGATACTTATATTTTGTTGTTTGATAGAAACTAGTGTTTCAGCCACAATTTTGTTTCAAGCTCATTACAGGTGTCTGTATGATCCTCAGTGTCATTTAGCTATTTGTACTGTTAAAAATAGTTCTTTGGAAACAGGTGTGTGTTCAAATCAGAGAGGTTATACATCCAATATTTACTTAGCAAATAAGTAGTTCTCTTTCCTTTATTATGAAACCTGTATTTAAGTACACAACACCAGAAAGATGAGATGAAAATTCAGCAATTTGAAAAAGTTTTTTGGCCTGTTTTTTAATAATGCCAGCAATTTCAAATGACAATCCAAATTCCAGCTGCCTTTTAGAAACTGAACACAAAAGCATTTCAAACTGAGTGGAGCTGAAAGACCCTAAGATTTTTTGGGATATATTTTCTATTTCAACAGTTGTGTTCTATTTATTGTATAACTGCTAAAATAAAGAAAAGGCTTTAAAGAGTAGTCAAAGAACAAGCAACTTGCTATTTTTTCACTAATGCTTATTCTAAAGGATTTTGTGTTACAGGACCAAATAGGTAATTTGAATGGGAAAGTATTAAGTTCCCACCGTGTAAGTGTTTCACCAGTTCTTTTAAGGTAAATGTGGAATTAGCATCCTTTAAAACCGACAATGAAAGTTACTGCTGTACAAAGCTGTTTTTATCTGTCAAAACAATGATCTTCGAGACAGATGCTATCCAAACATGGGAAGTATGTTTAAAGTATCAACATGGTGTTGGTGGCTGATGACAGGGCTTCTGCTATTTTGCAAAAGCTTAAAAAATTTCTGACCGATTTGAAAGTGCGTAAGTAAATCTGTGAAGTAGGTATGGTGCTTTAGCAGTCAAAGGTGAGAACACATCCAGAAGAGTTATAAATTTATTTTATTTAGAAGGGAAAAGGGAGCTCTTAAATGGGAGGTTGATTGGCTTTCTGGGGGTCATGAAGAGGGACTTTGCCTTGATTCACATGGGATCTGCTGGTGACTGGAAGACACCTTTGAACAACTGAGTATTATCAGTTGGCAGATTAATTTGGTATTTGAATGTGCTAACCAGCTAACAGTGTTTCTGTTCCTTCTAGTACGGTTCTTAGGAATGTGAGAAAGTTGCTCATAAAAACATGCACTTTTCCCATTTTGCAGGGCTGCACCTACGGCTACTGAGCTGGCAGTTGTGAGATGCCCCCAGGTGCCTGTGAAGCTGTCTCAGAATTTTAGACTTTTCTAGTAGGCATGTTGAGACATGGTGATCTTTTTTTTTCTTTGAAGCCTTATCACTAAAAATAGTAGAACTATATTGTTGATCACTCAAGTAACCAGTATATCCAAATTATGAGTTGAGCTTGCATTAATGTATATTCAAGACTGCTGGGAAAACAAGATGTTGTTGGAATACGGGTCTCTTTTCATGATGTGGGGGATAAATGTCATTCTTTGTGCGGGGATTTAAGAGAAACTGTTCCCTAGGCAGAACATCCAGGCATTCTCAATATTTACAGCGTAACTGAGTCTGAACAAAACCTATTTTCTTCTTCCAAGGTATCTTTTCTTGTTCAATATTGGATAGCATTTATTGGCAACTACAATATTTGGCTACATTGAAAATACACAGCATCATTTTGACCATCTCTCCTCATCTGCATGAGAATTTAATCATTCTTATTTCCCATAAATTCTGTGATTCCTCCTTTTCTTCATAAACGTATTTGCAAATTACTGTTGAGGTTTCAATCAGATTTCTTAAAGGAGTTTCAAAACATTAATCTGTATGTTAGTTTATACTGAACTGGGAGGTGAATTTGAACCAAAATATTAGGCTTAACTCCAAGTGGCTGAAGCATAAGCATATTTGTTTCTGTAAATTCTGCTGTGGTGTGGGTACCCTTGAAAAAGGGGAGGAGAGGACAGCAGGAACTCCATGCCCCTAAAGCTCATCTTGCTGAACAGGTGAGAATATTCATGAGGGCTTGAGCTGCTGTTGCCCAATTGCGGTTGCTGTGATCCAGCATTCACTTGAGCGCTGGACACTCTTAATTTGTATAAAGCACTATAAGCAGACAGGAATGGATAGAACTACCTTCAGAACTATGACATTTGAAGGAAAATTACACACTTCAGAAAAATGTGTGAAGTGCACTGTACCCTTCCCATAAAACAATTTCTGCTGTTATATCTTATTACACTGTTAGAATATAATTAATCCATCCAAACTGTTAACTTCTCAGTTGGCACAAGAAAAATGTGGAGTTATAATCTGGTATATCCATAACTGTGTAAGATTCTATTTATTGACTGTGTCAGATTTTCATACAGGTTTCTTAAGCAGTATGTGTTTGTATTCTTTGTCTGGATTTTTTCTTTTTCTGAATGTGTGGAGTTTTTCAACAGTAATTTTGTTTCTTATGCATAAGAAGCGTTAGGGCTGCAGCTAGTGAGGAAGTTCATTTGATTTATGAAGGAGTTCTTCAACAGCAATTTTTTTTCCCTTGTGTTCAGTAAGAATCACTGCAAAAGCAGATGTATTGGAATAGTCTATAATTTGTATTTAAGCAAAATCTAATTTAAGCTGATAATTTTTATACAAGTGATGTGCAAACAACAATTCCTTAGGCTGGGAGAGCTGCCTCAGATCATTTACCCTGCAGGAGTTTTTCTTTTGCCTGGATTTTCAGCTCCTTAGATGTCAAGAAGCTGATACGGCCTAGTAAGCTCACATCTCCTTTGCATCTGTCGTTCTGAGCGGGTCTGGATTTCCCTTCTCCCAGCAGTAGGAAGCCAGGCAGAGACTTCCCAGCCCTGCTGGCTCTGTCACGCAGCCCTGGCCCCGTGGTATCAATTGCGTGCCCTCGGAGTGCACTGTTAAGGTGAAGAGTCGGTGTTGAATTATTGTCCTGTAGAAAGATCCGAAGAGGCAAGATAATTTTCTTTTCCTAGTTTCCACTTTCAAAATTCTGCATCAGGTGTTTGTTATTGTATATATGTTCTTTTCAAACCTGATGCCCTAAAAGTGAAATGGTTTTTCTGAGTGGAGATGTCCTTTAGGATTCCAGGCTGAAGGATTTAAAATATAAAGTAGGGGTGTGGAAAATCTGTGTGTAACGATAGCAGTTTTAGGTCAAAGGGAATGGAAAAAGCACCTGCTAGAGTTACTTGTTGACATGTAGTGCCTACTTAAAATTATGTATAGTTTATTTTCTGTAAGTACATGAAATGCAAACTAGTCTGCTGTTCTCTCATAGCCAATGCCAGATAGAGGGGATCCCTTTCCCCAAAACCTTCCAGGTGACCCTGAAGTTGATGACTCATGTGAAATAAATGGGATATGCTGGAGAGAATGGCAGATCAGAAGCTGTGGGGGGAAATACTCTGAAAACTGCTGGGAATAATGAGATGCATAACTGTAACACAAAAAGGAAAAGAATAAACAAGGAACAGAATCTCTCTTACACTGCAAGGAAAGACATGGAAATAATCACCCGTTTTCCCACTTACCTCTGCTACATAAATGTCTCTGAAACAAGACCTGGGGCTGGGGCGGGTGAGAAGGTTCCTCAACATAACTTTTTCAAATGCCAACGTGAAGCTTTGTTTACTGGTGAAACTTAATGAGTAATGAATGTGCCAGTCGGGCAAAGATAAAGTATTTCTGGTGCCTGCAGCAGCGTTCACGGTAGTGGGGGGAAGGGAGAAGGAAGGGAAAAAAGAGAGCGAGCCCTCAGCAGTAGTTTGTCTTAGGTATCAGCGAACGCTGCTCCTTCAGCAACTGCTGGATTTATTTTTAACCGCTTGACTCACTCTGTCAGATGATTGACCATCAAGCCGCATATTGAAGCACGACTGTGCAGAGGAAGCAAGCGTAGCTAAAGGAGAAGGGGGAGTGGTTGCCGGGGAAAAGAGGTGGGATTCGGGAGCTGGGCTTCACACGCTCCGTGCCCGCCGTCCCAGCGAGC
>VYZM01014611.1:156565-171934 GCA_013398915.1 Dromas ardeola | reverse complement strand
GAATCGAAAATTCTATCATTCATCATCGAGTCCAACTTCCTTCTCCTCACAGGACTGCCTAAAAATAAACCATATGACTAAGAGCATCGTCCAGATGCTCCTTGAACTCTGAGAGGCTTGGTGCTGTGACCACTTCCCTGGGGAGCCAGTTGCAGGGACCAACCACCCCTCTCAGTGGGGGGTCCAATCTGAACTTCTAAGAGTTGCACTGCAGAGATGGAATCTAATATTTATTGGAGATGAGCAAGTCTAGTAGAGCTGAGTTTAGATAAGCATCTAAATAACTAAACAGTTACCACAAGTTGCTTTTAGATCTTGTCTTTATAATTTCTGCCTATACTAGGACGTTCTGTGACACTAGTTTGGGGGGGGGCTTCATTTTTTATCTTCCCTCCTTAATGTTGATTATTATTTTTACCACTTGCATTGAAAAAAATAGGTTTATTTATTTATTTATTTAGTATTAATTCATTAATTACTTGAGAGAAAAAGTATCTTTCTAGAAACAGTAGGTAAGCATGACATATGATTCTAAGTTTACTTCTAGTCAGGTTCAAGATTGCAACTTTTAAGACTGCACATATTTTTGTCTGACAATGCTAAAATTCATTTAAATAGAGCTTTAAATTAGCATAGCCATATAACAAAGAAATTAGCTCCTTTCTCATAATTCTAATATACACAAAGCCCCTCAGTTAATTAAAAGTTTTGCCTAAGACAAACTGCAGGGTAACTCTAGTCACACCTTTTGTAGCGTCATCCTGAGAAGCCTAGTGAAGGGCATTGGGAATCTATGTAGCCTGTTGGCTAAGTTTATTTAAAATAACTGGTGATTTTAGAGATTATTTGAGATGATTTTCAGGAAATACCACGAGTTGCTGAAATAACCGTTTTAAAATTTCACGTAGAACAACCCAAACTGATACTATTCTACTTTAAAAGTAGTGACCCAGAATGAAAATATTACATCCTGTATAAAGTAAATAGCTTATTAAAAATTTTACTGGGGGGTGGGGAAAAACCTTAAAATAGGGTTGGAAGATAGGCTCTCCCCTTTCACTATTCAAACTATTAATATGGAGGAGAAAATATTGCCTATGAATCTTGCAAAATGGCTGGAGCACTTTCACACCATATTATAGAGATATGTTCAAAGACTTGACATTCTACAATGTTTATGCATTATTTCCTGCATATTTTAGTTCAGTCCTGAAAAGTATACTTAAAAATGTCAAGAACTATAAATACAGGGGACTAGAGGCACACAACACGCTTTCTTTGTTGGTGTTAAAGATTGAATATGAGACATCGCTACAGAAATTGTTTTCTTAAGCTATTTCTTAGCATATTATTAAAGAGGAAAACAAAAGCCTTTTACATAATTGGACTACATCTTCTGCAAAGTTCAGCAGTGGGAAGAGTTTAGTATCCAGGATTTTGGTAGATTTTTGGTAGATTTTTTTGTTGAGATCTTTTTTCGCAGGGAAAGAAAGTGATTCATCAACTTAAGGATGAAGCATTTTCATCTGACCCGATGAAGTCCTTAAGTAAAATCTCTTTTAGATGAAAGTCGTTAATATACACCGTGATGAACTCTGTCCTTCTCCTGCGTCAGTCAGCATCATTGATGTTCTGCAACTGAGGCAAAATGGGTCCTGCAAGTTACCTCCTTTATATATTTGTACCAGGCGAGTAGGGGAACTATTCTGCTCAGACAAGAATTCTCTCTTTCTGTTTCCACTTCCCACAAATACTACAGAAAAAAAAAAAAAACCAGTAAGCAGGCCAGATTCCCTTCTATTAAAAGATGGTTTATCTGGAATGGCTCCATTGTGGCTGACAGAAACCTTCGGGGTTTGCAGACTTGTCACCAAGATCAGCATCTGGCTGTTGGCCTCAGAGTTTTTGAGAGGATGAAGCCTGAAGTCACTGGAGTCAGGTTTGCACACTGCCAACTAAAATACCTAGTGTTTTGCTTAACAGAAACATCTTGGGAGATTGGTAAAGCCAACCAAAAAAAAAACCAGGGAGAAACCTGGTAAAGATGAATAGTTGCATCCTCTTTCCTCCTGCTTCCCACCGTAATTTCTGGGCAATCTATGTCACTTTCTATAGCTAAGTTACAATTTAGGGAATTATTTCACCATTAAAAATGCTGAGTCATCTTTGCTGAGACAGGGCTATAACATAATAGTGACGAAATCTGAGAATAACTTGATGTAACATTTAACCCAGCATTTCATGTGGTTTGGCTAAGATAAATAAGGGATCGACAGACAGCCTTGTTCTTTGCAGTATTTTATGCTGTGGATTGTGTGTTAAACGGTACTTATAATACTATCATTGTCTGGTGGGAAAGGACATGTGCGGTTTAGCTCGTAATCCTGACTTCACTCTGTGAAGCAAAAGAGCTTGACTCATCAGTAACAGCCGAACACAAGATGTTCAAGAGTGAGATGGTTGCGTTTGTTTTACTAGTTACTGCCTCTGCAGACTTCCTAGGAATGATGAGTATCTCCCGGATTTCTACCAAAATTAACAGTATCCTGATGGAGTATTTTGTCAGCTCTGTGTAACAATTGCTTGTGAAAACTGAGATAAATAAAAGACCTACCAACAGTTTAATCATAATCTCAGAGGGACAAAGGCCAATTAAATGCTGCTGCAAGACAAGATTCAATTTCAGGCAAGTATCCTTTCAAAACCAGAATAGGATGGAAGGCTGCCAAACAAAACACATGTATTTGGCATCCAAGAAAGGAGGAGGTCCTCCAGGTTAACAATGCAGTAAAACCATACTTTTGATAGTTTCTCAAAGGAATGGGCTAGAGGACGCAAGGGTGAGTTTGGCTTGAGCTGCCTACAGGGACCATAATCCAGGGCTTCTCACAAACAGTATTAGACAACAGTCATGACCCTTCTTCTGCTTTCTTTTGCCAATAAAACAATTTTTCCCTTGCTTAGTGGCAGCACCAGACAAGGTGGAAGAAGAATGCTCTGCATTCAGCTTGTCCTGATTATTTTGATCTTCCAGGAACTACAGAGATGGATCTGGCCCTGCATCTCTTACTTCTTGATGCCAGCTTTCAGCAACACTCCGTTCTAGTAGGGGCAAGCAGCACCAGCAACCCATAGCAGCTTCACTGCTTTGAGTTGGCAGAATCCTCTTCCCCACTGATGGCTACAGTTTGGTGTATAATTCAGGGTGTGTTGTTGTGCTGGGCTTCATGCATTTGCTGTCTGTCCTTAGCACAGGTAGTAAATAAGACTAGGAAGATTTTTTTTTTGACATTTATAAAGTTTGGGTCGGGGTGGACCTCACTATCACCACCGTAGAAGCCACCCCTGCTTTCAGCTGGTCTGACCCTGCAGTTTGCCATAAACCCCCAATGCTACACATTAAGTAATCTCAGGCAGGTATACCACACCAGGCTTTCCAGTTCACTTCAACACACCATTGGGACTGGTACATTTCTTGAACTCATGTTCTAGTTTTAATGTGCTTAATTGTGAAAGCATCAAAGTGAAGTCACTTTTTCACTTACACATTATTCAGATGGAGGTGTATCCTGGTTTGAGGTAAAACAGAACCAACCTTCTGTTCAGTAATTTTACTTCTTAGCTAGGCCTCTTCTAACTCTCTGAAATTAACAGCATGTTGTGTCGAAAACCTTTCATTCTCAGAACAATAAGACCAATGTTTACAGTTTGTGCCAAGGAATGGTACGCAGAGAGGCTCTTGCTTATACTTATTGCTATAACAACCAAGGCTAGCTATTTTCATTATTTGCCCTATTGGAGGGTCAGAAACGGAAAAAACATAGAGGGGTCCCACCTGCAGGGAGAAGCGAACTTAGGTGACCCAAAATTGACCAATAGGGTTATTCCATCCCATCTGCCCCATGCTCAGTATAAAAAGCTGAGCGATCAAAGGGTCAGGGCTCTTTCTTCAATGGCCGACATCCGAGGAGAACCCTGTCTGTTCATCTGCCTTTGATCCCAGTCCATGGGTTCCTGACTCCAGCTGTGGAATCCAGTTCCCACCCATCGCTGAGTCCAGTCTGGGACTTCCCCAGTGCCTGCCAGTGACGTCATCCTGGGAGCTTAATACATTTTTGTATATACTCTATCTATTTCATTATTTTCCTTTTTATTTTATTATTAATATTTCATTAAAGTAGTTTAGTTTCTTCGAAACTCGTAAATCTCTTTATCTCTCCTCCTCCTCTCCATGTATGAGAGGTCTGGGGGGAGCATCTGTCACCAGCCATTGGCCAATTTGGCCAAAACCACGACGAGGTGGTTCTGGATTTTAGTGATAATTCTGTTTAAGTCTTACTTTAAATACTATAAAGGCTAAAGCATATAGACATGAATTCTCCAAAAAACTGAAACTTTTCTTTTGGTTCAAGTGGGGTCAATGCTAAGCGAATAAAGGTTTCACTCCTTTTTTCCAGGTTTGTGTAAATGAGTCATGATCATGATCATGATCATGATCATTAACACTCCATAAGTGTAAACCACTTCATTAGTAAAGGACTAGCACCCATAAGGGCCTTCTTTTGTTTTTTTAAACTTTTAAAGGCTTAAGCACAACTTCGTAATGACTTTTCCAGAACTGTCTGTGTAGGGACTTGTCCTTCCTCCAAGGTCTCTTCTGGAACAAGTGACCCAGGCAAAAAAAGCAGAATTAGCTCTGCAATATGTGGAGGTAAGAGAGGTGCGTAGAAGTAGAAGAAGGAAAAAAAAGTTATGAGTGAACCCCAATAGGCAGAAGGCTTCTAATTTCATGCAATCACTCTTTTACTACACTTTTAAAAATCTAATGCATTTCTTCAAAGGCACCATTACACAACACTAAATACTGTAAATCTTGTGTGTTTAACAAGTGTTAAAAAGAACTGAGAGATTATATAGACAAATTAAACTTGAATTGTTTAAAAGAAAGTTCACAGTGCTTTTTAACTGTCTTACTGGTTTAATGATAACTCTTCCATTAGCTTCAAAGGATAAAGACCATGACATCTGAGAAGTTCATTAGCTTTACACAAAGTACCAAATAACTTCAATACTATGCAATTGTTTAAGTCTAAGGTACGTAACAAAACAAAGGCCTAGATTCTATTTTCAGCAAAAAACATGTATCACTTTAAGCTCACATAAGCAAGTAAATGGTGAAGTGAATGAAAGTGTGTGAGGAACATGACTGCTGATAACGGCAGTTAACACTACTTATTTAAGTTTATTTTAAATTGTCCTGGGATGGAAATATTTTAGAAATATTGCCTGGAAAACCTGTTGTTAATCTTTGAAAAACACTCGAAAAATATACTGGTATGTCAGATAAACAATTCTACAATTTCCTTTTTGTATGATATGAATACTAAGAAAGATTGCAGAAAATATATCATCTGTGGGGATTTTTCTTATCGCACTTGATATAGGAGGCTTATTTCAATGTACTTAAATATATACGAGGTAAAGAGAGAATAACAATCTTTCCTCTGCTAGCTCTTCTGTGCAGATATTTAAATTATGTAGTCGATGTCAAATATCTTTTCTGCTTCTTTCGCACGTGAGTTCCTCAAAGTCATATGATGTATCTCCCCAAAGAAATAAAATTATCTGCACTTCTCTGAGAGGGAAATAAGACTGAGACGGTTACAAGTATGCAGCTGTGCTGAGAATCAAAGCTCAGCCTCCTGAATTCCAGGCTAATGCGTTAACTGCTGCACAGCAATTAAAAGCAGTATCTCATACATGACAGACCTTCTGTCTAACACCAACACAAGGTAAAAAAAAATAATTCATCAGTACTGTAACAAGGTATTGCACTGTATCAATATGCATACCAATATTCACTATGCTTGAGGACTGAAGGTCTTCAGAGGAGAGCGAGCAAAAAAGGCTAGGACCCTTACTTAAGTTTCTGCTGCAGTCCTCCCTGGTTTAAGAAATAAACAGATGACAACCTTTAACCAACTCAACAAATCTGTATAAACCATAACAACTAAATTTTATCTATTCTGATTAAGTTTGAGTATCTCCAACACATTTTCCCTAGTTAAAATATTCCAATAGATTATACACTAATAATATGCATTGCCAGCATATCTTTGCAGTTTGGCATTTTAACAGTAGAAATACCTCAAGATGTCTTGGTTTGATTATCTTAATATTAGCTCCTGTTTGAAGATACTCTTGAAGACCACTACTTGATGAAGAAAGCCAGGGTTATAATTTTTAATTGCTGTTTTTAGGAGGCTCGTAACATACTGTTTCACATTGTGTAACCATATGTCCTGAGACAGAAGCACAAAATAAATGCTATGACATATTCCTAGAAATTTCTTGCACATAGCAAAACCAGGGATATTAGAAAGAACCAGAAATCCTTCAAGACTGTTCTCAGCTAGAACTAGGTCACTGGATGATAACTCTTGACTGACATTCAAAAGTCTAAAATAGCCTCTACTATTTTTTCCCTGAATCACAAAGATCATTCTGGAATAGCAATAGTTGACACTACAGGAAGAAATCACACTTCCCTGCAATGAGCAGAAGCTTCTGACTACTTACAGGTCTGTTTTTCCGAAATCTGTGGGTGCCTGAGCTCAGCATTTCCAATCTGAGCTCATCTTGGAACGAAAACTGCCTTAAGGAGAACAGGCAGAAGTGGCAAATGGAGTAGAAGGAAGAACAGCAAGAACTCCATCTTGCTTCAGAACTTACCGCACATGCTGGTTCACTTCTCACAAACCACTGCACCTCAGTACTTAGCGTCACTGTGTGTAACAACCTACCTTTGTCTAGGTTGTAAACGTGAATATCTAAATAGTCAATTAATCTGGGCTGACATTGCTCTATCAAACAGTAGAAGATGTATTCTGACTTCTAGCAGCCTTAAAAAAATTGCTGTATTATGTTAGCACAAGCAAATCGTAAGGCTTAGCATATTAGCTTCTGCAAAGAAGCAAACACTGGAAAACTCAGCTGGATAGTTTAAGACAGGAGGAAGTTGTGTTTCACTTCCTTTTCCTGTTGTAATACGAGAAATCAGAATTTCCCACAGTGTTGATGGCCATAAATAGAACTACAATTATAAAGCCTCTAGTCAGGTCCCTCTTGGTCCCACTTTCTTGTGATTAACGTTAAAGTGGCAAAGAAATGGTAGTTGGGACATATTGTAACTATGATTAAGCCCAGTGATATGCTGCCTACTCAGCACCATAGTTCTGAATTTATTGGTGCACAAATAAATGTCAATTTGTTAAAGAAATATTTTGACTTCTGCCAAATAGACTTTCTACTGTTGTAAGTATTTCAGGGCAACAGTTGGTTTCTGATGAGCTGGCTACACTTAAGACCAGCCTGATGAGCTTTGGCACAAGATTAATGCAAACTACCCGTCCTTTCTGCCATCCTTGTAGTAAGGGCTGCATGCATGGCAAGTAACCAAAGTCATAATACTTCAACCATACCATCTACATCCAGTTGAGTGTTCTAATATGGTTAAGCTAGACATAATGGGCATAAATTTTGCTGAAGCTTTTCTCCATCCTTAACGTTTGTAATGATATAATTGCCTTACAGCAATAAGAGCAGCTACCACCTGAGCTGCTCCATGAATTCTGCCAGCAGCTGTTGAGGAGGCCAGTTCTCCCCTCAGTGAACGCTAGCTGACATCAGCAAGGGTCACTGCTGTGAGAGGCCAGTGCTGGTTATAGAATAATCAGATCCCAGTCACAGGTGGAGAAATCACTAGATAAGGACAGTGGCTAGATAAGTAAGTGACTAACTAAGGACAGCTAGTCTATTTAAACCTCTAAGGTGTTTTAGAAAGGACAGCTAGGGAAATAAACCACATGAAATAATGAAATGGACATATTGTTTGATGGTTCAAGAACAAAAATGAGACATCTTCTCATTGCACCTCATATGACAAGACTGAGCCATATCCGATGATTCTTTCTCTGCTAAAGAGAACTAGATCTCACCAGTCTGCTCTGTTATTCATGGTAACCTTTAACCCTGCTATTAAAATGCTATTAGGATATCGTGTAAACCATGGTATTTAAACAGCATTGATGTAATTGCTATTTATCGTACAGCAGCCAACAAGCTGTATCTTCCTAGGCAGTAGAGAGATACGCCTTTTGTTTCCAGTCATCTTGTTCTCTGGTAGCAAGCGGATATCCCAAAGGCAAGAATAATGAGACTATGGATGCCATACAGCAGCGTGTTGGAATATCTGACTTACGTAAGTTTTTATGGTTGAAATTTTCTGAGGACATGCATTTGAATTCTTTTTCCTAGTCGTGTTTTATGCATCTCAATTTAATTTGGTTTCCCATGGTAGCTTCATCTAAAACAGAGAACGAGCCATATGGGTGAGAATGTACAAAAATAAGCTCATCCATTTTTTGAGTTTAACAAGATTAAGTGAAATTAATGTTTCTCTCAGTCCCCTCACAGAGGGCATGTGTCACATAACTCACAGATGACTAAAATTTAACTTGAAATTTTTGTGGCTCTTACTATTCAAGCCATACCTCTCAAACAGCTACACAACTGAAATACGGGCTAGAATCTCTGTGTACATCTTAAAATCTATAAGGTAATGCTAACTGAGATCATGGAAGATTTAAAACATTCTCTGTCTGTGATACAAATCTTTTTTCAAATCTTCAGAACTATAATACTGCCTTTTATCAGAAGTTTGTGTGTTTGTGTTGACAGAACACAATGATGAAATTTGAATAGAGGAATACTTCACTGTTCCTCAAGCATCCTGCAGTGCATGATCACAGGATATTACAAACTGTGCTCTTAACCTGGTTAACAAACTTCACGTGAAGAACATGTACTGCATGTATAGAATAATGAAAGGGATACATCACTGTTGGTCCATGAAACTTGGTTGTTACACTGACCACGTCAGTTTGTGACCTTGTTCAGCAGTGCTTTTCTCCCCATATTGTGCTAGTGAAGCAAGATGAATACATTCGCTCTTCTAATGCAATTTTTGATATTTATTAACTGTTCTCAATTAAGTGATGCACTAGATGTAAGGATATTTGCCCCACAGTGAAATCTGGTCTTACACCTGTTTTATCAAAGAATGATCACAACTACTGATTTTAATGGACTCAGGATTATACCCCAAATATGACAGTTTTGTGGTGTATTTGAACAACAGTGTTTCTGAGCTCCTGTTTTCTGGGTTCCTTCTAAATAAGGCTTAATGGAATGCCAAAGTAAAGGAAGGCTGGTTTAAGGGAGTTAAACCTTTAAGAATTAGACATAAACTAATTTGAGCTGCTCAGTTTCCATCAGTTGATACAACATTTACCAGGGTAGTATACTTAAAACAGTATGAACGAATGTTCTGTTCTTTCCTGAATTTCAGGTTAACGTGTAGAGAATTGCAGAGTTCCACTGAAGTCCTCAAAAACCACATAATTTTTAACCATTAAAGATCCTGAAAGAAGCAATTTATAGTAATAAGGGGAGAACCCAAAGTCGGTTTGAGAAGACAGTCATACATGCATATTACCAGGCAATTGTATTTGAAAATTTTATTTACATGATACTATTCCCAGTGCTTGACATCTCTGGTGAGGCTGCACTTTATAGTGCAAATCTGCTCTCTAGTGGCAAAAAATTATCACATCAATTTCACAGAAAAATCCTTAGTTAATTCTCATGTAACAAAGTCAATTCATTGTTGTTTTGCAAGAGTGAGCAATAAGAAAAAAAATTACTTAAAAATTTGAATGACTGAAACTAAGAGTAATGAACTCTTTTTAGATCTGATAATTCTAGTTCATTTATCTGGCAGTACTGGATCAATCTTTTGTAATATAGATTAAAAATGTATTTGAGGTAGGCTGGGTAATCATAAGAAGAAATTTAACCAAAAAAAGAGCTAGTTTACTGCTGGTGTAAACTTTGCATGGTTCTATCAAGTTCAAATCAGCTCACATGAAACCTTGTAAGACTGGAGTGCCTACTCTCAATGCTCGTGCTCGTTATTACTCGTCAGTAACATTTCTTTTCCTTTAAGCTAGGAAGTAACCATAGAAAGAGGAGATAGCAATGTCATTAGATAATTTTAATAATTTCCCAGTTACATCTTTCCTTGCATAAGTTTTGAAGAGAGACCTTAAGAAAGACTGGGAAGAAATATTGCACAATTGAATTTACAGAGTCTACACTTGGGAGACTTGTAAACCTTATTATTAGCTCCTGAAATCATGATTGTGATTAGGCTGAGTAGCACAACAAGTAGCTTTTCAGCTATTTCATTCTTCATTTTAGTAATTCACACATAAATGGGTGTTCACTTATGAACACTGGTAGATTAAACTACAGTAGAACAGCTAAATTGACCATGACTCCCACGTGTCAGTACTTGGCTGAAACACCTACATGGGTTGAGAAATGAACTGTCAGTTTCCGGTCCAGAAGGTAAAGGCTATCCAAAACTGGCCAGAAGTTCAGCAGCAGCTAGGTGTGCATTTTCAACTGAGGGCAGAGAGAAGTGGGTGATAATCAGTTCTGCTATAGTCTCCAACATACCTAATACTTCAGAGCATATTGGCAGGATAAAATTGAGTTTTATGAGGACTTAAGAGGATTTAACTGACTTAAGATATATTTGGAGTTCTCCTTATATCAATGTATTTGTCTGATATTTGGTGGATTTCTCAGACATTCAGTAAGAGACACGTTCAGTAAAAGAAAGATTAAGAAGAACGGAAAAAGAGTTGGTTAAGGCACAAAATGAAGTTGCACTTCATCACAAACAGAGCCTTCATAGAGTACACTGACTTTCTTAATTGCCAGCCCTCAAACCTGAGAAGATAGAGCAGAACAACAGCTTTTGCAAACTCTCATTTTAGGCACTGCAGTGAAATGTTTATATCAGTTGAAGTCCTGACTCTGGATTTTCAAGACGGAAACTCATTCAGATGTGCAAATGCATACAGCTGCATAACCTGTGCACTACCAGTCAAGAATACCTATATATAGCTCATCCTTTAACACTTTCCACCTCCTATGTTTTCGTGCTGCAGTAGCGCACAATAGTTCCTTGTTGTGCATTGGCTCTTCTTATAATGTAACCAGGCAACAGCTCTACCTAAAAAACAGCTAATCCTTGCTCCAAACAGCTAGCAATCTAAGGTACCAATGTGACAACAGCTGAATATAATTAACAGAGTGTGGGAGACGGACAGACAGACTGCTCTGCTTTACAGAAGCCATCACAGTGCATCAGCCTAACTAGCAAAAATGCTCTGTGCTGGCGTGGTGCAGAGGATGATCTGCTGGAACACTTAGAGGGGACAACAAGGTTGTTTGGTGTTTGTATGAAGCTTCTTGTTCCTTGCATTTTGCAGCACTTGCACATCCTGGTTACAACCAGGTTGCTGTACAAAGTCAATCAGAGCTATGTGCAAAGTAGACACACGTATTTTGTTTTGTGTGCAGAAAAAAAGTAGTAATGGGAAACTAGTGCCTAGGGAAGCAAGCTGTTCATATCTACAAGAACAGGACACCTTGTTGTTCTGTCCCAGACATACCTTAGATTGGCACTCTGCAAGCTTCTGTTGATATTTCTACCCACAGTGTTATTTTACAGCAAAAAAATAATATCTGCGGTACTAAATGCAAACCTAGCTTGGCTCAAGATTATGCTACAATATCAAGGGATACTAGCTCAACTTAATTCAATTTAAATCCAGAAATGTGTACATAAGGACTGATGTTAAATTCAAAAACACAAGTTTTTAAGAAAATTTGAGACACAAGTTTTTAAGAAAAACTGGATATTATTTCCTATGGAGCCAGTACTACAAAACAAACAGTTCAGATAACTTGCCTGAGTTTTCCAATTGGACTACCCAGGACAGGTAAGGTGGTAAGGACACAGATGCATCTGCTGTTCCCTGGTTGATCTGTGTACATACACATGGTAAGTGTACAAAGAAATCTCATACTCTGCCCTCATAAGGCGACAATCTAGTCCAGTTCCAAACTACACAACATGACTTCTTTTTAAAGCAAGGATTGCCACTTCTACTCACACCCTCTGATAATGGGTTATTACTAATTTACATTGTTCCTTTTGCATATGGCTAACCATAAAGACTTGTATAACCATAAAAGACTGTTGCTAGCTAAATCTGTCCAAAGTTAACACATTTTTAAGACAATGCTTCACAGCTGTATTTTCCAAAAATTATGAGATTAGTACTGATATAACCTGATGCTTTTAGGAATCATTTGGTCAGGCATACTTGCACCACTTCTAAAAGACTTGAGAAAACAGAGGCAAAGCAGTGTTGCTCACAGCATGACTAACTGCAGAAACTGCTCAAAACATACATGGCTAATGTTTTGCAGAAGGTCAATGAGAAAAGTAATTAGTGTGCTGGAAGACATATATATGCAAACTAAGCTTTTATCTGGGGAGCAAGCTGTCATAAGACATTTGTATTAAACCTGGGAGGGTGAGGGGTGATCATTAAAAAGCAGAAACACTGAACACTGGAGAAAGGAGGGAAGGCCTTGTGGTTGAGATAACATGCCTCACAGCAGGACAGTCAGGAATGAATTACTAGCCACAGGAAGAATGTGTGTCAGATACAGGAATGATATTTTTCCAATGAAATGGCGTCAGCATTTAATCCTTTCTGGCTTGATCTTCCTCCCTCAATTAGATCTTTTTAGTTTTTAAATTATTATCGAAAAATTGCTCTTGACAGACTGATATAATTGGCAGTTTGAAAAAGGATAAAAGATGATGGTTTTGGGGCATTCATTGCTTTATGACAGCCGTGTTTACTGTCTTACAAGAAAATATAAAATATATTTCATAAAAATGGAAAGCTGTCTTGACAGCCTAACCCCCAAAACTAGGCCTAGAATTAGATAATAGCTTGGTTTTCGTTCTGGTCCCCACTCATTACCAAAACTGAAATTTCGCAACTGTAATTTCTTCCCCCCACTTTTCCTTACCCAAATAAAATTTTTACTAATTCCTTGACTAGAATGTGGATCAATAGTGCTAAAAGAGAAAATATCCTAACTCTCCTGCTCTTGAAAAAAGCACCCAACAAACCAACACACACCCCCAAAAAAACCCCAGCAATGAAAACCAAGAAAAACCTTTAGTTCGTATTAATTTTAAATTTATTAAACAGCCAATAAATTTTTGTGGGTCAACTGCTGTGACTTCAATAAAAAAAACCCAGGTAATGAATGAATTATTCTTCACATGTTAAGCCCCCCCTTCAGCAATCTACTTCCGTATAACCCCAGCATAAAATCTTTCTGCAACATTGGTGCGTCTTTCCATTTCAGCACCTTGCAACACCCCTCAGAAATCACCTGGCGAAGACCACCTTTCTATTGCTTGTGTGTTCTCACTCAGCACCTATCCCCACAGTGTCTGAGATCCTGCCAGGGCTTAAACCAGCATGGCTAACATCTGCCATATGTTCTTTGTACTCTCATCCTTCCCCCAGGGAGGAAACATGCCATAAAGAACTCTGTTTTCAAGAGGATTTGCTTTTGTTGTCGGAGTTGGTTTTTTGGTTTTTTTTTTGTAGCACATGTGGAAAATCAACTTATCAGAGCTTTGGCCCAAAAAAAGGAAAATTCATTCAGACTCAACCTGACAGACATTGCCGAGTCAGCAATGTTCCCTTTGTGGGTGGCAGAGCACACCTTAAGAGCCTCCTGAGCGCAACTGTGGGAGACGGTCTTATCCTCACCCATAGGAGTGCCAGACATCAAACCCCAATACCCTGAATTTCATGTGGAAATCCAGAGACACACAATCATCTCAGTATTATAGGTACTGGTGCAAGGCACCAAGCAGTGACATGTTTAATTTCTGAGCAGTACTAAGGGTAAGATCTATGGATAGTGCTTATGGTAGACTAGTTTTTTGGTGTATACAACTTCTTTCTGTCGTTAATTACTCATCTTATCTTATTTACACAGGAAATACACTTAATCACAGCTGCCATCTAACAAGAACAATATCTAGCAAAGAGGGGGTGTGTGGTGCCCTGAACCTTCTCCTACACTGTGTCGTGTTTTGTGGGTTTGGGTGTTTTTTTTTTCTAAAAAAAGGCAGAGCCAGCCTATATAGTTCAGAGCATGGATATCATTTTCACATTTTTTCTGATCCCAGTGATTATTTCGTTTAGCCTTCTTTGAAATTGCTTTAGCTAGCTAAACGTAAACAGTTCCTGACTGTCGTGATATTTTCATTGATAAAGCACATGAAATGCTGTTGCAATTGTCATAGTAAACACACTGATGATGTGGTACACTGGGAAGTCAAAAGATATTTGAAAAATCCTTATGGCAGACATGAGCAACACAATTCTTTCTAACATCTTAGCTTTGTCTTTACAGTAACTTGTTTGTCTCTTGACTTTAAGGTCAAATGCCCTTATTGATAGGAATACTCTTACTGATAGGAAATGCACTTGCTTAGCCCTGTCAAAGAGTAAACACCATAAAAAAGGAGAAATGCGCGTCTGAAAGAAGTTTCAGCAGCTGTCTAATGATAGACACCTTGATACAGATTTTCCAAATAGAAAACTAACATAACTGTGTCATCTGAATGTTTTATAACTACAAATAGACGACGTTCCAGGAATAAATAGTACATCTTTTTTCCCGTGAAATGTGAGTGTGCCCTGATTTAAAATCCCTCTAACGATTGCTCTGACAACGCCCTTTCTACACTGGATAGATTTAAGACAAGTTTGTCAGTATTAATGTTGCCTTTTACCCATTGATATATTTGCTACGGACTGGCTCAAGACTGCTAACAAATCCTATGCAAGTTGCATATACTTAAAAACTAATTTAGTTGCAAGGGGACCACTGCCATCTCAGACCCAAACTGATAACTTCCTGGTCCTACCATTCACTTGCAGTGCACAACTGTTCCACATAGGAGCCTTTTAGTGTTAGGCTAGCACCTTGTTTGGCTGAATGAAAGGGCTTTCAGGATTTTTAGGGACTGCAACAGAGAACGTAGAACATAACCATCACTTCAAGCAGTTGCTGAAGCATCTGGGTGAGCAAGCCCTTCTTAGAGCTCTGAAGGGCTTGCTCAAGAAGAGCTTGAAGAGCTCAAGAAATAAGATCTGGTTTTCCAGCTACCTCATCTTTCCTTCTTGCTGTCCTTTCCTAACACACACACAAAAACAAGCATACACACATAAAAATCCCTAGATCTTTCCTGGATTCTGGCATAAACGTGTTAGGTAAACATAATGACCTCTATATTATATAGTTATATTTACTATTTTTTTTATAATATTATATATTTTATATATA
>VYZM01014611.1:146078-156461 GCA_013398915.1 Dromas ardeola | reverse complement strand
AGTGCATTGCCTCTCTCTGGCAGCAGATGTCCCCTTGTGCTCATCACTTTGCATTTTTAAAAAAAGTTAGCAGTGGCAAAATTACATGAACAACTTTCATCAGCTGAACAGCATAATTGTTTTACTTCATTTATTTCCACAAAGGTCTAGCAATATGCAAAATATGTTCCTTCTATGTTTTCGTAAATGCAAGACTGAAGGATCTAAAGAAAATAACAAAATTCTGTGTATCTCAATTCAGTTTCTACTTTATGCTTTCAAACAAAGAAAATTAGGATAATTATTCTTAGTTAACTTTGCCAATTTACCACAGAAATCATGAGTCAATCCATAAAAGACACTCCACTGGTATTTCTTGGCTGGGATTTAAATACATCTCCTTTCTAACACATTTTTGGTTTTGTAATTGGGCACCTAAATATCCATTCTCAGGTCCTGGTTTTGGCAAGTTATAGATCTAAATCAGAAAGCAAGTAAAATAACTGGAAAAATTTGGATTTGATGTCTTGTACTTGGCCCTGCATTTCTGAGGGTAGCAGAATTCATTTCTGGGTGTGCGCTATTTTAAGTAAGCATAAGTTCACAGCTTTGGATACTAGAACACTACGTCTCTTCTAAGTTAGTAGAAGTGGCAGTAATCCTCTTGAGTGAGTTGCCGCGGACAGCCCCTGTTAGCTGTCAGAGATACTTCAGTGGAGTTATAGAAATTTACAACACTCACCAATAATTCTTTGGTGGTGGGGTCTCAGATCTAGCCAATAATGATGTTCTTTCAAACCCTGCAATGTTCTTTTGCAGTCTTGGGAACACCAATCTGGTACAGAAGTTTTGCACAAGTTTCTCTATGAGGCAATACAAGTGTGGTTAATGGGGAAAAAAGGCCTTGTTTCTGTAGCTACCCACACATGTCCAATTTTGGTTAAAACATTTAACAGAAAAATCACTTGGAAAATGTTTTGCAAATGGTTTTTACACATTTGTTTCTCCATATGGAATAAAGAAATGCGTCTGGGAATGCTGGTACCACAAATCCAAATTCTTAGTGTCTCGCTCACTTCCTGATGAGATCCATACACAAAAAGCCTTGAAATATGAATTGACTGTAAAAACTCTTGTTGCACAAGCCACCCATTTCACGATAAGACTGTTGGGCAATTTAACAACGTATGATTCACGTTTCACCAGCTGTGCTTGGAGCAGAAGGAAACCCAGGTAATGTTATAGCATCACAAAACTGAACACAGAAATTAAAGGAACTACTAAAGGAGAAATGCCACAGAATCCACCTGTTGGTTTCCTTTTCTTTCTACAAAAATACAGACACAATTCAAAGAATCATATCGAGACTTTTTACTTCCCAGGTACAGAAGGAATTAAGATTTGCTTAGAAGTACCTCTAAATGTTCTCAATGTTTTTCTGTTCTTGACAAAAAGTAAATGTGTTACAATTGAAAAACACAGCAAACCTATCGGGATAGAAAGTGATTGGATTACTTTACTTTCTGGTTTTGATAACAACCATCAGAGCTGATAAAGCTGACCATCTTCTTTGCACAGAAATTTAGCAAAAGGTATCTTTTTCAAGAATGAAGCGTTTATTGGAATTTTCTCCAGATTTCTTTCCCTTCCCCTAGTTATTGATGCTAATAGGAGAAAGTAAGCTCTCATCTCACATTCTTCTCTATTTGATAACTGCCCAAACAGTGAACATGTTTGACCTTTTCTGTCTCCTGGAAAAATAATTCAGAAACTTTGGAGAGTTGTTGCGTTTTGTTACAATGTTTAAGCAAAGACTAACTGATTTTAAGTTGCTTTCTCCTCTTACATGTTAATTAAGACTAGTGTCATCTTTTTAAATAATTAGTCAGAATATAACATAGGAGTACAGACAAAAAAGTTGCAAAGAAGAAACAGCAATTCAAAACTGGCTTGCTTTTTCAATCCGAAAAGGCACAAGCTATGCAACCTCTAGGCCATTGCATTTCTCGGAAGACTGTTTTAAGACATTGGCTGTCTTAATTTTAATATGAATTCTAAAGTGAAACAATGGTATAATTAGGAATTTATATTTAAAATATGCTACCATTATAGCCGCAAAAATGCAGCCATTTCCTTCAAGAGAAGGGAAAAAGCTTTTAGGATAATCAGGAATAATTAGGAGAATATTCAGATGGAGCACAAGCCAAGTTGTGCCAGTTTTTTCACTGGAAACTGCGCACTTCAGCAGCTGACATAAACAATTGCATGCTGCAGACTTGTCTTCCAGTGCAAATATCTTACAGAAGTGAAGCTACAATAAGTGTTTCACGACAGTGAAGAATGCACTGGGAAATTCTGAAAAGCTTCAAAAACAATCTAATCTCTCTTTGATTCTAGCAGACCTTCACTTAGATTTTCAGAGGTGTTAGAAAGATCAGCATCAGCCACCAACATCCACCCATTAAACAAGGACTGGTGTGTTGTCTCATTTCCCTGTTCAACCTGACTGTTCAGGTCCCTCTGAAAGACACACTTCAACAACTACTTTGTGTGGGAAAAGTGTGTGGAGGGGTTCACAGTCACCTTACTTCCCGGCATTATCATTTTATCCAGTTTATTTTACCTTCTAGAAGTCAAGTGCTTGCAATGACTTAGTGTTGTGAAACGTCTGGGGTGACTATGGGTGCTTAATAATGGAGAACAGAGTTTGTATTCCATTAATTGGCTATGAAACAGCAGTTGAATAGGGACCTACGGTTTTACTGAGGCCTTAGTCAGGTGAAATCATACAGTTTAAAAGCCAGATAAGAATTTCACAGCCTGAAAAAGCATTGCTCTATCAATTCAAAAATGTTTTCAGCCACATCTGTTCTGAATTCGTAGCGGTTATGTTGCAACTCTCTGGGTCACAAACATATGCAAGGTGTTGCCTGTCAGACTTGACTAGCTCTGCCAACACATGCACACACATTTTACCTATAACCACAAAGAATTTCAGCTTGTGTTCTGGTATGCGTTACATGGCTCTGTAAACAATACAGTGCCTTCCTGTGCTTCAGTAGATTGGCAAGAAGGATGAGTTGTCAAAGGACTACTTTGTGTTTTTCTGGCTGAAACTTAGTTGCTTCGTTTACATGCAATTTTACAAATATATCCTCAAGGGAGAAAACGGCATGGTGAAAACCATGCATTAAAGTGCTGAAGTTACCATAACTTTTCAAACTTATCTCTACTCTGATAACACCATCTGAAGTCTCTTATTTCTAAACTCAAGTATGCTAGTAAGAGTTTTACAATTACATGCTGCACACTACACTGTTACCATTAAAATGCAGAACTGTCTAAACAGTGGTTCAGCTGAAATGAAGAAAAAACAAACAGAAAAAGCCCCACCAACATCTGCAGAAGGTGTCTCAGACTCAATTAATGCATTAGTAATCAATGCTTGCTAAAGTCACTGCAATGGAGTTACCAAGAGCACTGAATATTCTGCAGACCTCAATGTAGAAACCCAGTCATTAAGGAGAAAAACAAAGATTGTGTTCTCAAAGACAGCTCTACCTGCTCTCAAAGCTCCTGGAAATGATTTGTGAAGATTTACAGCTTGCTTAAAACTTGAGATAAACATTCAGTCTGAGGATGTTAAGACAGCATGAAACACTGAAATGTTTTAATGCCCCATAGTGTTACATGGATGTAAGAAGCTACCAGAAACTGAGCCGCGTGCACCACAATGAAGGTATGATCAAGACATGCTTTTGCTTTTGCCAAAATCTGCAACTATTTGCTGTCATTCCATTCTTCAAAAGGCCAACAAAAATAGCAACTACACAGAGCACAATCTCATCCAGTTTTTCATAGAATCATAGAATCTTCATGGTTGGAAAGGACCTTTGAGATCATCGAGTCCAACCATACACACACACAAAGACCCCCTACAATCTCTGCCACTAGAGCATGCCCTGAAATGCCAAATCTACACGTTTCTTAAATACCTCTAGGGATGGTGACTCAGCCACCTCCCTGGGCGGGCTGTTCCAGTGCCTGACCACTCTTTCAGTAAAGTAAATCTTCCTAATATCTAATCTAAACCTCCCCTGCCGCAACTTCAGACCATTTCCTCTGGTCCTGTCATTATTCACTTGGGAGAAGAGGCCAACACCCACCTCTCTACAACCTCCTTTCAGGTAGTTGTAGAAGGCAATGAGGTCTCCCCTCAGCCCCCTCTTCTCCAAACTAAACATGCCCGGTTCCCTCAGCCGCTCCTCTCCTTTTGATCTGAGTTCTGCAATATTTCAGGCCTGAAAAAGTTCAATAGTTCTTTTCTACTTTTCATCAGAAAGATTTGTTGGCAATTAACTGTGGAAGAATGAAGAGGATAAATCTGTTGCTAATATTTAAATATGGTCTGCTACCTGAGTGGATTTAACATGCATTCAAATTTAAGACGAGGAACTGGGTTTGTGGTACCTGAGCCAAAGCCAATTCATTAAGGCCAGTGCTGGAAGATAGGTATCTATTGCATTTCTTTGTATCAAGAGGACAAAATTGCCGTTTTAATCTTAAAAATGCAGTTTTAAATCCAGCACAGACTGTTCCTATAAGGTTTATTGCATCTGGACCATAGTCTAAAACTGAAACTTTGGGGAACACTTACAGTCACAGTCCAGCGCAGGGAACAGCTTATCTCTGATACGGACACAATCTTTCACAGGCTCTGCTTAAGATCTGTTTTGAAACTGAAGTAGGATATAGCCATGTACATCATGACTGTGTAATTGCCTATTCATCCGCCTATTCTTTGCAAGCAAATGAAATATACGTTAGACACTGCACCATTTTCAAAAAATGGACCGAATTATCTTACGTCTAAAGATTCCAATATCTGACTAGAAAAACAAAATTCTCACCTCTGTCTAGGACTCAAAGCATACCGGTACCCTCACAACTTTAAATGGGTAGCTTCATGCTCATTTAGGTTTTTCAATGGGTCCTTTTCTGGGGAATCTAGTTGCAACTATGTGAAGTGAAGGCTGCACACATCACAGTTTTGTGCTTCTCAGTACTGCAACATCTAAGGCTCTGTGCATCAGAATAACCTGCAAATGATGGTTCCGCTGTTTGTTGTTGTAAAAGCACTCATCAGAGACCCCATTTTTAAATAAGACATATGTAAGTAGATAACAGTATTCTAGAAGTAGAGGTGTTTGTACAAACCAGTATGACTTCTTTTGTAACCACACAGGGGGCTATTTGGGCTGCATTAGGAGACTGTTTTTTACCTAGTCAGGGCATCAGAGGATGAAGTCTTCCTTTAAAACTTCTATGACAAAATAGTAAGTATGGAAAACACTCCTGACAAGAAAGCTTCTTAGACATTTTGTTTTAGACTGGAGTCCAAATCTTCAGGTATATAAGCTGAATTGACTCAGGGTTAATATACCTTTGCTTCTCTTCTAGTTTCATTCTCAAGAGAGGAGGCCTGCATGGTGGTAGTTAAAGGAGGTATGGAATGTGAACCTCCAGGGCCAAACCTCATGAGCTTCTATTGGCCACCTTATCAATGGCTAGAATTTATGCCAATTGTGTTTTTCTTTCTCATCTTGCAACTCACGAGATCTACCTTGCATATGGTGCATGTCATATGTGTTATGTAAAATTCATGTCAGATTATCCCAACAGACCACTTTTTGAAAATAACATATGAAACTTTTCAGCCTAGAAAAAGTCAGTCTGATGCAGGCATATACTTTTATGACATATCACTCTGCACACATATTTGAATCTAGTCAGTTTGGACAATTTACATGTGAAGAGCTGATAGTACTTCACAATATACTGCATTATTTATTCCAACAGAATTACTCTCTTGCTGAAGTCATCCTGACTTCATTGTGGCCAACCTGCTTTAACTACATCAGAATGACTTTGTGTACAAGTCTGGACATGGTGTCTGCCATGTTTCTAATCAAAATATGCTGTGGGAAACAGCAATTAGTCAATTCAGTGTGAGCAAAAAGTGGGACAAGAAGAAGTGAAGAACACAAATTCCAAGTGCCTGTGCTTCTAAAAGAAATGAGATTTAAACTGACACAATTTGGGGTAAACCATGTGCTGTTTGGACTAAGGTTTTGAAGTAAAAGGTGGACATCTGTTCAGCTGTGGGGTGAGAGAAACAGGTGAGCCACCCATCTATTTCCTTCTGCAGTCCAGGCAACCAGCCCAGCAGAAAGTTCTGGGCTGCAAATCTGGGCTGAATATGTCTGAAGCCTTGAATGAGAGATGTGTGGGATACAGCCACACAGGGTACAAGATCTAGCTCTGCAACAGCAAAATTGCAACACCACCTATGGGTAACTGGCTCTCTGCAAAGCAAACATTCCCATTTAAACAGTGTCTGTTCTGTTAGCGGTCCCAGCAGCCTGGCTGAGCAGCTCCTACAAGTTTCTATAACAAGTTTTCTTTAGTCATCACAGAACTGGGCCTATCTGTTGTCAATTCCATTTTAAGACTCTTAGTTCTGCCATGCATTGGAAACTTAGGTACTTAGTCCAGTGCTGCCAAGCCCACAGAAAACAGGCACTGAAAAGAAGCGTAAGCAGGAGACAGACTGCTGTGGCTACATCCATCACTGTGATAAGTTAGCTTTTTGTTCCAAAGGTCCAGCTTTGGATGAATATGCTTTAAAAAGAGGACTCTGGCCACTCTTACACAGTTACAAGAGTCATTAACTCAAAACAGTTGAGGTAAAATTTGTTCCCCATTGTATGCCAGGAAAGCATCACGGCATTTCCACTTTATGCCACTTTGTCACTACAGTTGGTAGGGGTGCCACAGTAAGGTTTGGGATAGTGAGAGTGCACCAGTGTTCTCACCAGTAGGTACCCTTACTCCTACACAGAGCTTTTGTCAAAGACCGCGATCTCCAGATGCTTCCCAGGCAGATCTAAGAGAGGTTTCGGCTGGTGAAGCTAATCCAGAGCTAATTCACTATATATCCAGGATTAAGCACATTCCCAAGATGCAATGGTGCATGGCTTGAGATAACACTAAATTTCTCCTGTGTTCCACTTGCCTTGTGAACAATTACTCCTCCACATACCAGGTAAATTACAGAACCTGATATTCAGGTTCTTCTTGGCACTTGCACAGTACTCTTGCAACATCTTTCTGCTTCACACTGGGAGCTGGGACTCCATTCTTGGGCTTTTATACTAAGCTTCCAACTGACTTTGGACATTTTCTGTGCTTGCTGCCAGAATCATCTTGGTTGAGCATCAGGTTTCAAGACAACAAAAACTAGAAAAGACTAACTAGCACTATCCTGCTGTTCTCCTTGCCAGTACAGGATTGCTTTCCCAACGCTTTATTTATTTTTTGGATTACTTTTTGAGGGTAGCCACAGATCCAACAAGTTACAACTAGGCGCACTAAAAACACAGTAATATAAGCTAAGCTTTCACCACCCAGAACACGTGAGGATGGCTGCAAAGACTCCCTTATGTCCCTAATCTCCTCGACCATCACCATCCTTCTTGGGCGTGGCTGAAGGAGGCCGGGGGGAAGTGAATGTCTCTCAGGACTTGTTCCCACATTTCTGTTCCTACCATCCCCTACGTGTACATATCTCCAACAGACCAATACAAGTAGGATGGCAGCAACCATCGCCATCCCCTCACAGTTATGCATAACTTCCTACTGCCATTCTCTCTCCTTCCTAGTTGATAAAGTACCAGATCGAAAGGAGCCCGGGTTGAGACAAAGAGTGCAGAAAGCGGGTGGACATCATTCCCTCTCTTCCACTTCCAGCTCCTACTCTCGATCTCATACGTGACAGAGTAAGAAAGAAGAAGCTGGAGGAAGAGCTAATAGAGCAAAGAGGACCAAAGATAACTGGCACTGGCTACCTCTGCACTAATCAGGAAAAATAAAATTCCTGATAGGCATACCAAGTCCCATTTTTCTGCTTCTGGAGTGACCAAAGAACAATTCTAGATAACTGGCATGCCAGAACTGACACAGAGGAATTGAGCTGGGAATTCAAAGCAGGGTGTGGGAAACAAGTGGGTTGGAGGAAGGTCTAGAATAAGAGCAGTTTAGGAATATCGTGCAACTGAAGGATATGAGGGGAAGACAAAATTTGACACTTCCAGAGCAGGAATTTCCATAGGGCACTACCTCAATAGCTTTTGTCAGGACTTTAAATACAGACATAGACCCAAGATGTTTTTCCTCTCCCCTTTCTTCCCAGTCATAAACCGCCACTGCAAAGGACTTCTCCCTTCAACTCCCCCTCTTTTTTGCTGTCGGAAGTACAGCAGCCTTAAGCAATTAGCAGCAGCTGCCTTGTGTTGGAACAATGAAACTGCTGAACAATAGGGATAGGCTTATTATTCTGAGAGACCCAGCCCTATGATAATCCAGACCAGGAACTCCGAATTCACTGCCAGAAGAATTACTTGTTAGTATGTTATTAACTTCACTGCAGTCCAAGCTGGAAACAATTCATCCGCTGTTTCACAAAATCAATTTCTTGGTCTCCCAATCATACACATGTATGTCAAACACTGGAAGTCAGAATCTGATGTTGAAAGCAGGGGTGTAACTTAATCTGCAGCCCACCAAGACAACTAATGTGGCCCACTATTCTGGGGGCAATCTGGGACTCGGATGCATACCAGACACATTCTTTGAGGCTGGTAGTAGCAGCCATCTCCCAAAAGCCCAAGACTCCTCTCCAGCACGAAGAATGCCCACAGAAGTACTTAACACTGAACAGAATAATCTTAATGCAGCTAAAAAACAAAAGGGACTTTTACTGTCTCTGTCTTGACTTTTCAGATGATAGCCTTAAACCACATTTTTTCTCTCTACTGTGTACAGCCTGGAATTTGACAAGTGTACCATTAAGTTCAGAAACTCAGGGAGAAGATTAACTATTACGCATTTCAGTCAGTGTGAAAGTGAAGTTCACTGATTTTAACCACCCGCTGCTATAAAACTATAACTCATTGCTTGTCGTTAGCCACTGCTCCCAAGGTTTTCACTGTCATCTGTTTTATCAACTGCTGCCCCAGGTTCCTCTTCTCTAACCATGGTGAAGACTAGTGAGTGAAGCCCCAGGGGTGCAGTTCCACGGTGCTCTCCCAAGCAGATCATGAGAAGCCCTCCACAGCTGTTTAGCTTCAGTGAAACAGCTACCAAACATTTCCTTAAGTAGCAATGTCCTTTGTTCCCCTTCCACCAAGTGCCACCTCACTTCCTAAGCAAACTTCTTTCCAGCTCCCCATCCTCTCCACTGCCTTTTTAGGCAGTCGCTCAAGTCCTGCGAAGCTGTGCACAGGGACAGTCACCTCCCCACACTCAGGTGGATGCGTGCAAGGTCTTCACTGTTACTCTGTTTCTTCATGAGATTTATCTCTCCCCAACAATGTTCAGCTTTTATGGCTGATCACTTTGACAAGACTCTGAAAGCTGTAACTTCTCCTCCTATTTGAATTTACTCATTATTTCCACTATACTCTGGTTTCGCTTTTGCTGTTCGGTTTAGCCAAGGATCTGAAGACTGTTTCTTAGAGCAACAAAGTCACCAGTTACAGGTACAGAGGTGGCAAGTCTAACGCGTGTCGACGAGGCACCAAAGCCTGGGTTCTGCCCCTCGGCCACCTCCAGCCTGCGTGGGCGCGGGGCTCAGAAGCCTGTGGGTGCGGAGAAGGCGACACCACCATCGCGCCAGCGCGTTCAACAAAGAGGACCGGGTTTGAAGCGCGGTGAGGGGACTGGGTTTGAAGCGTAGTGAGGGAGCACACAACAGTGCATCCGAGTTTATCTTCTTATGCAAGTTCAATTTATAGCTAATTCCAGCTATTTAACCCGAGGAGCGCATCTTCCCAGTCCAGCCTGGCTCCCTGATCGCGGACGCCAGAGGAAACCGCAGTTTGTGCCGCCGCCGTTACCCACGCCGGGGGCACGGCACGGCACGGTCGCACGCCCTGGCGGAAGAGGCGTTTCCTGGTAATCCACCGTGACTGAATTTAAGAAAGGCGGCCCCAGGTCTGCACCTCGCTGCCGGTGCCGGTGCCTCAGCCGCCCGCCGCTCCGCAGGGGGCGCTCTCTCGCTGCCGTGGACCCGCCCCTGACGCCCGCGTGGGGCGGTGGCGGGCGTTAGAGGCGGAAGCGGACGGGCGCGGCGGCGGCGGCGGCGATGGCGGCGGCGGGCATGGGGCAGCAGTGGGTGCTGGTGGAGATGGTGCAGGCCTTCTACGAGGTGCGGCCTGGGCACGGGCACGGAGTGCTGCCCGACTGCCGGGGGCGGGCGGGTGTGCCGAAGGGACCCCACGGCCGAGGCGCGGCGGACGGGGTCCCGGGCGCGGTGGGCGGTGGGGTGGCGGCGCGGTGCCGGGG
>VYZM01014611.1:130078-146024 GCA_013398915.1 Dromas ardeola | reverse complement strand
GAGACGGCCCTCGCAACAGGGGGAATGCGCCGAATTTACGTATTGAAAACAACAGATGCACACGCTTGTGTTACTCTCTGCTTAGGTATAAAGCTGCACTGAAGGTGTACACCAGACCATAATAAGATTCACAGTGTTCTTTGAGTGTAAGGTCAGGATTTGTAACTTACAAGTGTTATTTACAAAGGAAGAAACAACTTTTAAATGCTTATGCTTGAGTTCTCCCCTGGAGGGGATCAGCGTGGCACGTTTGTATCCAGGGTTTGTTTCATGATATTAAAAAGGATGTCCTAGTGATAGGCAGTGTTCTTGTATCAACAGCCTATTCCCCTCCCTTCCTTTGGCAAAGGCTGGTAACTTTTAAAGCATTTATATCAGGGTATGCAGTACAAATGTAGGAGTGCTTAGCTGCTGAAGCTGGTAGCAGTGTGAATTCAGGATCATTGTAAGCGCTGAAAAGCATGAGGAAGTAGTTTGCGTGGACCTCTGCTGCCACTGGTGCCATGTGTTCTGTAGATGTCATGTTGTACATATGTATTCTTAATATGTTTGGAGAACTGAAAAGTATTTTGCAGATGCATTATTTGCAGTTTGATATGCCATAGGACTCTGTACTGGTTTTAAAAGCTTCTGTTCAATTTCCTTTAGCTTCTGGATGTGTGGTGCATTCCACTTCCTTTGTTAGTAGGTCATATCCCACCAGAAAACTGATGTGTGTGAGCTCTTCCACTGAGCTGAAGTGCGGAGTGCACTAGTGTGTGTGCACTTTGAGTCTTTTAAAAATAGTGGACATCCGTGGTGTAGACAGGAGCCTTTCTGAAATGGAATAGCTAAAGCCATCCTTAAAACGAGGTGTCATATGCTAATGCCATAACTCCACATATACTTTAAACTAGCAGTGCTGCCAGAATAAAGTTAGTTTCTTCCCTCCAAGCAACCCAAAGAGGCTAAACTTAACTTGGATCTGCTCTCTGTTCTGGTTTGTTTTATATGTTCCTAAATACTGTGCCCACACAAGAGAGTAAACGGCACAGAGGCTAAACTGTTTCTGGTACCTGTGTTGGGTTCTACCTGCTCAAAGTGCCTGTAAAACGAATAAAAATGGGCTATGAGGACACGATTAGGTTTCTTTGTAAATAGTAGTAGCTGTGGCTGCTGGTGGACTGTAAGTTGTAAGACTGTAGGGTTGAAGTGGGTGTGTATAGGTGACACAGACCTTCAAGCTCTCAGGAGACTTCTGCTTGTTGTGAAAGCTTTCTGTCTTCACCGGTGCTGGTGCAACCTGTATGGATTATTTGCCTTTACTCTCAAAATTCATTTTATGTGTATGTGTGTAACCAAAACCGCTTATCGATTTAGAGTGTGCCTTGTTTATTAACAACATAATAAATCCATTCAAACTCAAGTTAACAGCTACAAGTAGTAGTTGCAAAGCAATCCACTTTCATATCAATTTGATTTTTAGTGATTTAGAAATAGATATCAGCTGCTGATCAGCTTTGTTTTTTTTCTGAGTGTACTAGTAGAGATAAAACTGTTGCATAGTGTCACACTGATTCAAACAGAATTCTGTATAGACTTATTTTTGTGCTTTTATTTTCAGGCTCCTGCTTACCATCTCATTTTGGAAGGAATTCTAATTCTATGGATAATCAGACTTCTTTTCTCCAAGACATACAAGCTTCAAGAGCGATCTGATCTAACACCTAAGGTATGACGGAAAATTATTTTTCTTTAGAGAAACAGTTTGTAGCTATTGATATATTTGGCTGTTGAACCACTGCTGCATCACAAGTTGTGCTATTTTTTCTTAGGATTTCAAACGGTAAGCTTACTCTGGACTACAAAACAGCGTATTGCTTAAACACTTCAGTTCATGCTTTTAAAGGAGCAAAATGTTTGAGATTCTGAGTAATACAAAAATTGGTGTGACCATGACTGCTAAGTTATGAAAAGCTAGCATTAGCTCTACTCAGTGGATGGCTTTGTTTTAGAAATGGAAGCTATACTAAAAAAACACCACCAAACAAAATTAACTAGAAGAGTGTGGAGAGTAGGGCAATGATCGGTCTGTACATGTGGTGTCCGTGAGTAATAACTGAGATTTTACAGTGTTAAGTGGGTTCCAGAAAACTTAAGCACGTTGATACATCAGAGGTGTGGGGTGGTTCCATGTCTTTTTCTACAATGTAGGTAGTTGCTGTGAGAAGAGATCATTTATTTTGTATAGGAAAACAGCTGTGGGGAAAAAAAACCTGCACCTTAATCTTCATTAAAAATCCACAGATGGTGAGCGTGACGTTATATGGTATGGAATATCTGTTTGGTTAGTTTGGCTCATCTGCCTCGTTGTGTCCCCTCCCAACCTCTTGTGCACCCCCTGATCTATTTGCTGTGGCGGCAGAGTGAGAAAGAGAAGGCCTGAAGAGAACAGATGCTGCAAACGCTGTTCACCAAGAGCTACAACATTAGTGTGTTATCAGCATTGTTTTGGTCAAAAATGTAAAACACAGCGGTATAGGAGCTGCTATGAAGAAAATTAACACCATCCCAGCCAGACCCATTCAGTCTGTTTCATACAATATGGGATCCCAGGCTTCTGTGTGTGTGTCGAGCTGTGTGTTTTAATATTCCAGCTGTTTAGCGAGGAGGCTGATGATTTGCCTTCTAATTTGATTCATGCTACGGTGTCCAGTCTTTACCACACCAGAAAGGAATACCAGGTTGCTCAGGTACAGGTGCTGGAGATAGGACAGTTCAGGTGGTGGAGCTCAGGATACCCTTTATGTCAGCCACTGGTGTAATGATACTTGGAGTTTCTCTGTGAACTGTTGTTGGGGGTGCTGCCAGACCAGAGCTGGTTCCACGTATTACTGAAGAATACCACTATTGCACAGCCATCTTAATGTCATCTGTCAGGACCAGTCTGTCCTGGGGAACCAGAGGCAAATGATAGNAATGGAATAGCTAAAGCCATCCTTAAAACGAGGTGTCATATGCTAATGCCATAACTCCACATATACTTTAAACTAGCAGTGCTGCCAGAATAAAGTTAGTTTCTTCCCTCCAAGCAACCCAAAGAGGCTAAACTTAACTTGGATCTGCTCTCTGTTCTGGTTTGTTTTATATGTTCCTAAATACTGTGCCCACACAAGAGAGTAAACGGCACAGAGGCTAAACTGTTTCTGGTACCTGTGTTGGGTTCTACCTGCTCAAAGTGCCTGTAAAACGAATAAAAATGGGCTATGAGGACACGATTAGGTTTCTTTGTAAATAGTAGTAGCTGTGGCTGCTGGTGGACTGTAAGTTGTAAGACTGTAGGGTTGAAGTGGGTGTGTATAGGTGACACAGACCTTCAAGCTCTCAGGAGACTTCTGCTTGTTGTGAAAGCTTTCTGTCTTCACCGGTGCTGGTGCAACCTGTATGGATTATTTGCCTTTACTCTCAAAATTCATTTTATGTGTATGTGTGTAACCAAAACCGCTTATCGATTTAGAGTGTGCCTTGTTTATTAACAACATAATAAATCCATTCAAACTCAAGTTAACAGCTACAAGTAGTAGTTGCAAAGCAATCCACTTTCATATCAATTTGATTTTTAGTGATTTAGAAATAGATATCAGCTGCTGATCAGCTTTGTTTTTTTTCTGAGTGTACTAGTAGAGATAAAACTGTTGCATAGTGTCACACTGATTCAAACAGAATTCTGTATAGACTTATTTTTGTGCTTTTATTTTCAGGCTCCTGCTTACCATCTCATTTTGGAAGGAATTCTAATTCTATGGATAATCAGACTTCTTTTCTCCAAGACATACAAGCTTCAAGAGCGATCTGATCTAACACCTAAGGTATGACGGAAAATTATTTTTCTTTAGAGAAACAGTTTGTAGCTATTGATATATTTGGCTGTTGAACCACTGCTGCATCACAAGTTGTGCTATTTTTTCTTAGGATTTCAAACGGTAAGCTTACTCTGGACTACAAAACAGCGTATTGCTTAAACACTTCAGTTCATGCTTTTAAAGGAGCAAAATGTTTGAGATTCTGAGTAATACAAAAATTGGTGTGACCATGACTGCTAAGTTATGAAAAGCTAGCATTAGCTCTACTCAGTGGATGGCTTTGTTTTAGAAATGGAAGCTATACTAAAAAAACACCACCAAACAAAATTAACTAGAAGAGTGTGGAGAGTAGGGCAATGATCGGTCTGTACATGTGGTGTCCGTGAGTAATAACTGAGATTTTACAGTGTTAAGTGGGTTCCAGAAAACTTAAGCACGTTGATACATCAGAGGTGTGGGGTGGTTCCATGTCTTTTTCTACAATGTAGGTAGTTGCTGTGAGAAGAGATCATTTATTTTGTATAGGAAAACAGCTGTGGGGAAAAAAAACCTGCACCTTAATCTTCATTAAAAATCCACAGATGGAGAGCGTGACGTTATATGGTATGGAATATCTGTTTGGTTAGTTTGGCTCATCTGCCTCGTTGTGTCCCCTCCCAACCTCTTGTGCACCCCCTGATCTATTTGCTGTGGCGGCAGAGTGAGAAAGAGAAGGCCTGAAGAGAACAGATGCTGCAAACGCTGTTCACCAAGAGCTACAACATTAGTGTGTTATCAGCATTGTTTTGGTCAAAAATGTAAAACACAGCGGTATAGGAGCTGCTATGAAGAAAATTAACACCATCCCAGCCAGACCCATTCAGTCTGTTTCATACAATATGGGATCCCAGGCTTCTGTGTGTGTGTCGAGCTGTGTGTTTTAATATTCCAGCTGTTTAGCGAGGAGGCTGATGATTTGCCTTCTAATTTGATTCATGCTACGGTGTCCAGTCTTTACCACACCAGAAAGGAATACCAGGTTGCTCAGGTACAGGTGCTGGAGATAGGACAGTTCAGGTGGTGGAGCTCAGGATACCCTTTATGTCAGCCACTGGTGTAATGATACTTGGAGTTTCTCTGTGAACTGTTGTTGGGGGTGCTGCCAGACCAGAGCTGGTTCCACGTATTACTGAAGAATACCACTATTGCACAGCCATCTTAATGTCATCTGTCAGGACCAGTCTGTCCTGGGGAACCAGAGGCAAATGATAGATTGTGCAACCTGGTGCTCTTAGGAGTCATACTTCTAAAACAGTGAAGAAATCCACCCCAAAGGTGGCTTCTGGGTTTAGTCAAATGTGTAGCAAGAGTACTACGAAATCCAGTGCAGGAATCAGCTTTCAACTGACTGTCGTCATCCTTTACTAACAGTGTTTTAGGTATTCCTATTGGTTCTATTCCAAAATAATGAAATCTCGCAAATCATTACTTAAAAAGGTGGAGTACTTCTCTGTGACTGTAAGTTCCTGCTAGTCGGGGATTTTGGGAAGTACAATAAGTCTGTGGCCAGACAGGGTGCTAGACATCTAGATTCTTGCAGGCTTTTCACACAACACGAAATGTACAGAAAAGCATTAAAATGCACTAAGGACCGGAGTGGGCTGTGGGGGGTTGTATGGCATCATTTATCTACGAGCTCGCTCTCCAGCCAGCAACCATTTCTGTGAAAGGAAGATGCCCTCCAGATGTATGTGTCTTTCACTCTGCAGTAAATGAGCTTTTCTCTCAAAATCTCGGAAGTCCTACTAGGAGCCATGTCTTACCAGTTGTGGATGGGAGGAACGGTGGTTTTCTTTGGGTTTAGAATTTTCACTGCAGTAGTAGCATGGGAACAGTTTTATTAGACCGTATTAGTCAGGAGGCTGGAAAGTTTCTGTCAGAGACAAATGTTTCATATATGGCTGAGAAATGCTGTAGGCCACAAGAGCGCTCTTGCAGGAACAGCATTCGGATTGACCAGATGTTGTTCTCCAGGGAAGGGCGGATGCAGTCTGTTCTTGCAAAGGTTTTCAGTCATTTTGAGCCGAGACTCCCTATGTAGGTAAAGAGTCTCTTAAGTATTAGCATAGTTTGAGAGAGACATTTCTAACTAGCATGCACGTTTTTTGTGCCAATTTATGCCATGCTAATATATGATTCTATACATACTGTGAAATTAAAGACCTGTTACTTGAGGACCAGCAAATAAAAAAATATTATTAGTCTTTGGATATTGACACAGGTACATGCATGACACTGTTTCAGAACACTAGTGCTGGCTAAGAACTGTCTCCAGGAACATAATTGCTAGCTTTTCTTAAAATCCGGGACCACAAGGCAACTTATTTAAATGATTTGGTTTGGATATGTTTGCACCCAAGTATTTCTTGTACCCAAGGTGTCTGGTGTTAAAAAAATAAAAACCACAAGCAACAAAATATAACCACCCAAACCCATTTTATTTATTTGGATAAATGTATTAAAATGTTTATATATACAGAAATGTATAAATAAGTGTGTAAATTATAATTTATAAAATATACTTATAAACGTCTCGTGTCTTATATTTTTGTGTGTGTTGTATATTAGTCATAAAAATAAAATATTTTTATATTAATATTTATATTTTATTTAACATTTATGCTTATATAAATTAAAAAGAATTATAAAAGGGAAAGAGAAAGAGCTAAGAGTTCGCTTACGTTGCAACCTGAGAGTGTGGAAATTCAAAGTTTTGTGTTCATTGTTTCGTCAAGTGGATACTTTCAGTACAATGAACTGAGGAGAAATAAGTGAATCAACTATTTACTGAGGATGTTACATTGTAAACTGAAATCTGGTTTCTCGTTTGTTTGAAAATTAACATTTTTATGCTTGATATTGGTCTGAAATTTGGTGCCTGTTTAGGCAACCAAAGTGCTGTTCTGAATGTGGGGTCACTGTATGAAGTCCTGCTTCTGTTCTGTCTTTTTGATATAAGGGAGATGGTAGAGTTTACCCTGAAAAGTGAGCAGGGCAGGGCAGTGTACTGAGATACTTGGCGAACGGAAGGAGGAAGGGGTGTGGACTGTCCCATCTGCAGTGTAGATGGCCATTTTAGATTAAGGTTGGCACTCATTTTCATCACCAATATCTCCAATCCCCCACCATAATAAAGGAACTTCTATCACAAAAGTTTTTGATAAACTACTGCCTGTGCTAAGTACATGTGGAAACAAAAGACATAAGACCTGAAGATGCAGTTGTTCGTTGTTTATGTTCCTGTATCCATCAAAAAGCAAAACACCATGTAATGGATGAGAAGAAGGAATGGAAGCTGGAATTAGTGAAACAGTGTTGTTTGAAATGAGGATTAGTCTTCTCCTGTTTATTTTATTTTGTGTTAAAAAACAGGATGGTGCCACATCTCATCTATACTGTTAGTTTGTGTATGGCAAACATTTCGAAGGGAAGAATGGAAACTGCTTACAACTTAGTATGAATGGGGGAGAGAAGCACTAATTACGAATTGCTCATTATCTTTATGTTCACAGATCTCAATTGCAATTTTACTATGCTAATTTATTGTAGTTACAGTGCCCTTCTATAAATAATATTTTTCTTTCTACTATGTTCCATGGAAAAAAAAAATTGAATTTTTGTACCAGTTGCTATGCTGCTTGGTGATATTTTGTACCCTTAGTTCAAAAAATTAGACTTACATGAAAAAGCCAAGTGCATGCTTGCACAGCTTTAATTCTGCCCTCTTTAAAGAAAAGCTATGTTAGGCTGCCTGCTCTGCCTGTGTTGTATAAAAGCTATTCAAATGTTCTTTGTGTTTAGGTCTTAAACAGAAGAAACCCATGCTTCCTAAGTCCTTCCCCTTTAGGCATTTGATGTCATCTAATGGTTTTCTTATTTATCCTTCCACAACTGACAGGCTGAACCACTTCTCACCTGATTTATTCTGCTTCCTGATTAAAGCAAAAAACAGCAACCAAAACAATAAAAACCTGGACCCTGTGCTCTAAAATGAACACAGAACTGGTGAAGCAAGCCACACCGTATGTCACGCATTGGGGGCCTTTCGACACCAGCTGTTGTGGGAGCAGAGTGCATGAGCATACATCCTGCTTTCTGACTTTCAGAAGTCTTTGTGAATTCCTGTGAAAGGGTGTGAGATACTACTGTGCAACTGTAACTCAGGATATGGTTTCCCGGTAGCATGAGCCAGTCTAGGCTGGGACTACTTTGTTGTGGGATCTGGTTTAACTATATATCCATCCTGCTTTTGCTGAGTTAGTTTTTGTCTGGATCACTTTTCTGAAGAAGGATATTGTCTGGTTTTGTAACTGCCTATGCCAACACAAGGAACAGGAATGTATCTGTGGCTGTGAGCGGACTGTGCTGTAGCAGCTGCTGGCTTGCAGTGCTGTGGATTGGCACACTTACTGTTAAATTACGTCTTTGATTTTTTTTGTTCTTTTTTCAAATAGCAATATAGAGATACACATGGGTACCTGTCCTGAGTGAAGTATAGAATTGGCACTCTCTGTGTTAGATCAGTGGAGTTTAGTATACAGGGTTATGGTTGTGGTTCCACTCTGAGATTAACCTGAATTTGGGTGGTACTATTCCACCATTTTGGTACTGTGTTGCATGTTAATCTTTACATGGTGTATCATCTGGTAATCTTCTCACATAGGGTTCTTGAAGTATTTGCTGTCATGTCAAACATGAGGTTTGATAACAGGATGCAGCAATGAATAGTAGTCAATAGTATTTACACACAGCTTGATTTATTATTGTTACGTTCTGTGGTCCTCAGTTATCTGGATTTTTTTAATTGAAGCATTAAAATCTGCTATTTGACATGAGATGAATGGCACTAGTACAGGGTAAATCAATAAATCCCCCTACTTTAATGCTTTCCTTAATAAGTGGATCAGCATTTTAACACATACGCAATTGTGTGCAAGGCTCAGTCTGGGGTCTGTCCTATGGTGGCTAAAGAAACTAAGCGCCTTTTTAACGTTAAGTGTAGCCACTTCGAAAAGATAGAATATACTTAATTCTGTTGCACATATTAATGGTATTTTATTTCCTTTAAAATATATGCCCCATAGGTTAAATTTCAGTAAGAAATCTAACACAAGAAAGTTAAATAAAAAGGTATTTAAAGTACATCTGCAACATGTTGGAAACTCAAGTGACCATGCTCACATAAAAAGGATCTTTTCTGAAATACAGGGCTATTGATGTTTCCATTTGTGTTTTGAAATAGACCTTTGTGGAGCTCCTGGGATGTTAACTAATGCTCTGGAAATACCTAGAAACAGAGGTATTCATTAGCTTAGTAAAAAGAAAGTGGTGAAAATGCAGGAGACTAGTTGTATTGTTGCATCTAGTTTCCTTTTGATTTTTTCATATCTTAATTTGTTCTAGTAGTTTGAAGGCCTTGAAAAGTGTATTTGAAAAAAAAATAAAAATGGAAAAAGATACTGGTGTGATGTTTTCAAAAATCAATTGTAGAATTTATATTTTGGTATTGAAATAAGTAGGCTAAAATATTCTGCTTTTTTTTTTTTAAATGATAGAGAAATATGAACCCATTGTAGTCATACCGTTCAAAGTTCGTGTGTTAACAAAGATGTTACCAGGTGTGTCTTGCTGTACTAGTAAATAGTCCTATGGGAAAGTTCTGCTTTCATTGTATGAAATACAACTTTGGTGATTTGCTGGAGTGGTTGCTCATTTATGTGGAACTAGTCAAACTGTTATGCTGGTCCACTGCATGCCCTTTGGAAAGTCATTGAACTGACGTTTTCCAAATAAAGTACTTTGAAAATGAGTATTCAGTATTCCTCCATGGTTAGATGAGAGACATATGGTTTAGTAGTTGTTACCATTTCTTGAGCATTTAGAAGTTTTTCTCCATTGTGTCCTGCTCACATATGTGTTACTTAGCTAAGTATTTTAGTGTCACAGTTGTTTAAACAGCACTGTTGAAGACTTGAGAATGTAAGGTGGGGCAATTTATATTCAATTATTATGTAATTTGTGTTCAATTACATAAACTGTAGAGGAGGATTTTCATAATTAGCAGATTGAATGAAACGGTATTGATTAAAATTTGGCAGGGACACCAAGTTAATATCTCTTCTCTTAATTATTGTATCATGAGATCTTTAATGCACAGACACAACTGGTCTATCTTTACATCCCTTTCCCTATGAAGAATTCAGAGTCCCTCAGTTGAACATACTGAGATAATACAAATTCTAAGTGCCTCAGAAAGGTGACACACGTTAGTATACGTAACTTTTCATACAACTATTACCAAGTGTTTATTAGCACATAATGTCTTTTCTAATGGAAATCCTTTTTGAGCAGTATTTCTTTTCTCCTGTTCAGGAAAAAGAAGAGTTGATTGAAGAATGGCAGCCAGAGCCTCTCGTACCACCTGTACCAAAAGATCACCCAGCTCTCAACTACAACATTGTTTCAGGGTAAATGTGGCCAAAATACATTCTGCTTTTTATTTCAATTCAAATACTTCATGTCCAAATTTTTAAGCTTATTTCTTACTAAGCATTTCCATATCCTTAAAACCTTTCATAAATTGATTGCATTTTTAGATAGCAGGACTGAATTAGCGACTGAAGAGATGGTCATGGTTTTGCGACATTATCAAGACTATCTTATTGAGAAAACCTTTCTTACTTTAAATGTTGTAATTAATTTTTTTTTAAGTATTGTGGGGGAGGGGTGACACACTTTATCTTTGCCTTCATTGTGGGTCTATATTGTTTGGTAGTAGTAAGTTTCATTTTTTTCTGAATATGTAAACTTAGAACTCCAAAAGTGGTTACCACCTGCTGTGTAGGGACTGGGGGGAAACTGTGTCATCACAAATCACTTCAGAATAAACTGATTTTGTGGCTAGCCACTTGGCGCTTTGTGAAAAATTGTGCTTCTTTGGATGGCCAGAACTGGAGATGCTTGATGGCAAAGTTGTTTTCTGAGGAAATTATGGCTCAGCATTACTTTCTTGTGTGTCGTGAGGCTTTTGAAATGTTTGACTTAAGCAAGAATCACAGTACTTCAGAAATTGCTTTGAAGTTTCTTTCACAAACTGCAGATTTGTTTGTCAGTAACTTTTACAATATAAGCATTCTTAATATCCTTCTAGTGACACTAATAGTTTAAAATAATTTAGTGACAGAGCACAATTATTTGCTGTCATATGGAGCTCCATTTTGATGGTTCTGCCACCACGGGAAAGGCTGCTGTGGATGCCTATTTTAATCAACTATGACGTGGACAATCCTTATGCTATTGTTCAGAATTTTGAAACAAGGAGTACTGCAGAGTTAAAGGAAGTATTGGATGTTTAAAAAAAATATGAAAAAATACATCGTTTAGATTGGTTCAGAAAATGTTTAAATTACTTAGAACTTCCCAGTGCATACAGCTAGGGAATGTATTGTGACAGTATGTTTAAGTGTTGTGGCTGTTAAACTTAAGAGGGACTGTGGAGAAAACTTGGCATTGGTTTTGTAAGATTTAAACTGCCAACTACCTACCTTCCTGTAAGTGGCTCAACAGCTATGAGATTGTAACTTGGGCTATAAACACATGTTTCAGAATTAATACATGCTAATTCCAGCTCAAGAGCATTTCTGCCCCTTTTTAGTTAGCATCTTAGGGGGTCCATATTGATGCTAATGAGGTAGTCTTCTTTCAGTGGTTTACATGTGTTAATGTCTACTGTGAATGATGATTTAAATAAATCTTAATTGTTTTAGTATGCAGTGGTTTAACATTGCATATTTGCAGTAATGCGTGGATAGGGTTTGTATAGGCTCATAACCACGTAGTAAGTATTAAATATTTCGGTAAAATTTTTGACCCATTGTGTGGGGGAGAGAGATTTCCTTCTTCCTCAATATGCAAGGCAGTTTGTGCCTTATGTTAGTACGTTTCTTTCTGCTGAAGACTTGCATAATCCCACTAATGTTGCCAAATGATAAGCAGAGACAATAATGCAGAGACTTTTCCAAGCAAAAAAAGTGACCCATCTTGAACCAGTGTTGAAGAAGCTACCCATGATGGCTCGGTCACAGTCCAGAAATTAGTTACCTCTTGTGGTAGCCTTTCTGTGCACTAATCTATGCAAGATAGCTTAGTTGTACAAGATGTCATTTAGAAACTGTAAACCTGTTTCCTAAAACAGTATGTCTGTGAACTTTTCATGCTGATTGTCATTTTGCTTTAAAATAAGAAGGGCACGTGATCTGGCTTTTGACTTTATCATCTTCTGTGACTGATTTTTCAATACACGCAACACTTAAGAGGTGAGAGGTCTAAGTACAGATGGAGTGCTTTCAGTCCTTAAAAGACAGAATTCCTAAAAGACTTGCAAGTTCTTTGAATATAGCTTGAAATTACATTTTTCTTCACGGTTTCAGCTGGATCACTCAGTGTCTCTTAACTGTTGTACCTAACCATGATACCTAATGAGCTGTGTTATACTAGTGGAAGGGAAATGAATGAAACTAAAAAAAAAATCGAGTGTTTCACTGTTTTCCTTTTGGAAAGACATGTTGTTTTTGACATTGCAAAGAAGGTTTTATGATAGTGTTAGCATCCATGTTTTGGATTTAATTACTGACTGGAATAAACTTTTCCATGAGTGTTCCTAACCAGGAGCGTTCCTTTAGAAGGCTGGGTGAAATCCTGATGGCGAAGTGTGGCCATGTTTTCATGAGGGCTGCAGCTTTGTTAGGGGCAAGTTGTTGGTGAACATTAGTGTATTTTCTAGGTTTGAGAGGTGGAGCTGTGGGGACAAACTGTTGTAAATTTACCAGGTTTAATAGTTTGCTGGGAATATACTGAACCCAGTATTTGTACCAAATACATGTGTATAGGTCTGCTCTTGTGAATATCTGCGAACCTAAGTAGTTGTTTTGTCTAATAGGACTTCCAACATTTGGAGCAGCCTGTTAATGAGTAAGATGAAGAAACAGATCCAGGTATATTTTTAATGGTAGTCAGTTCCCCAAGACAGTTTGCTGTGCATTTTGATAATGCTACTACTGTGCAGAAGATGCACTGCAGTAATGCAGGACTGCTCCTTTGTGGGGTCACGTTCAGCTTGTGTCACTTCAGTGTCATGCAATGACAGTGATGAAGATAAAAAGTGAACAGATACAAAACAATAATGGAGGTTTTTGTAAATGAAGTTCAGGCAGTTCCATGTTTTTCTTAACTTGTAGTGAATAGCTTGGGCTTAAAGTTCATTTGCTTTGCACACCAAATGTACCCATTGAAATATTGTCAGCAACCAGATTTGGAGCAGCTGTGCGCAGGCTTTTGACGTTTGAGCAGCCCTGTTTAATTTTGATCGTGAAAATTGCTCAGTTCTCATTTCCACATGGGAAAAGCTTGTTGAAAATACTGTGTTTGAGAAATAGTATAGGATCTTAACTGTAATATTTGACAACACCTACAGAAGTGGGCAGACATAAGGTTTTGTATTAGGCTTAGCTTTGAGACTTCTCAACACTCTGAGTGATTAATTGAAACTTTTGATTTTGTAGCATTGAAGCATATAACTGCCAAAACAGGATTGCTTTTAGAATACAGCACACAGGTGTGATGCTTGCATTTAAAGGGGTAATAGCTATTTCTATCTTCAATTTTTTAATTGTTTATCTAAACCATGATTTTTTAGGGCAGAAGATTTCTCTGCCCTTTGCTTCATATATATTGTGCTCTTGTTCATTTGTTAATATTGGGTATTTTCAAATTTTCTGTGTTTCCTGATTACATGAGTTATTCAAATGGTTACAGATTGAACAGAATTGGAAACTTGAGATGACAGATAATACAAGACTTTTGCCTGCTTACAGGTAATATCGATATTTCAGGGGCCCTATTCAGTACAAGATAGGTATTTTGGGTTTGGTTTATGACAAAAACATCGGTTTTAAATTCATTTCTATCGTGGAAGTAAGTAGCAATGACATTTACTTTTCGTTTGTAGTATTCCTTTTTTCAGATAGATCTCACTTTGCTTTTAAAGGAAAAGCTTTATTTATCTCTTCAGGAGTCATCTTTGTCTGAATTAAGTTTTCAACAAGGAATCATTAAACTAAAAATCTCAGAAAGGTGTTTACAGTTTCTTTATTAAACTACAGGAATACAGTTTTGCTGAATATGGTAGTATATTTGTGACTTGACACTAAACTTTTGATTAAAAAAAAAAATTTTGATTAAAATTTTGATTGGCAGCTGTAAAGGAATAAGTGGAAAGAGGGAATCTTGAAAAAGCTGTGTGCCTTTTGCTGTTGAAAAACAAAACTCCTGTACTGTTTGACAGTTTGTGAAAATGGCAACTGTTCATTCATAATAAGTCTGTAATTTTTTTCAGTCCTCCCACCCATATAATCACTGTTAATGGCAAGGAATGTATAAACTTCGCATCATTTAACTTTCTTGGACTTTTGGATAATGAAAAGGTTAAGGTGAGTTCTTCCAGTTACTGTATTTGTGTGATTATTCCTCTTTTACTTTGTATGTTTTCTTGAAATTAAGAATTACTTCAGAAAGCACAAACTTTGTCAAGGAAGTATACTCCTAAAGCAGCAAGGAACATTATAAACCTTGTAATTTTGTGCTATTTGTTTCTTTTTACTAAAGTTAGTTTCTGGTGTAAGTACTGGTGTATTTACTGCTTCCTAGCTGATTATCAAGTCAGATTAGTATATAATGTCCTTAATAATTAGGATACAATGAATGATGCTTAAACACTTTGCTAAAATAGTTTTGATGTGAAATCAGTTCATAGAATTCAGTACGTTATTATACTTCCTGTAAAGCAGGTCATGTTACGCGATGCAAGAGCTGGCCTGTATGCATTGGTATAAAATTGTCAATGGGAAGTGTATAGAGGAGTTAGACTTCTAGTGTAGAAATAAATATTTCATGTAATTCTTTTCTGTTAAAGAGTGCGGCCCAGGCATCTCTGAAGAAATACGGTGTTGGCACTTGTGGACCTAGAGGATTCTATGGTACTTTCGGTGAGTGACTTTCTTTGATCTGTGTTTAAAGGTATTCAGACTGTTTGGGAAGTCAGCCAAAATATTCCTATATATAAGCAGCAAATTATTTCTATCGCTGTCAAGAACAGTTACCTTCTAACACATTTTTTTACTGTAATTGTTAAGGATTGATAGCACTTACTGTTCATAGCTTTGTTTCTTATTTTATTTATTTTCTTATTCTTTCTAATGCTGGAATTGGAGGAGAATTGCAAAGTTAGATATAATTTGTTTTAGTTCTGGTCACCATAGTAGAAAGAGAAAATAAACATATTAGAACTTAATCATGCACAGTGAATTTAAGTGTAAATTAGTAAAAAGTTTCTAAGTAGACCACAAGAGGGCAGTCTGATTTCTTCGATAAAGATTATTAGTTAAGTATGCTGTAGTCAGAATGAAGTTTTCCTTTACTGGTAACTCTAATGTTGTAATTAAGATATTTTATAACATGAGTGGGTGGGGGTTTTTGTTTTTTTAAGAAATTGCAAGTTGTTAAATATCAGCCCCTGGAAATAGTTCTTTACTATTGGTATTTTGAAATACTGCATGGAAACCAAAGAGTAATACATGAATAGCTGCCCAGTTTCAGGCTAAAACCATCAACTCATCTTGTGAACTTTCCAGTCTCTTCCCAGAGGTGATGGAATTCACAGCGTTTCTGTACTCAAATGACTTCATAAAGTTAGCTTCCTATAGCCTTGACTTGAACTCAAGACTAACTTGAACTTTTCTTAGTTAATCAAACTAGTCCTTTAAGTGATCAATCAGGTGCTGTACCTATTTTAATTTATTAAAATTCTATATATCAGAATGAAGTTGAGTCTTTGATATCAGTCTTAGATTGTTTGTTAGTCTAGAAGCATAATTTATTTCTAAAGAAGGTGTTGGTAGCCTGTTGATTAGTAGAGAGCTTTTAGAAAGTTTCCCTCACAGATCACAGTTCAGCAGTGAATTCAGTTTGAATTCACACAGGCAATTTTTCTTCCACCACCCCCACCCCCC
>VYZM01014611.1:111751-130044 GCA_013398915.1 Dromas ardeola | reverse complement strand
CCCCCACCCCGAAAACACTGAAAAGCTCAAAGAAACTTGTGGACTAATGCTTCCTGCCTTTTGAGTCCAGGCTGATTTTAAGTTTTGTGAAATCTTTCACTTTGCTTCTTTCTAGTAGTTATTCAAAAGAGACTGGTTAAAAGTGGACTTTATCTGGATGTTTCCTGTCCTCTTTTGGGGTCTAATCCTAAGATAGAAACAGTATAGCTTTTTCATTTAGTTTGGTTGCTGTTCATTGCTTCTGAATTTTTTTGATAAATGCTCCATTTCACAAAGCAGGGTATATAATCTGTGGTATTGCTGCATGACATCACTAGTGAAGAAATGATGTTATACTCACCTATTTGATATGCCATCTTTTACAGATAAAGTAATGGAGAATTGCTTTAAAATTTGAGACAAATACATGCTGTTCATGTTGTATCCTAGACTGTCTTCTCATCTTCCCTTGACTTTAAACATTTGAGTATTATGAATCTCTAATAAGAAACACTTCCTACATCAGTCATGTTGTATGCCTCAGACTTTTCACACTATTTTTCATGTGCTTTGACTTTGGTAAATGGGTTGTTTAGTTTTCTCTTACTTAACTATATAAGATTTAATTGATGACTGTCAGTTCTGTCACCCAGTTGACTGGAGGTTAGTAAATGTGACGCCCATCTACAAGAAGGGCCAGAAGGAGGATCTAGGGAACTGCCGGCCTGTCAGTCTGACCTCAGTGCTGGGGAAGGTTATGGAGCAGATAATCTTGAGTGCCATTACGTGGCACGTAAAGGACAACCAGGCAATCAGGACCAGTCAGCATGGGTTCATGAAGGGCAGGTCCTGCTTGACTAACCTGATCTACTTCTATGAGGAAGTGACCCACTTAATGGATGAGGGAAAGGCTGTGAATATTGTCTACCTGGACTTTAGTAAAGCCTTTGAAACCAATTCCCACAGCATTCTCCTGGAGAAACTGGCTGCTCATGGCTTGGATGGGAGTACTCCTCACTGGGTGAAAACTGGCTGGAGGGCTGGGCCCAAAGAGTGGTGGTGAATGGAGTTAAATCCAGTTGTCAGCCAGTAACAAGTGGTGTTCCCCAGGGCTCAGCATTGGGGCCAGTTCTGTTTAATATCTTTATGAACTACCTGGACGAGGGGATCGAGTGCACCCTTAGTAAGCTTGCAGATGACACCAAGCTGGGCAGGAGTGTTGACCTGCTTGAGGGTAGGAAGGCTCTACAGAGGGATCTGGACAGGCTGGATTGATGGGCTGAGGCCAACTGTATGAGGTTCAACAAGGCCAAGTGCCGGGTCCTGCACTTGGGTGACAACAACCCCATGCAGCACTACAGGCTTGGGGAAGGGTGGCTGGGGAGCTGCCTGGCAGAAAAGGACCTGGGGGTGTTGGTTGACAGCCAGCTGGATATGAGCCAGCAGTGTGCCCAGGTGGCCAAGAAGGCCAAAGGCCTGTATCAGAAATAATGTGGCCAGCAGGACTAGGAACATGATCGTGCTCCTGTACTGGACACTGGTGAGGCTGCACCTCGAATACTGTACTCAGTTTTGGGCCCCTCACTACAAGAAAGTCATTGAGATTCTGGACTGTGTCCAGAGAAGAGCAGTGAAGCTGGTGAGGGGTTTGGAGCACAAGTCTTTGTTTAGCCTAGAGAAAAGGAGGCTGAGGGGAGATCTTATTGCTCTCTACAATTACCTGAAAGGAGGTTGTAGCAAGGTGGGGGTCAGTCTCTTCTCCCAAGTAACAGGCGATAGGACAAGAGAAAACAGCCTCACGTTGTGGCAGGGAGGTTTAAGTTGGATATTACAAGAAATTTTCTTCACTGAAAGGGTTATTAAGCATTGGAACAGGCTGCCCAGGGAAGTATTTACCTGGAGGTAATACCGTGGAGGTATTTAAAATACGGGTAGACATAGTGCTTGCTACAATCTCCCTTCAGGTAATTGTAGGGAGTGATACCGTCTACCCTCAGCCTCTGTTTCTCCAGGCTAAACAACCCCAGCTCCTTCAGTCACTCCTCATAAGACTCGTTCTCCAGACCCCTCACCAGCTTCGTTGCCCTTCTCTGGTCATGAGCCAGCACCTCAATGTCTTTTTTTTGCAGTGAGGCGCCCAAAACTGGACACAGTACTTGAAGTGGGGCCTCACCAATGCCGAGTACAGGAAGACGATCACTTCTCTATTCCAACTCACCACACTGTTCCTGGTACAGGCCAGCATGCTGTTGGCCTTCTTGGCCACCTGGGCACACTGCTGGTGCATATCCAGCTGGCTGTCAACCAACACCCCCAGGTCCTTTTCTGCCAGGCAGCTCTCCAGCCACTCTTCCCCAAGCCTGTAGTGCTGCGTGGGGTTGTTGTGACCCAGGCAGCAAAAGAAAACTTTTAAATAATAAGTGATTAAACTTTTTGTTTCATTTTAAAACCGGCGGAAAACCAAATGAAAGAATTCCTTTTCATTCAATTTTTTGATGCTCAGGTAAATATTAGGAAAGGATTGTTTAAGATTTATAGTTTGCAGTCTATGGGTAAAATTGCTCTTGACTGTGATTGGGAGGCTGTTGTTCGAAGATACACCTTCTGCTTTTGTTATATAAGAGTCAGGTGGATATGCTCTTTTGGAGAAAGGTACTGATAGATATTTCTTTAGCATGGTGAAGGTAAGATTTTTACAAGCAGTTTCTTCCTACACCCTTGCTGTTGGTACCTGGCTAAAAATACCAACATTGACATAACCATGCCTCACAGGCTATTGAAGAATCTGCATTTTTAACTGACGTTGCCTCATCTGATTTTTGTTTTAATAAACTTTCAATAATTGTAAAAGGTAACATTTGGCCAATGGTGATCTCTCAAGTCACACATTAAGGACCTCTATTTGCCCTTTAATCTTGTTTGTTTCCAGTTGATAAAAGGCATAATTCTCTGACTAACACTTGCTAGCAGAAACAGGTAGTGGCAAGAGAGTTAGGCAAAGTAACAGTTTGTCTGATACAGGTTATTTTGCTTAGGCAGAATACTTAATGCTGTAGTCACTTTTCTGCAGCAACAATCCACTCGCCATGTAGTATTACACTTCTTAATCTTTTGATTCAGTGGCGTTTTGTTTCTAATGTGGGTCACTTTGACCTAATTGGTTTGGGCAATGCTTGTGTGTGTAATTGTGGCAATTTATCTTAAGGGTGGGTAATCTGGCATGGACATAGTGACTTTTTCAATTGGCTGAAGTGTGTTTAGGAGATGGTATGTGGTTGCAGCATGACAAGGAGTTTTCTGTTACGACAATAGCTGCGATATTTGCAGTGGAAGCATCAGCTTGGAAGAACTGACAGTCTGCCAACAGGACCACATTAATTGCTATAAATTACATAGCGATTTGTTGTCTGACTTCGTAACTGTGCTCCCTAGTCGCAGTCGAGGAACACTACATCATTTACTTGTGATCTAATCGCAAGATTTTAATTACCATTGCAACAGAACATGAGAACCACATTACCATATAAATATTTTCAGATCTATCAAAGCTTCTGATTAATATTGGATTACTTGTCAGTTTAAGTAAGGAACGCTTTTCCTGCAAATAAACATTCTGTTTGCTTCAATTAGATGCATGCTAAAACCAATTATAGTCTTTCTGATACGAAAACAAACTATCTAAGATACTTCAATTTTTCTCTTAAATAGATGTGCACTTAGAATTAGAAGAACGACTAGCAAAATTCATGAGGACAGAGGAAGCTATTATATACTCATATGGATTTGCAACAATTGCCAGTGCCATTCCCGCGTATTCGAAAAGAGGGGACATTGTGTTTGTGTAAGTATTGTTTTCTTCTTGAGAAATTACAGATTGCAGAGTTTTTATTTCAATTTTTCTTTTTCATTATTGTTAATCTTACTAAGTTAACCATTTAGAAAATAATGATGGTTTTGAGCAAGTATCTTGTTGTACAAATGTCAAGTATCTCTTCTTTGCCAAATTCTCCAAATCAAATCAGTTACTGTTTTTATCATGGAAGAGCGGACTTGGGCACTCAACTGAAAAAAAACCACAATCAAACTTGTGCATGCAAGAACTAACAGAAGTTTAATACCTAGTTTTCTTAAGAAACTGTACAGTCATATTTGCTTTTTTCCTGTTTACTGCTGTCTTTTCACCTTTTTTGCAGGACAGTTGTTCCTCTCATGTGTATTTGCAACAGATTAGTTGGATAAATATTAGTACATATTAAAATAACACAAGAACAGCTATGCAGGGTCAAACTAAGGGTTCAGCAAGCCCGGTATCTGGTCCCTGAGAGTAGCCAGTTATAATTTGTTGAGGGAAGAGTGAAAAAACAGGACCAAAAAAAATGTAACAATACTCAAGCTTTCTGAGCCAAAGAGGAGTGTTTGGTTTTAGTAGTAGTTGATGGATTTTTCTTAGCCCTCCTATTCTTTTGGTACTTTTGTAAATCTGTAGTAGCCATAATGCTTGTATGACATGTAATTTCACAGTTTAACTTGAACATTTTATGAAAAAATATGAGGAAATAATTGGTTTGAATATAACAGCTTCTAATTTCAATTGATGCATTTGATTTTTAGTCAGTGAACTGATGCATCTTCTCCATCAGGGGCGTGGGTGAGTGGCTATGTGGGGTTTAGCTGCCTGCTGGTATTAAGCCACAGCATGCTGATACTGTTTGTATTTATCTGCCAAAATCTTTCTTCAGTGCTCTCTTTTCCAAGTGTAGGCTTGCAGCCTATTTGACTTCTTTTACTGAAGTTCTTTCACAACTTTGATCACATTTTTTGGTCATCTTTGAACATTTTCTGGATCAGATTTTTTGAGATGAACGACTAGGATTGTGCATGCTGTTCAAGATGCCAGCGTATCCTGGATTCAGCTATCTCATAGAATCATAGGGTTGGAAGGGACCTCTGGAGATCATCTAGTCCAGCCCCCCTGCCAGAGCAGGGACACCTTAGAGCAGGTTGCACAGGAACACGTCCAGGAAGGTTTTGAATGTCTCCAGAGATGGAGACTCCACCACCTCTCTGGGCAGCCTGTTCCAGGGCTCTGCCACCCTTAAGGTAAAGAAGTTCCTCCTCGTGTTTAGGTGGAACTTCCTATACTCAAGTTTGTGCCCATTACCTCTTGTCCTGTCACTGTCCACCACTGAAAAGAGCCTGGCCTCATCTTCCTGACACCCATCCTTTATTTATAAGCATTAATAAGGTCACCCCTCAGCTGTCTTTTTTCCAGACTAAACAGACCCAATTCCCTCAGTCTTTCTTCATAAGAGAGGTGTTCCAGTCCCCTAATCATCTTTGTAGCCCCTTGCTGTACCCTCTCCAGCAGTTCCCTGTCCTTCTTGAGCTGGGGAGCCCAGAACTGGACACAGTACTCGAGGTGTGGCCTCACCAAGGCAGAGTAGAGGGGGAGGATGACCTCCCTCGACCTGCTGGCCACACTCTTCTTGATGCACCCCAGGATGCCATTGGCCTTCCTGGCCACAAAGGCACATTGCTGGCTCATGGTCATCCTGTTGTCCACCGGAACTCCCAGGTCTCTTTCCACTGAGCTGCCCTCCAGCAGGTCAGCCCCCAACCTGTACTGGTGCATGGGGTTATTCCTCCCCAGGTGCAGCACCCTACACTTGCCCTTATTGAATTTCATAAGGTTTCTCTCCGCCCAACTCTCCAGCCTGTCCAGGTCTCTCTGTATGGCGGCACAGCCTTCCGGTGTGTCAGCCACCCCCCCCAGCTTTGTATCATTAGCAAACTTGCCGAGGGTGCTCTCTATCCCCTCATCCAAGTCGTTGATGAATATATTGAAGAGGACTGGGCCCAGTACTGACCCCTGGGGAAAACCACTCGTCACTGATCTCCAACTAGACTCTGTGCCCCTAACCACAACCCTCTGAGCTCTGTCTTGCAACCAGTTTTCTATCCACCTTACTGTCCATTCATCTAACCCACTCTTCCTAAGCTTCCCTATGAGGATGCTGTGGGAGACCGTGTCGAAAGCCTTGCTGAAGTCAAGGTAGACCACATCTACCGCTCTCCCCTCATCTATCCATCCAGTCACGCCTTCATAGAAGGCTATCAGATTAGTCAGGCATGATTTCCCCTTGGTAAATCCATGCTGAGTACTTCTGATAGCCTTCTTTTCCTCCACATGCCTTGAGATGACGCCCAGACCAATCTCATACGGTTACAGCTTCTCACTGACAAAAGATCTTACCATATTTAAAAGCAACTTGGTTGAAATTACTGCATTTAGCATGTGCAGAAGGTTTGATTTAGTTGCCACTTTTAAAAGATTACTTGACTTAAGCAGCTGTGAAATTGCATACCCCATCAGGCTCAGAGATTTGCTTTTCTAGCACTTAAAAATGGCAGATAGTTCTTTGAACACTGAGATAGTAATTCCCAAGGGATATTAAAAATCAGGTTTTGAATACTTGGAGGACCGCTGTAAATGCTATGGGCACATCTTCGTCCCTTTTTTCTAAGACCCAGAGTAAATGAGTGAGAGGTTTCTGGAATGATTACGGTGGTATTGTATCCAGTCCATGGAACGTTGTGCTCAAATAAACTGCTGTCAAATACAAACAAAAGAACCGATGTACACTTCAAGAAAGAAACTGTAAGCTTGCTTTTAGTGGCTATAGCACATAGGAAAGTTGAGAGGCTTTGGAAATGAGTTTTCAAAATGTAAATAAAATATATGATGCTTTAATAAATCTGGTTTTAACTACACCTGAGTACAGATACCTGCTCAAAAGCAGGACCGTCCTAATAGCCAGTTTGCTTTGAATAATTGTTAAACCAAATGCAAACTTGGAAGGGCTTGCTGTATTTACAGAGATGAAGCTGCTTGCTTTGCTATTCAGAAGGGATTACAAGCATCTCGTAGTAACATCAAGTTATTTAAGCATAATGATATGGCTGACCTTGAACGACTGCTGAAAGAACAAGAGACTGAAGATCAAAAGGTACCATTCCTTTGAAGAAATATTTGTACTCTTTTGTGCCACCTCCCCCACTTTTTTTTACTGGGTTGTTTAATTGAATGAATGCAATGATTATAGTCAGTTATTTGATTTTCATAAATCTCTGTTAATGTTGCTTATGTGTTTACAATTGATTTTTTATTATTTATTTACTTATTTGCATTTGTCTGTGTAACCACTGGAAGCAAACTCACAGACATTGGTAGTGGGGGAATATCTTTATGGGCAGATGACTGAAGTGTGAGATTATTCTATTTTTTTTAAATACTATTACACAGCTTTTTTTGGTCTTTTTGAAATATGTGTAATGGCACTTACCTAATAAATCAGGCAAGTTAATTATCAGTTTGAATGCCACACTGTAAAATCAACACAAAATGCAGGTAGTCCTAACTCTTTAATTTATAGAATCAGCATAATTATTTTTTTCTTAGACTTTTCCCCTGTCTTGCACTCCGCTCTTAAAGTGTTCTCTGTCTTGGAAAATTTGGGTCAGTTTGATGGCTTGCTTCTCATTCTGACAGTACTACAAAAAGGAGCTACTAAAATCAGGATCAGCAAGTACAGATAACTTGGTTAAATGATTTTTAAAAGAAGCAGCTGAAGAGCTGTGACCATGATGTGCCCCATTCACAGAATGCTGGGAAGTTAGAGACAATTAGGAGAAAGCTGGTTTTGTGCTAACACATAGAAAAAGTAATGTAGGTAAAATGCATAATTAAAAGCCAATCAGCCTAACATCAGTTTTAGTCAGTAATGGATCTGATGATTAGCAAATTTAGGCAAGTTACTAGTTAACATATCTTCATGGAAAATACTTTTTGTCAGATAATCTTTACATGAGTTTTTAGATGTGGTTGACAGACTAGTGATGCAATTTGTGTAACACATTTGGTTTGTTAGAGCACAGTGCTTTAATTTAGCTACATGGTTAAAGTTGCTTAATGTAATTAGCTGAATGTGAACATAAAGTTGGTGGCCAAGAGCTTAATACAGACAATGCGTGTATAACTAAGACATACTGACTAGTAAGGGGTAGAGTTGGTCTTACACTAGAGTTGGTCCAATTTGTGGAGTAGATAGTGGCTAGTTTTGGTGCCTAGCACTCAGAAGAGTGAAATAGATGTTCTCTGAATCTTTTCACAAGATTGGAAATAGTAAGAAGCATGATTTAATGTCCTTGATCAGAAGATATCAATCAGGTTTATAGTAAAATACCAGGCAAATGATATCTTAAGACAACAAAACTCAAATCATACCATAGAATATTAAACAGAAACCAGTGCAGGATATTCATATGGCCTGTATTGTCCAGACATCAGACAGGGAGATGGTAACTTAAATGTTACGAATTCTTTTGGATTGTGTTTTATGAAGACACTACTTGTGGGAGGTTTGTGCTGCACTGAGAATGCTGGTGCACAAACCACTTGTCTGAGCAATTAGAAGGCTTTTCAACTACTGATGAATATAGTAGAGACCAAGATTTGTCATATTTGTTCTGTAGTTGTATTGCTTGTATTTTATTCATAAAATTCAAATTAATTTATTATGATCTGTTTAAAAACAAGGCATCTTAAATCTTGTGTAAAAGCTTTAAAAGTATTACAAAATAAAGAAAAACTACTTCAATAAGGCATTTCAGCTTTTGTTAAAAATGATAAATACTAAGTTTAAACTAAAAGCTTACTTGAAAGAGACATTATCTTCCTTCCCTTGCCATTACTGTCCTTCCCTGTAAAAAATATTCAGAACTTCGCTTGTTAGTAGCAATTGATATGAACTGAAACCATATCTTTCTCTGAAGAATCCTCGCAAGGCCCGTGTAACTCGAAGATTTATTGTAGTGGAAGGATTATATATGAACACAGGAGATGTTTGCCCTCTTCCAGAATTGGTAAGTGGTTGCAGTTCGTCTTTTAAACTCTGCATATGTAAACATGTGGCTGATGAAGAGCTCTGCATGCGGTTTTTTCACCTTCTTGCTTTCTCAAACATTCATGAAATGGCAATCCCAAATCTTACTTTGTTTTGAAACTTATGATCAGGATTAGGATACTGAAACTACATGTAATGAGACTTGCAAATGAATATCTTGTTATTGTCTTAAGTTTTTAACCTGTAAAACATACTGAATTTTCAGCTATGCTGTATGATACTTAATCGTTAAATTAAGTTCTATCTAAAAAAAAAAAAAATGACGTTTCAAAGAAACCCTCACACAGCTGTCACAGTGACTTCAAGGAAAACATTTGCTAGTCAGCATAAATTGGCATTATGTGCAGGCTATATTCTAGTAGGCAATTGAAGAAATGCTGTGAAAAGGCATCATCTTGAAAATACTTGATAACCTATTTAAAATAAAATCAAAACATTTTTTTTTTACATGAACACTTATGAAACTTACCCTAGTCTTACCTGGTGGAAGAATTTAGAAGGCTTTTAAAATGTCTTAACGACAGAACACAACTCTAGAACTGACATTTTTGCGGTATTCAGGATATTGTACTTCTCTGTCTTTACCTTATCTCCCTCACCCATTTTGTTTCCAAATTCTGATGGGCTAGACTTCCTATTTTATTTCATTTGCTCTCTTTTAGATAAAATTGAAATATAAATACAAAGTTAGAATATTTTTGGAGGAGAGCCTTTCCTTTGGAGTTCTTGGAGAACATGGAAGAGGAATTACTGAACACTTTGGAATAAATGTAAGTGCCTTTTTTGTGAGTGTTACTGTGAACAAGAGACTTGTACAGAAGAAAGTTGTGCAATTGCTTTCTTATACCTGTTGCATTAACAATGTTTAGTGTACGATAGCAATAATATTATTTATTTTTAGTGAGTAGGAAAACAAAAGAACTTTTACAATGCATAATTTTATCTCTTTTTGGACACTCAGTGAGATGATGATTGCAGTATTTTCCAGCCACATACAGTTAAAAGTGTCATGCTTACACAGAAATATTTGGGGGCTGGGGGTAAGCCAGACAAATCTTCTCAGTGTATAGCCAGCCTACTTCGCTCTATTGCCTTTTATTCCAGTGGGGAAAAGTAGGATAAAGCTTTTGATGGTCCTTTGAAAGATGTCGTCTTACTACTTTACCGCCAGATTAAGACAAACTATTTTTCCAAGAGTCTACCTTTTGTGGTGCTTATTCAGCTGAGGGTACTTTGGAAATCCAAAGCAATGTCCTTGTGGTTGTTTGATACCACAGCCACCTGAGCTGGGGAAGGAAGAAGTGCTTTTTGCTTTCCACTGTCTTAGTGTGGAGTGTCTCTCACTACATTCTGACAGTGTCTGACTTCAGCTTGGAAGAGAAATATCAAATTCTGAGAATTCATTCGGTCTTCCCCTATCTCCTATTGCATTCACTTTAAGTGTCTTAATACCAATGTGGAAAAGAGAAAATGAATGTTAAGCAGCTTTAGATAAGGAAATAAACAGTGCTGCTGTGATGCTTGCCAAGTACCATCTGATTAATTGGCTTCTATGTTAAATTCACTTACAAACGTAATCTTTCAGTTTTGTCTGCTCAGAATGGGAATTTGTAGCAGTGGTCGTCAGTGTGCATTACAGAGCCTGGCAAAAAAAACGTTTGCAACTAAGTGAAATAAGACAGTTGTGTCTCTAAGGTTTAAACTCTGTTTTAACTAGACTTACACTCAATTTTAATCACATTCTAACTCCTGCTGACTGTAGTGGGACTACTTATATTCTTAAAGGACACTGTCAGACTGAGTGCTTTGAGAAATTGTCACTAGTATGTATATAATACATTTTTTCTCTTTGTTCTTCACATTGCAATGCCCGGAAAAGAGTGATCCTATGTAAACTATCTACAGATGTCTAAATCTCAATTTCTAAAGTCTTTTTTTGTATTGCTTAAAATTGCTGTTTCAATTGTAGCTTCATTTTAATATGTGATAGTTTGGTGGATCTTCTCTAGTATTCGTGATAATATGAAACGATACGTCTTTAATAGATTTGTCTTATAAATTGTTGTGACATAATCAAAAGCATCTCTTAATAACTTGTTAATTTAACTGGCAGATTGATGATATAGATCTTATTAGTGCAAACATGGAAAATTCACTGGCTTCTATTGGAGGGTTTTGCTGTGGAAGATCTTTTATTATTGACCATCAGGTAAGCCAGGTCTCATTTTTATGTGGTGTGGCAAGATTAATTACTTAGAAATACAGAGTTAGTTACTAATATAAATTTGCAAGGAGTGTTATGATATAAATTATTATGCAACATTTGATTCCATGCAGAAACTGTCTAGTTGTGTGAAATATTGTAGATGAATTGGAGACCTACTTTTAAATCATTCCATGAACCTGTAGATGTGGAGGAGAAGTTGTTTAAATGTATGTGAATTAACTTAAAATGTTGTCTATACTGCTACAAAGAAAAAAGTGGATTTTTTTTTTCCATTTTTCTTTTTTTTCTTTTTCTCACACAGCGATTGTCTGGTCAAGGCTATTGCTTTTCTGCATCCCTACCCCCTTTGTTAGCAGCTGCTGCTATTGAGGCTCTTAATATTATGGAAGATAATCCAGGTACTTAATTCAGGAAAATCTTATTTTTCAGTCTTTTTTCACCCAAATATAATAACTCATACCTCTCCCTACTTTGATTTCTCACCTTTTACTTTTTAAGTCCTCTCTCTTTTTTAGCTAATTAATTTTGCATGCATGATTTTTTTTTATTCATATAATTTCCCATCCTGCTTTTCTTCTTCAGTGTTTCCTCCCCTCCTTCTTCCAACTCCAGATAAGTGAGTTAGCTTAGTCTGGGAGGGAGAGAAATGGTTATCACTAAGCAAATAAGAAATTACTATTCTGCTTTATAGACTAGTGATATGTTTCTTCCTTGGAAACAAATACCTTCAAGACAAATGGAGGAAGGGAAGGCTAGAGAGAAAAATAAATAGGGGTGTATTTCCTCAGCCCTGTCCTTTCCACTTGCACTACATAATTTTTTTTTGCTTCTCCAAGTAAGAATCCAGGCAAGAATCTCAGGAATGATTATCATGCGAAAACCTGCAACTTTGGCAGGACCAAGTACAGAACATTTAGGTAAAGTTGGCAGGCAGGAGGAGTGCTGTATGAGTCAGAGAACTTGTTGCTAGAACCTAAGAAAGACTTTTTTTGCCGGGGGTGGAGAGGGTGAGAGGCATATGAGAAGGACAGAATTGCCCAAATCTTTTTGTATTTTTTTTAACCTTTGTTAGCACAAACAGATTGGAGGACATCTTCAGAGAGATGTAGTACTTAGTTTGTCACAAATTAAATAAAAACTACTGGGTAGCCCATGCCTGGTCCTCAGAAGTTAAACAGAAGAGGAAAAAATTAAGAGTAAATTATGGGACTGATAGCTCTAGTGGAGGGTTAGCATTTACCAAGGAAAAGAACCAAGATTTGCAGATCCAGGAGTCAAAGTTTCCTGTTTAAGAATCTGCAGTGAGTTGGTGAAAGGATCAAGGAGCAAAGTATGCATCGCTACAGATATTTTATAGATATAAATAAGTTGGACCTGCCATTTCAATCCCATTACCAAGTGTTTGTGTCATCCTTTCCATATGATCATGAACCAGTGCAGCTGGAGAAATGAGATAAAGGGAAGTAATGCATTTGTCAGATCTTAAAAGCCTGTCATTTCCTGGCAGAAATGGGAATCAGGAACATCATGAAGAGTAGTGAAGAGACTTAGTACTTTAATAGATATGTATATCTTAGTTTTCCTTACAGATGCTTTTTTTTGAAATCTTGGCCTTACAGAAATGTAAAGTATAAACGGGATATCTAAGCCTCTTCTTTTTTCTTTTTTGTCTTGGTTTTTTTTTGTGTCTCCGTGTATGTAGACATTTTTCAGACTCTCCAGGCTAAGTGCGAACGAATTCACAAAGCTTTACAGGGGTAAGTGTGTTTTGGGTTTTTTTTGGCTGTTGTTGATTTGACCATACCTTTATAATGTCAACTTTAAAGACCTCTTTGCCCAATCTATTTCTGGTTTTACAGATACTTAAACTGGGATAGGTACACTAAATTCTTTGTGTATTAGAAGAAGAAAGTCATCCTTTTCCAACTGTCTCTTTTATGCTACAAAAAAGAGTCCCAAGTTTTCAAAATCCCTTTACAGGTATTGAAATGAGGTTATACCTTAATGCTAGTGAGGATGTTTGCAAGCCCTTACATTAAGTCTTTAGAAGAGTGTGATAGCTTTCAATGCTACGAAGTGTTGAATAAGTATTTTGAGAACAATGTCCAAGTAAAAGTGCTTGGGGTGTAGCTTAGCAGATACTCTTTCAGACCACTCAGTGCACCTTGCAGTCACCTTTAATATGATATTGTTCTTGCATATAAGAGTTGAATGTTAAATAGTAATAGAAATATTTATTATTCTGGAGGCATGTAGAAAATTACTAGAATTTATCTGAAAAACAAGGCTTCTGTTTAAAATTTCCTAACACTATCCTGTTTTAAAAGGTGGCTACACTGGGTAGTTTCTTCTTTTCCTGACAGGTTTTGATACTAAAAAGTATAGAAATTACTGTGACTATTTAACCACTGTTAAATGTATATAATAGATATGTTACCGGTATTTTACAATTAATTTTCTTCAACAGTTTTCTGTTACATATCACAGAAATTAAGAACACTTAGACACACACAAAATCTATAATGCACGATTGATTATACTAGCTGATTTTTGTGTACTAGTATTCTGAATCGTGCATAGAACTAATTTCTTATTGTCTATGGCAGTTTATAAAGCATAAGAAAATCCAGTAAGAGGTGGGATGATTAACACAAATCAGAAATATTGTTAACCTTCTTAACAATCGTAGCTAAAGTAGATTTCTGTCTTGTATTTAAAAATACCTTGTGTCTTAGTAAATAGAAGCGAAGAAGCTCTGTTGCAGGGAGACAGGATGGACAGGACAGAATTTTGTGTTTTTTTAAAAAGCATGGCAGTAGTAGGTAGTATTCCTTAAATAGTTTATTACTTATTGCATATCCTACACTTGGCTGAGAATTTTCCGATAAAGCAAGTTTTCATTGGGGAAAAGCAGATTTATTTCTAAAGATTTTTCCCTTCCAGAGAAACGTGATGTTTTCTTTAATGAGATCTCATTCTAGTTTTATGTTATCAAAACTGACTGAAATGTTTATGGAGTTCTGGGCAGTGCGGCTACACAGGGTTCCCTACCGCCAAGAGCCTGGTCCTGCCGCTCAGTTCTGCAGCCTGTCCTTGTAGGTGGGGCGTGGAGAGCTTTGAGGAGAGAGCTCACCGAGGCTACGTCCGTACTGGTCTGTTAACGTGAGGAAACATTTCTGGGCACTGGATCTCCATTGTCTACTCTGACAAATTGTTGGAGTGATCTGTGGCATAGTTTTGGCCCAGGCCAAGCAGCGCTCTTTGAAAGGACTCCTGGATACTGTTCAAGAGTTGGCATGAGCCAGGAGCTGTTCCCAGTAGTCAGTTTGGATGTGGCTACCCTGACGTGGAGACTCAGATTTTAGAAGTATGCATGTGAGTCATTCCATACCCATTCACCACAGGGCCAGAAAACAGTCCAAGGCATATGGAATTTACTAGTACAGAACTAGCCCTAAAAGGAGTGTTTCAGTTCAGGAGGCTAGTTTTAATCCTTTGTTACTTCAAAATCAGATCTTTCAGACCTCTCTTTTCTGTGTAGAAGTTGTACATTTTTGTTTGAAAATGAAACTTTCCCAGAATGTCTTAGGAAAGTGAATTCTGATTCCAGGAAAGTTACAGTGTGCAGGCATTGGATTCTCAAATACTTGTTGAATCTTAATTTGGCAGAGGCTCAGAAAGACGTAGTTAATACTTCACATGAAAGCTAAAGTATTGCCATCAGAAGACCTCATGTTAAACTCCTGGATTTCTTCAAATAGTTGGGTAAGATGAATTATGTAGTTCAGTTTACTACAGCTGTGACTGACAGAAAAAGCTTTAAGATTATAATTGTTTGAAACTTGTAAGCAGCCTCTATGAGTAAGCATATAGCAAATACAAAGTGTGTTGTTCAGGGAAAGACTCAGTTTGAATGGAAGTGACAGAAAGCTTGCTTCCTACTCATCTTTTCTCATTTACTCTGGAGGGGGACAGTTTATGGTTATCTATTTCAATTAAAGAATTACATCTATTTTATAACCGGAAGCTGATACTGTGTCTCTCTAAACAAAACCTAGTTGTTTTACTAGCTTGTCTTAAACTCTGTTCTCCAGAAAATAGATATAAATTACAGTGAAACTTCATCTGACTTCTGCTCTCATCTCTCTACTTCTAAACACTTCTTACAAGTTAGGTCACTCCTAGGGTACATAACTAAGAATGGGTATGTTATTTGGCTGTACTGTGTGTTGTTTTTCTGCCTCGTAGCTGGACCTTGGACTGCTTTTCCTTGTCCTTTGTGTTACCAAATGTTGTATCGCTGATCCATAGATACGTGAGGCAAATGCTGTGTGTGTGTTTCTGTATTAAAGAAATTGCCTGTGTTTAGTAAGCTTGCAAGTGTAGGTGAATGACATCAGAATGCTTGCAGTTTTGTGGCTGAAGAAGAATATCAGTATGATTTGTTTTTCTGGAATGGACTGTGAATTGAAGTAGTATTGTAGAAATAATGCAAGATGCTTTCCATGCTAGAGTATAATTTTGTTTTTCCAAGGTTATAATTGATTCAGTATGTTTGTAGTGGCAATTCTCTCTCCTATAGGCTCCAGTTCCGGTGTTTATGGATTTAACATCTCTTCTGCTCTGACTGGGTCTTGAACGTTTTGTAAAAATAGAAAACTTATTTGAAAACGAGGGTATAAACTTAGAATGCATGAGGCAAGCTCATCAAAGTCTGGATATCAAAATTATGGCTGATGGTAGACACGCGTTTATGGGACCTGTTAATTTTGGAGACGAGGTCTTGCTTGGGTATTGGATACATTTTTTTTTTATTTGGTGGGGAATAACTCAGTCCTGAATATGATGATATGATGTTTCAGGACAGTGACAATCAAATGTCAATCATTCAGTCAAATTCTAGGAACCTGATTAACAGCTGTCCCTACATACAGATGTGAGAGCAATTCCAGTAATAAAACTAGTTTTAGAGGAACTTCTAAGTGGCAGATGATGTTGTGAAGATTTTCTACAGGAAATAATTTAAAATCTGAAGTCTTGCCAGAAAAATAAACCTTGTTTCTTCTTATCACGTAAGTGGGTAAAAAGACTTATTATTATTTGTTTTCTTAATATAGACTCCAAAGACTTGACCTGGCTAGCTGTGTTTTTATCGGCAACATACAGGCCTAACACTAACGTTTCTCCTACATCTTCATAAGGATCCTGTCAAAATTTCTGAATTGTTAATCCTTTTTGCAAAAGGAGGAGTCACTATTGTTACGCAAACTTGCTGAAACTACATTTAGTAAACTCCTTAGGAAAGACATTCACTTGATAAGTTTTGTTATCTTTATCTGTTGCAAGCTGAAACTCACAGATATTTTGTCTGTATTAGTAAAGTGAAATATCTCTTTTCACTTGTCACCTAGAAAGGGGAAACACTTACTGTATAGAACTTTAACATGGGTGTTCAAGTAGGATGTGCATTAAAGGTATTTTATTTGTTTTAGGATTTCTGGCTTAAAAGTAGTGGGAGAATCTTTTTCTCCAGCATTGCACCTACAGTTGGAAGAGAGCTGTGGATCTCGAGAAAATGATGTGAAGTTACTCAAGAGAGTTGTGGATTATGTAAGTGACCCCATACCAATTAAAATACATCATTGCCTTTGAATGTGAGTAATGAATGAAGTGCATATGGGTAGGGAGGCTTGTTGGGTAACCGTTGGAATGTCTTGCTGGAATGCTGCAAGGCACTCATTTTGTTTGCTGACTACAGTGCTATATTAAAGACCATCTTCTAACCATTTCGTGCAGATGCTTAGGTCTGTAGCACTGGATAAAAGCATATATTAGACCTTTTACTTCAGAAAATAATTATTTCCTGTTATGTACTTCAAAACTCAAGTTAAATTTGCATATAAAACTGTTGCTTAGAAAACTTTTATGATGTTTGTAAGAATAAAGGCTTTTGTTTGAACAGAGTTATGGTCACGTATTTTAACTATCTGAGGTCTAGCTTTCTGCAATTTTGCTTGTTTGAGTCCATGAATATTCTTTTTTGTGTGAAGAATCTCATCTCTTTTATGTAGTATTTTTTCCATCTTCAACACACATTGTTTCTCTTTCTCCCACATGAAAGAGGGGAAGGTTGATGAGGAATTTTTGTATTTCAGGTGGCAGGTAAAAAAGACTGCACAACAAAAAGAAACTCTGAAGTTGATTTCCTTGAAAATATACTTAAATATAATTTAATAGCCTATTTAATATGACATTTTCATATGATTACTTGGAGATGAAAGCTAAAGAAGCTACTCCCTAACCTGTTTTGTGTGTTCGCCCAACCTTTAAAACCTCCATTTGGGAAAGAGTTATCCTGACATCAAACTTGAAAGTTAGTTATATTTATTTGGTGATAATAAGGATATGCTATCAGAAGTTCCCAGATTGGCGACTGCTGTATTTTCTTTATTTATAGTGCATGAATAGTGGTATTGCATTAACTCAGGCCCGCTATCTGGAGAAAGAAGAAAAGTGTCTTCCTCCGCCCAGGTTAGTAGAAAGTCAATACATTATTTCATTTTATTGGAAATGACTCTATCTCTTTTCATACATTTATGGGGTTTTGTTCGGTAGACTGGATTGAATAGTTGGTCCTGTAAAAAATGAAAAAGGCTCCATTTTGAGATGTATTTTCAGTGACTACACGAATCTCAGTGATCAGCATGTTGCCTGTTACTGAGCACATTTCCATAGAATCATAGAATCATAGGGTTGGAAGGGACCTCTGGAGATCATCTAGTCCAACCCCCCTGCCAGAGCAGGGCCACCTAGAGCAGGTTACACAGGAACGCGTCCAGGCGGGTTTTGAATGTCTCCAGAGATGGAGACTCAACTACCTCTCTGGGCAGCTTGTTCCAGTGCTCTGCCACCCTCAAAGTAAAGAAGTTCCTCCTCATGTTGAGATGGAACTTCCTACACTCAAGTTTGTGCCCATTACCTCTTGTCCTATTGCCGGGCACCACTGAAAAGAGCCTGGCCCCCTCCTCCTGACACCCACCCTTTAAGTATTTGTGCACATTAATTAGGTCACCGCTCAGCCGTCTCTTTTCCAGACTAAACAGACCCAATTCCCTCAGTCTTTC
>VYZM01014611.1:88451-111468 GCA_013398915.1 Dromas ardeola | reverse complement strand
GCCTGTCCAGGTCTCTCTGTATGGCGGCACAGCCTTCCAGTGTGTCAGCCACCCCTCCCAGCTTTGTGTCATCAGCAAACTTGCTGAGGGTGCTCTCTATCCCCTCATCCAAGTCATTGATGAATATATTGAAGAGGACTGGGCCCAGCACTGACCCCTGGGGAACACCACTCGTCACTGATCTCCAACTGGACTCTGTGCCCCTAACCACGACCCTCTGAGCTCTGTCTTGCAACCAGTTTTCTATCCACCTTACTGTCCATTCATCTAACCCACTCTTCCTAAGCTTCCCTATGAGGATGCTGTGGGAGACCGTGTCGAAAGCCTTGCTGAAGTCAAGGTAGACCACATCTACCGCTCTCCCCTCATCTATCCATCCAGTCACGCCTTCATAGAAGGCTATCAGATTAGTCAGATTAGTGCAGTCATGACCTGCACGTGTGCAGGTAAAAAAGATAACAATCACATTTTTGTGGTATGTAGGGGAGGGGGTTGAGGGGGAAGTAGTCTGACCATTTCTGTTTAGTCATATGTCTTGTTTCTTGTTGAATTTTAATTCATAATAATTTCCCTGGAGATAGTGATCTTAATATGTTAAAATTAGTACAAGAAAAGCCTAAAGCTGGCAAGGAGTAAAGTTTATTGTGTATGTTCCGGTTTTCTTTTTCTAGTATTCGAGTAGTGATAACAGTGGAACAAACAGAACAAGAACTGGACAAAGCTGCATCACTTCTGAAGGAAGCTGCACAGTCTGTATTGAATTAGACTGCTGTTTTGGATTACTCTTTCCCCAAATTATCAGGATAGGTGTTTAACACTGTATAGTAACTTCACTTCAGATATTCAAGTTCTTCCACTGATGGCATTGAAACCTGACTGAGTAACAAGATTGTTCCAGAACAGTACAAATGCAGTGAGGGGAAGAATGCTGAATTTTGGAACTGGTGAATGACACAGTGTACTTGCAATTTAAACTCTAGCATTTACCACCTTTCCTTAAAATGGGATATCACTCTTGCATACAGGACTCTTTCATAAGTTGCATCTTAAAAAGTTTTAAATTTATTTCTTCAAACTCTTAAACGTTTTCAAAAATGTATATGAACATTTAGTTTTCTCCCAAAACATTGAAAATGTATTGTTTTCTCTCAGACTGTAGGAACTTCAAATAAATTTCAAGGAATTATTCCCCACTCCCCACAAATGAAGACAGTTCCTAATACTGCAAAAAGGGAGAAGATAACGCAATTAAGAGATAATTTTGTGCTATATTACATAATTTATTATTGAATTATAGGAGGAGGTTCAGTTCTTTTTTGGTTGTATCTTCTCTAACCATTTTGGGAAGACAGCTTTTAAAAATGCCTGGCCAGAGAATACCATCATCTAAATGGTAAATTCATATTAAATATTATTTTCTTCCTGCATTTCATATGTAATTATGTGCATGTTTGATATTATGGGTGAGGGTTTTCATATTATTAACTTTAAAACATTTAAAGTGAATCCTCTGAATTGCGAAACTGGTGTAATTCCATTATAGTATGGTCAGTCAGGGGGGCTTTGCACCAGCCTTGAAGAGGAGTCATAAGCAAAATGAAGAATGAACCAAGGTTTTGAAACAGCAACTAAATACTAGCTTAGTCAAACTATCTTGAAGTACTAAAATGGCTTGTGCTAGCTTTTCTCTCTAAACAGCTACACCTTAGAGGCGAAGACTCACAGATAGCTAATTAGAGGTACAAATACTGCTGAAATACAACACAATACGTGCACATAAAACCCCCACGTAATTGGCTAGTAATGATTGGATGTTATGCTGTCAGGATTTTCAGTAAGCATAGATGGACATTACGCAGATGGACACACTACACCAATCGTAGAAAACTGCTAAGGAGGGATGACAGTAAGCTGTACCTTTTTATAAAATAAAAACTAGCTATGTATTTCAGGATTTTGCTTTAAGAATGCCCATTTAAAAACTGTGTATTCTGCCTGATCTGTATTCTGGGTTATTTTGTACTTACGTACCTTTTTGGTTGCTGCTACACGGACTACAGGACTATTTTTGAGAAACATCATTGTTTAAATAAAAAGTTAATCATGTTTCTTTCAGATTTTTATTTCTCGTATAATTACATTTTGTAGCATGATCAACCATATTTTGTTGAATATTCTGCATCAGATGGGCATAGTGTATGTTGCCTCTCAGTTCATAGTGACTGTTTCTGCACTGCTTTTCAAAACTTCTCACCTGTGTACATTCAGATAAACCAGCCGAAGTTGTGTTGGGGCACTTTCGTGATTGTTGCTTGACTATTTGAAATAGTCAAATCATTATCTGTGCAATGTAGAAACCTTCATCCCACTGTGAAAGAGTGTTCCTGGTTCACTGGCACTTATGTTTTTCTCAATTAACTGTGAGTAAAAGCCTGTGAGAAGTCAACAATTTAAAAGAACAAAAATGTGGGGAAGGAAGCTGATTCCCATTTTACAGACTGGAACCAAAGTGCAGAACAATCAACCTTCTCAAGACCTTCGGAGATTGTGAGAAATGGAAATTAAAACTTACTGCTATACTTTGAGCTTGTGAGCCATTTTTGGTTTGATAATTGAAACCTGAATATTCAAGTAAACTCAAACCTTTGATGTAGAAGCTGGGAACAAAAGAGGTACTTGGATTCCAGTGCAGCATAATAAATGGTTTTGGAGTTCAAGGTAAACCTGTGAAGGTAAGCAAATCACCAATTAGCACTGAAATACTAGGTTGCAGAACCGATATTCACTTTTTGAATTTTGTTTTAGGTTGTCTGCAAGTGGGGGAATTTTTTTGTTTCAGTTTTGAGAACTAGCAACAATCTTTAGATACATGGGTTTGTTTTGTGAGTTTTGGCTGTTGCTTTGAAATTAAGCGATAACACCTAAATTGGCAGGAAGCAGCATGGAATTTCTGGCAATTTCAAAGCTGTGGTTCTGATGAAACAAAAGTTCAAGTACGTTATTGAGAGATACTGTCATCTGATTAATTTGGCAAATATATTTGCAGCATTAAAACATTGGTAAAACCACCTTGTCCATTTTTGTTGTTTACAAGTGTATAGAAAAGAAGCGTTTAAGTCACAGTAAAGTGAACACCTTATAGGTGATAGCAGTTGAAGCAGTGTTATAATGTCTTTTAGTAACAGGTTATATACGTGGTCTCTGTGAAGAATTAAGACACTTACGAGATTTAGCTGATGGAGGGAGATATATCTGGTCAATTTAAGCATGTCTGTCCGTCTTCATTTTGGCTTTTTTGATAAATGTCTCTGACTTGGCAAACGGATGAAGAGAAGGACAGCTCTGGGGAAAAAGGTTGGGGTTAGGGAGACAGCAGGTGATTCTGGTTAAATTTTTGACATTAAAAAATCAGAAGTCTGTTAAGGTGCTTAAGTTCTCAGTGCTGTAGGCTGATAAATATATGAACAAGCCTGTTTTGGTTGCTTTGTGGTTGTTTGGATGAAGCAGGACTTTTTCATCTATTTCTTCAGATGTGGGAGCTAGGATGGGGGTCTTAGTAAATAAATGGAAAGCTATTCAGCAGGATACTGTAAGGTGAATCAAACACATAAGGGCCTTATCCCGAACTTCAAAGTTTCTATTGAAACAAATATCTGGATTTTTAATTCTAATTCAACTAATTTATGTATTTTGCCCTGCCAAGTATTTGGAACAGAGTTTCAGCTAAGTGGAAGCATCAGGATAAGAAATAGTGATCAAAAATAGATGTTAATTTTTTTGTTTTGCTGAATATTGGTATCTGGTAGTTGAGAAGGAATGCATTTTAACTGTAATAAGGTGGACATTTATTGAAATTGTCCAGATGAAAGCAATTGTTTACAATATGTGGGGACTGGGATGGACTGGAAAGAATGTATACTTTTAAGGTATTTTGGCTTGAAGAAACATGTCTAATGATATATATGTTCTTTTTTTTTAAACAGATCTATTTTTCTTGAATATTTAAAAATAATCGATTGTTATTTTGTGTTCATTGTTTTTATAGGAAAACCTACAGATGCCTTTTCTGTTTATTATAGTAATCATTTTTTGATAGGAGGTGAAATGCATAAGGAGAGTATTAAGAAAGAAAGAAAGAGAGATGGCTGAATAACTTTGATTTTTTTTATTTTTTTTTCACTTTTGAAATACGATCCCAGTCACTGCACAGAATGGTGTACTGTCTCCTTTCTGTCACTCCATCTGGACTTTATTATTTTAAACAGGGTGGTGGGCGCGTTGGCATTCACTGGTCTATGAAGTTGCTACCGCAGAAGTGTCTTGCGTCTTTAAGATGACTCGAGAAATGTACATGAGCTGTAAATGCTGCTTAAACAGAGGAAATATTTACCACTAACACAAAGCATTTTTATATTAAACTGTTTCAGTGTCCTAATAAAAGCAAGTGTCTGGATAACATTTCTTGTTGTGTTCTTATCTTCTTTGGCAGTTTTCATGCTAATAAGATGGACTTACTCTGTTTAGCTGTTGATGGATTTTTCAAATTTTAATTTCATGTCTAGTGTGTGCTAGGAAAATACACGTATTAAAAGTCACATAAGCAAATAAATAAGCTGAACTGCAGATCTGGAAGTATCTATGAAGGAAGGATAGGTCTCTATATGATCAATTTCTAATACTTAGGTAGCAAATACTGAAGGAAAACTGCTGTTGGAGACTAAACACTGGGCCAGATACAGTTTTGCTGTGACTTGGTATAGAATTTCAGATGTATCAACAAACTTTTGAGTCCAGGTGAAATACTCAGCTTTGAAAGACCTTTACAGAAGGAAATAGTGCAATTTTGCCTACCATGTTATATGGAGAAGATGTCTCTTTTTACCCCTGCTATTAAAGATGTTACCATCTGACTTTGCTAGTTCTTTAGATAACTGAGCTGCATTTTCCACCAGGGGATCCAGTGTTGGCGAAAACCAATAAATATTGCAGTCAGAGGAAAAAATTAAGTAGAATAGGAAATGTATAATCCACTGTGTAACTTACATTTGATGCAGGAGGGGGCACAGCTGGGATAGCTGACCCCAACTGACCAAATTCCATACCATATGACGTCATGCTCTGTATATAAAGCTGGGGAGAAAGAAGGAAGGGGGGACGTTCTGAGGTATGCTGTTTGTCTTCCCAAGTAACCATTATGTGTGCTGCTTTCCTGGAGGTGGCTGAACACCTGCCTGCCAATGGGAAGTGGAGAATTAATTCCTTGTTTTGCTTTGCTTGAATGTGCAGCTTTTGCTTTACCTGTTAAACTGTATCTCAACCTATGAATTTTCTCACTTTTACTCTTCCAGTTCTCTCACCATCCTGCTGTAGCAGGAGCAGGCAAGAGGCAATGTGGAGCTGAGGTTAAACCATAACATTGAGGTTTGAAGCATAAGTTGAAATCTGTAGAAACTCATAATGACTCAAGTGTCAATGATCACCTCTAACTACAGAAGGCTAGTTTTGCCATTTTAGTGACTTTTTACTATTTGAAGCCATAGAATTAAGTGTGAGTAAGATACGACAGCTGCAGTTACAGGTCAAAAATGGGAATGTTTTTTGAATGCTAAGAGTTGAAGACAGCAAGATAGTGATGTTTTTTACAAAGGTGGAATTTGGTAGTATTTGAGGGGGCCTCAGTTTGAATGTGAAACATTAATTGCTCGTTAAGTGCTTATTAAGAGTGATAAGATATAAGAATGCAAACTGCTGCAGTGGACCTGCAATGGAGAAAATGGGCAGCAGGAAGCTATCATTAGTAATGAGACTAGGTTAGTGAAGTTAATTGTCACTAGAATTGTTGCTCACCCATTGTTGGTTCATCCAAGTCTAGGGAGTAACCATGCACATTGGAGAATGGTGAACTTGGTTCTGAGTACTGGAAATTGTTTCATATCAGAAACTGCTTGCAAGAAAAATTAGTGGTAGTGACTCAACTCACAGCAAAATCAGATGCAACTGCGAAATCATATAGAAACTAGCAAAAGAATGAAGTTATAAATACCCTTTGCAACCTGGGGGATAGAGCTCGATGTGTGGTAATAAAGGGAATTTATTTCCTATCCACATATCTTTCTATAAATACATTTGCTCTGCTGGGCTAAAGAAAGAGTTGAAAACAGCTAGGTTAAAAAAAAAAAAAAAAACACAAAACCTCTTAAAAGTTTTGATCAGAACTAAAAGATGGTATCAAATGGCAAGGTCTAAACAAGTTTTGGCTACTTCAGTCCTTAAAATTAAAAAGAAGTTCAGTATATGTGTACTCCTTTGGCCACAGAGATTCTTTGTGCAGCCAGCAGGGCAGAAGAAAGACGTAGTAAGCTTAACTCATGGGTGAATGAGTCCTTGTTGTCACAGATGGAAAAATGGCAGCAACATTTGCCTTTGGGGTAGTTCACTGTGGAAATATTGATGGGCAGCATGAAACTTGCACAAAGCCCAATCTGTTTAGTGTTTGAGTGTCTTACTTGGTGTCTAAAGGGCCTGACACAGCCTATTACTTCCAGAAAACAGGAGTAGCCTCAGAAGACTCTTAGGCTGCTAGGAGACACCTTTGTGTGTTAGTTTATTGTCCCCAAGGTAGTATTGATGGATTTGAGGAGACAAGAGGAGGAAGAGCATTTCACTGTGGAAGCAGACTCTTGTTCTGATTGGTGTGCCTCTGTTCAATAGAACGTAGCCCAAAAGGCCACTGATCAATCCTGCTTTCTTGCTCTTTATAGACATCACAGTATAGCTTTTGCCAGGCATTGATGGCAAAGAGAGAAGTTTGAAACATCTGTGTTACAGATGATACTGGAACAGCAATTTCTGGACCAATGGATAACTTCAAGTGCTCATGTTTACCCAAAGAACCTAGAGGTGAAAGGGGGTTAATTTTCAGGTTTTCTTGGAAGATCCAGGTGTGTGCCTCGTCTTCATATTATTACTTTTCCTGTGAAATTGTCCACTGCCTTGACATGAAATAATTCCTGAAGTTCATGCAAGAGCAAGCTAGGTTTCTCAGATAGCATAGGAGCATCATGCTGTGTTTCTCAACAGTCTCAGGATGTATGACCTCCTTATTACTTGCAGTTTGCTGCCTGTTTATTGTTGTAAAGTGTTTTCATATGGATTTTTTCCAAGAACTACGTGAAACTGTGGGATGTTCCTGAGCAGTAATCAAGGAACATAATATATCCATGCAGACAGGATATAGGAATTCACATAGAAATACTTAAATTAACAAACTTGTTTTCTTGGCTGTTGAATAATTATGTTGATGGTGTTTCCTACTCAGAGGCATTCAAATGTCTAAGCAATATGCTCAGCAGCTAATATAAATATTTTGGTGTGGTCAGCTAAAATTATTCATTTTTCATAAATCCAGTATCTATTTGAAATGTCTCAACTATTCAGAGATAACTGAAATGGAAATACATGTTATTACGTTGATGTGGTGGTTGTTATCCTTCCCATAGTACAAGCAGAGAGAATATGTTTCTTTTTTTAAAGGAAAATATTTCACTGCTTCTGGTAAGTAAAAATAAATGTGTGTTTTTTTGTGTGTGTATGAGAGAGAAAATACGCCTTTTTTTTTCCTCACTTGTATCTCAAGTTTTTCTTATACCAGTAAACACAGGTAATATGAATGACCCCCTATGCAAAAACATGTTTAGCATTGAAGAAAGTGCAGTTAAAACTTCACCTGCCATTAATAAGCTTTCTGAAGACACATGTATATATATATTTTGTTTAGGAATCTGCAAAAAGAGCGCATAATCTTGCATATTATCAACAGCTGAAATTTCTTATTTTGAAGCCCAGCTTCAGGTACATAGGTTTGCCAGAGAAAGCTTCACCGAGTGATTGCAGAGATCAAGCAGGCTGTCTGTTCAGTCATATAGGGAAAGAGAAAGTTTTAAAGCTAGTAATGAGATCACATGTTGTTTTCTTCATATTTATCTTCAGTTAAAATTACTTGGTTTGTGTTTTAAATTTTTAAAATAAACCAGTCTTTTTAACATTAGCTTTTATTTTGTGTTAAAATTTATTTTGAAGTCCTAATAAATACTGAGTTTTTCGTTAGCATGGGAGAATCCTTAAAACACAACACAAGGGAGCGTTTTGACATTTTGAAGAATTTGACTTTACAGTTCTTTTGTGTGCAAGCCCATGAAATGCAATAATGGAAAGCGTTTGACTCATACTGGTGTCGTTATCTTTAAAATTCAGATCCTGGACCCCTGTTTCTATCCAGTATAGAAGTACAGCTATCCAGAGTTTGTGAAGAGTAGTAGGATGCTTTGTGGCAGAACTGCATGAACCTATGGTAATTTGCATGGGTTTTTTTATTAGACAGAAACATTTTTCTTGTTTCCAGTGTTAGCCAGGTAAGCTCTCTGACTAAATTGTGAGGTATCCCAGGCAAGTTTGGTGCACCACATAACAATAGTACTAAGCGTATGTGGAATCCCTACCTCATGGAAGTGAGAGTGTTGGTTTCCACTGAAGTCTGGTTTCCCTGACTTTGTGCATTTATTACTGCTAATACTTGCCCCATAACAGAAATAAACTGGTGACTTTGTTGTGTGCATAAATTACTGGGTTTGATCTGTCTTTACCCTTTTAGTCAGGTAAGCCATATATAACCCTAATACTCTAGGATTAGAGCATTTTTGTTGGTATTCTGATCCTAATCCAGAAACTGTAGCTGAGACCAGTTGTGTTGAGTAATACTGTTGCTTTTTACATACAAATACAACTGCATCTAATTCTGACTGGGAGATGTGAGCCATCTTGGCCAACTGACCAATGCTGCATCTCTGAAGTTCTACCCAGACTACTTGTTTCCTTTTCCTTGGGTTTTGGCCTGTTGCAATTATTTACCAGTCTGAGTTAGAATAGCTTTTCACTCAAGTCACTAGACCCACTTTTGTGAGATTCATCAAAAGTTACTTAGGATCTTGAGTGATATAAGCAAATTAGTGTTGAATATTTTGTTGAATCCTGTTGGTATTAACTGCTGCATTGGTTGGCTTGAGAACTGTAATATGGGAGGCAACTGTAGTATAACAGCTAGATCAAGAGAGGAATACTTTTACCCTGAGGCAGGTGGTTGTGTTTTTGACCCAATATAGCTTCTTTAATCATTGAGCTACACAGCAGATCTGAGAAGGCTCCAGATGGAGGCTGAACCTACGACCCCCTGACATAAAAACATCTATGATACCAATTACACCATCTGTTGGTCATAAAATCACATTCTCTATCTTTTCTTGGCTCTTGTGTTATACAAAAGCTGAAGGGTGATATTTGGAGCTGTTCTAGTTTATCCATGCAATTTAATGCAGAACACATTTTCACAGAGAGGGAGAACAAAGCACAATAGCACTAAAGTTCAATTTACATTCTCAGTCAGTGAAAACAAAAATGAAAATAAAAAACAGTTGTCTGAGTCATTATTTATACCCAAACTATGACTTCAATTCTAGTTTTTTCCCAGTGCTTGTGATTTAAAAAAAAAAAAAAAAAACAGTAAAGAACAACTTCCACCACCACCCCAGCTTCTGAGGGCCCTGAATTGAAAGAAGATCTGTAGCAGTAAAAATGAAATTATGGCAGCATTGAGGTATATACAGATCACATTAGTAGACAATGGGTTCCTGGTACTAACTTTTACACTTATTTAGGGGTTTTTATTTGGTGGTAGCATTTGGGAATGTACTGTACCTATCTGAGTGTGGAGTATGGTTAAGCTGGAGAGTCAACCAGTCCATTGCACATACCCTCACAATCCCACAGGTCTCTCCTGTCTGAACTCCCTGCTCAGGCTCGTTGAGCTGGTATTCTGGAATACTTAATAGACTTTGCAATTGGATATCAACTTTTGTTCTCCTATAGATACAATAGTTGTCCCTAGGTGATTTATTGTGGTCATCAGAAATGACAATGGAATACTGAGGGCTGGGATATAAGGAATAATGTACTGAAATACAAGGTGTCATGTATTAGGGATAAAATTGTTGGCATAAGTCCATCAAAGCAAGGAAATGAGTAAAAATGTGTTGCTGGTGCAGAATGGATAACTGACATGAGGTAAGTTTTACATCTTCTAGGTATATTCTGTTCAAATAATAAAAATTTTCTTTGTCTGTAGTGTTTGACTGGATTGTAGTTCTAGATAGTAGTGACTTATGGAGGCTATATCATTAAATTCAGTGACTGCTTTTGCACATGTTGTCTTATGTCAAGCACAGTTTGGACACCTTACTTACCATATCAGTAAGTGTGTAACACCAGATCAGTGTGTTGATCAGTAGTCAAAAAGACTAGAAAGCTACTACCAGAAACAAGTGTGACCTATGCATTCTGCTACTGTGTCCGATGGTTGGTTCTGTGCTTCATCATCAATTAAGTCCCTACAACTTTGCTTTTTAAGAAACCTTGTGCTCCAATACCACCATTTGTCTAACACAAAAATAAATGTCTGCTGTATTATGTAAGTGGTGCAGATATACAATAGGTAGGGGAAATATTTCTTAAGAGAAAGTCCAAAATTCCTACATCGTGCTGGTCCTTTTGTGCTTTGGAAGCTGGCTTCCTAAGATGACAATGAAGCATTGAATAAAACACAGTTGAGTTTACTGTTAATAAGTCATTGTTTTCTTATTGTTGCTTCATCATTACTTTTTAATAAACATCTTTTTCTTTCTTAAAAATAATAAATAATCCATACAAGTGGAAGGGAAAGAGTTGAAAACTGAAACTGAGAAGTTTCTGTAGAATCTTTGTCATTGGTTAAACTGAGGAAAGTATTTGAGTTTTCTATTTCAATGTATTCCTTTTGTGTACATCTCCGTAGGGCTATACCACAGACTTGGCAAGTACAAGTGGCTATGCTGAAGACAAAAAGAAGAAGAAATAAGTAAGTGCATGCCAATCAGTAGGATAGATAAAGTGACAAAAGCACAGTTCAGATACTTTTTTTTTTTCTTCTACCCGCAGAACAATCAAGCATACTGCCACCAGAACCTTTACCCTTGGCTAATACTAACATGTCTCTAAAAAAAAGTGATTTTTGTGATTTGTGATAGAATCTATACTCTGAAAAATAATGCTGACGATAAATTTTAACAGCAAAAAAAATACGTCTGTATTTTCTAAGTTCTCAGTCCAGTCTTAAATTTGTTGTATTCATCTTCATAAACAAATTTGGATACTTCAGTATTTGTTCATATCGGTGAAAAACACTTGTATGTCGTGGTAGAATTTAACATTTCATTTCAGTCACAGGGTTTTTTTAATACTTTTTTTATTAACAATGATACCAATCTTGCTGTTTGGGTTTTTTTCTAAAAAAAGTAATATCTTGGAAAGGATCTCAAAAGGCCCTGTAATCTGTTCTGAAGAAGAATCAAGTGTGTATCAATAGTTGGTGGTACAGTCTAGTCTTGCTGATACTAGAAAACTTCTGCTGAACACAGTTAATAAAAGACTAACCATACCGAATCAAGGTCTATCTGCCCAGGAACTTGTATCAGATTTCTAGTCTGCTGTAGGCAGCAAACACCTGTAAAAAGGATGACTTTACCTCAGTTAAGAGTATCCTTTCCATTTCTTAAGATTTTGATGATCTTAAATGTGCATAAGGACTCAACACCAAACAACTGAAATACTCAAATCCTATAGTGCTGGTCTCGTTTTCTTTATTTAATGTCACTATAAATAATGCAAAATTACTATCTGAAACATCCTTTTTGTAGTTCTTTCCTTGTTTGGAAACACTGTATGTTTGTATATTAAGACGTGTTCTTATGCTTCCACCTCACTTTTTAGCTCTCAAGATGTTAGAAGTAATGTAAATAATGTTTAGCAGAGAAGACTTCACTACTTGAGTAGAGGAGGAGGAATGTTTTTGTGTAGTTGAAGGTCAGTCTTCTGAAGCACAGACTAAAAGTCGAAGTGGTATGGGTTTTCATATTCTGATCCGAGATACAGGTTTTATTTCTCCTATGGTCACAATTTCTATAAAATTTTGGTCAATCTCCACAGGATTTTAGTTTCTTCACCTCTAAAAAGTTGAAACACCTTCTTTAACTTTGGGTTTCATATATTCATGTTTCCATAAGACTTTGAAAAAGAACAAGGAAGTTGTGTGGTGCAAAGTATTTATTATGAGGCAAATCTCTATTTTCAAGTCTTGTGTCTTCTGCCACTGTGCTGTGTAATTTACAGTAAAGCTTTAGATCTCTTTGGGAAACAACTGTTTCATCTGAACTCCTTCATAACTTCTGACAGGCCTCTCTAAATACTGTCTTATAGCAACATTGATAGTAAAACTTTAAATAAGTTTAAATATGGCAGGTTGTGAAGGTTATGGTTATCAGTGTATGTGTTTTGGTCACAAAAGTCTCCCCTAAGGTTTAACAGGGCCAAATAAAGGTAGATGGAATGAAACTGGTAGAATTACATTGTATAAATGTTAATATAAATATAGTCTTCACATAGTGGAAAACAGTGAGAGATGACCTGATAAACAGATATGTATTGGGAATTATTTAGCTAATTTGATGTGCATTTTTCTCTAAGTTCAGTGTCATCAGATTGCAGTAAATATTCCTATATATGGTACTCCTAAAAAACATTAACTGTAATATTTAATCCCTGTGTTGGAAGGTATGCATGTTTTTGTTTATATAGAAGTTAGTTATATTACTTTTGTTAGGCGTCTCTGATTAAAATTTGCCAAGGAGGTTGTAGAATAGTTCCCATGTGGATACTAAGTTTCTTTTTATAACATTTCAGATTTTATTGTTTCCATAAGTTTTCAACTTCGTTCAATCCTTTGTTTCAAGTCTTCCCAACAAATTTTAGTTATGATTGTTCAAATCTTCTTTGTGATATATTGCATTAGATTTTTAAAGGAAATGCTGACAGCAGCAGTATTATACCCTGCATACCAAGAGGATACCACATGGTTTGAATAACAGGCACCCCTGCTGAGCGTGGATCAAATCAAAATCCTTGCATAGTCATGTAAAATGCACTGATAGAAATCTGTCTTTAAATCTCCCTTTTGATTTAAAAATGGGTTCTTTTAGAGTTTATCCTGCCACTGATGTATGTATGTGATTCCCACTAATGCTAATGAAAGTTGAAAAAGCTATAGCTTCAAGTAGTCCTAGAAGTCACCTCAATAATACTACTAAATAAACAAAATGAACCCCATGGAGTTTATTGTAGGTAATAGGAAGGCTAATTTTAAGGTCTTAAACATCATAGTCTTTTGGTGTTATTATCAATGAAAAAGATAAGATTTTTTTTTTTATTAGGTTTTGGCCTGGAGTTCTTAGCAACCGTTGCTCCTTTTCTGCTATTTGAAATGTTGAAGGTGTAAACTAAAAGTAAACAGCAAAAGTCAAATTTCTATGAGTAACATTAGCATTAACTCGTTCATGCTGTATATGAAGAATATATTTGTGTTTTGGCTAAATTTTTGTTGGAATTTTATTGCCTGAGAGTACAATAACAGATAATTTATGAAATTGCAAATGTAAACAGAAATTAGAAGTAGAATGAATATATGCAGACCTCTGTCTTAAGTTATCTTCTCCTTATTGCACTGTTAATTCTGTCGTCTTCATTTTCCTTTAATGGCATTGTTTCCAAAGAATTTAAACAAAAAGGAAAAAAAAAGTGGGTTTGGGATCCTGGTGTTTGGTTGCATTAGAAGATCTTGCAAGGGTCTTCATTTCGCACACCAGGAAAAAACCTTGTCTGTGGTACATCATTAATAAAATACACGTATGTCCAGTATACAATCTCCGTGTTCTAGGAATTCAAGCTCTTGTTCACCAAGAAAATTCCTCAATGAGGTTAGCATCCATGGAAAGCTGTAGGTTTCGCATTCAGCACCACTGGCAACTAAAATGCTAAAAAATGTTCCAGTTCCGCCGTCTCCCCAAGTCTGCGCCATTCAGGTTCATTTCACTTCGAGCAGCCCTGTGCGCTGTAGGTCACTATATAACAAAAGTCTCCTGATTCCTTTCCTATCCTTTCAAAAGTACAGTTATCTACCCTGTCTTTCCCCACTTCCTGTTGAATTAAAAGCTATGCAAGTGTAAAAATGCAAAGTTTAAATAGACCACCTTTGTTGTTACAGACTAAATAGCAGCTTTTCTGCCAAATCAGTCTATGCCTTCTTGTCTGACTTTAATTATTAAACATAGAGTACTTCAGAACCAACCACACAGAGAAATAATATTATCTTCCATTGTCTTTTCTTTCCCTATTATCCACAACTTACAGGCCAGAGAAAAACTGCTGTTCAGACTTTCCCTATTTACCCTTGACATTCCCAGAGGGCTTCAACTCAGAGTTGGAAATGAGCTATCTCGTTTCTCCACTTCCTATTTTTCTTAGCTGGGTTGGTTCCCATGCTGCTCAGTAGTTGCTAAGAACCTGACAGAGGACAGTTGGGCTCAAGGTCTGAGTTTCGCTGGGCCAGCATTGCTTAACATTAGTTGTTGCACAAGGCAGCAACTGGCACATGCTTTTAGATGAACTCTTCTCCACAAAAATGACACTGCTGTCTCAGAGATATCATCAAGTCTATGCAATAGCTCAAAGCATCTAAGTTTAATTTAACTGCGCCATTTACTTTAATTACAGATTTGTCGTAAGAAGTTGACTGCTGCTGCTGCTATGGTTGGTTGTGAAAGAAAGATAACAAGAAGTGTTCGTTTGAGAGGCTTTCACATAAGGCAGGTAGACACTTGTGTAGCACAGCAGCTGATGTTATGCAAGTGAGATAAACCTCCACCAAAACCTGTGGCTCAGCAATTTCCGAACAACATAGGATCCAAAGTAAGTTTTCTCTCTTGTTTGATCTTGGTCAAATTACAGCTGTTGGAGGACAACAGTAGTGACTGATCTGATAATCCATCCTTGCCTGATTGCTCAAAGTGGGGAATGATGACAGATGACAGACAACGGGTACTGACATCCATAAGCAGAGCCTCAGATTAGGCAGAAATTCAATTGCATAAATGGGACTCAAACCAGGAAGTATATTTTCCCAATTCCTGAAGTGTAACAGGACATGGTGCCAATAAAGTAGCTGACCAGGTACAAAACTTTGATTCCCTAATAAAAGGTGAAACAACTTACCTGCATTCAGCCCCTTTTCTTCTCCCTGTGTTGGGTATGGAGATAAGACCTTTTCATTTGGGAGTTACCTAATCTGCCTCCAGGTTGAGGCAATTACTTATCTCCCTTGGCAGATCAGACTGAGCTTGCATTTTAAACCTAAGAGAAGACATGAATCTTTTTTCTAATTATTGCTAGTCTCCAATCTTGTTGTGTCTCTTTTGTGAATGAAAGACATAGAACGTAAAAGGAATGATAATAAGATCGTGAAGGGGAAAATATATTTAGATAAGGTTTTCCTACTTCTATGATTTAAAGAATGTAACTGCACAAAAGATATGGAACAACTACATATTTAAAAATCTACTTTAATAAAAAAGAAATAGAAATAAATAACATAAAATATAAAAAAAAAAAATAATAAAAAAAGATGTTCTAGAAGAGGGGAGAAAGTGCAGTTCCTTTTTGTAGTTGTGTAATGAATAACTGTACAGATTGTTCCTATTCCAGGACAGGGAGTGAGAAGAGGTAGAGAGCATCTTTAAGGGAACAGAAGTATCTCACTTTTCTATTTTTTGTAAAGTATATATCTATGGGACTTGTGCACAGACAAAGAGAAGGTGAAACAAAGAAGGAAAAAAAAAAAAACCAAACAGGTAGTAGCACTGCAAGATCAAAAACATTTGATAGCCGATTCAGACACAGTGCAACCTTGTAGTTGTATGTAACAAAAAAGTCTACTTTAAAATAATCTTACTTGTTAGCACTATACTGCTTTTCATAGAAGAGAAACTCAAGGATCCATGTGGGAGCTGGGAACCCAGTTGTTGTTTTCTTTCCAGCTGATTGGCTTTGTAAATATCTCTGGGGAGAAAAGGTTTCATGCAGTCTTTAAAATGTTTCAAAAGTAGCATCCATCTTCTTTAGTGTACTTCTGTGTGAAGTCTCCGTTATCTGTACTGTTGGCTAGTTTTGTGTACTTGTGTGTGTTAAGCAGTTGTATTTATGCATGTCATTTATTTGAGTCCACGACTCTCTCTTAAGTTCCCATTCTTCAAACTCAGCAGTCTTTGTATGCTGTACAATATATTTTTAGCTTATGGTATCCTGAATATTTTCATATTCACCAATACGCTGGATTTTCGTAAGTCTTAAAATTCAGACTAGGGATGAGAGGAGGGAAAAATGTGGCAGGAATGTCTTCCTCAGTGTTGTAGACCAAAGGGAAAACACTGGGGAACGTATACTGAGAGCCAGTAGCACTCGTCTGCTCCATGCCACAGAATACAACAGCACCAAATGGATTTTAGTTCTATTCATGTTCCCGTTACTGTTTCTGTGTTGTCTTTGAAGTTCTTCCCATGGCGTTTCTTGCTCCCTTATGTGTGTACGCCATATGTACGCCCGAGTTTGGGGGAGAAGAGGGAAGGAGAGGAACTTCATTTTACCACATGGCTGATCCCTAGTGCAGGATCGCAATGTGTTTAGCCCTGCCTCTGCTAGACTGTTGTGCATTTGGGGGCTGCTTTGTGACTGCAAAGGCAGAGGACTTGCAAGAAACTTCATGTCTGTGGCAAATCCAAGGCATTCTTTGATGCACTTTTGACAAGCCTGTAATGAGATATCTCCCATCTGGTGCACTCTTAAGTGCTCTTGGGAACAGAGCATACAACTTCAGATTCCTGTCTGTGGCTCTTAACGCCCGTGTGCCAATGTTGAAGACTGCCTGTTCTCTAGCTAAGCCTAATTTTAAAAACAAAACAAAACAACAACAAACAAAAAAAACCCAAAACAACACCAAATCAACAAAAAAAAAACAGTCAAAAAAACCCCAAAACAAAATAAAAAGCCCCAAATCACACCAAACCAAACCTCACCTTTTATTTCCCCTCTCCCAACTTCCCCCACAACTGTCCTTTAGATGCTGACATGCACGTCAAGGTTCTCAAAAGAGCATTCTCCATCATCAATACCCCTTGTGTGCTGACTGTTCAACTGTTGGTTCAGTTCAATGTTTGTCTGACACCTTCATGTCCAGGTAATGACCCTTCAAAATAAAACAATATACAGTTTTGTGGTGACTTGTGAAGATCTGATGCATTTTGAAATTGAACTGTATTTTTTCATAGTGCATAGTGTACTGTTCCCTGGTGTCTAGATCCACTTACACTGTAGCGTCTTCCTCACTGAGAGAATATTGCAATATTGGTGTTGCCTTGTCAGCTGCAATATTTAGCATAGTATCCTGTACTGAGAGCATGGTAATGGATTTATAGTCCTGTATGAACTCAGCAAGTAACTTAGGGTGTTAAGGGCACATAGACACATTTTTTTTTTTTAATTTGAAATCTATCAAATGTCTGAATGTTGGTGCTCCAGCTTGACAGCTAGAACTTCTTTTAGAGTTTACATAAATTAAATAGTTACAATTGTAATTGTTCATATGTTAAAAAAAACTGTAGCATTCTAGTGCTATGGTGATGGCTGACATGAACAACTAAAAGTTGTATTTCAGTACAATTAACAACAAATGATAATGAAAATTATATGAAAAAGGAAGACCAGTTTTATTTTTTGGAGTATGAGAGACTAAACGCCAAGATCACTCTTTAGTGCAATTATAACAATTTCAATGATTAGTTGAGCTCTAAATTAAATTAATTCAGACATTCATGTTCTTGTTTAATTTGTATAATGGAAACCTAAATCCCATTCTGTATTCAGATTCTGGTCTTCAGTAAGTCATACAGCTTTCTCACCCTTTCATTTTTTTTATGACTGAGAGGATTTGAGAAGGCATTACATGTTGTTCAGACCATCAGGTGAGTATGATTTTACAAGTTAGGGGAACCAGCTCTATTTTTCTGAGTGTTGTCTGCATCCTAACTTAAGAAATAAATGAAAATCTGTGTTTATTGTCTCCTGTGGTTCTAGACTTGAGAAATACCCTAAGTGATCTTCTTTATAAAAGAGCCGTTGATGATATGAATACTTGTCAGATCTGTTTATTCTGTGGTGGGCTGGCGTCTGAGACTTCTGCACTGTTCGATACATTTGTATGTGTAGAGCTGGAAACAAAAGCAAGAAGGGAGATGACTCCTGAGCCCATTTAGAAATGGGCTTGTCTTTCTGTACGTAAAATATTTCCTTCAAAATATTTATTGTGGCTATTTTAATATACATATATGTATTTCAATATCATGTATATTTTAAGCATAATAAATAATGATCTAAAAGTGTGGATTAAGACCTGATACTATTTTGCGTCCAGTGGAGGAAAAGGTTTTCTGATGACTGTTTTTAACTTGTTTTTTATTTTGACGGTTACAAGTTTCAATAAAAAAAATATCAGAAATGTGCAGGTAGACTGTGAACACGCCATTCTTTGCATGGCTGCTCCAAAACTATTTTTGGTTTTATTCAGCGATTCTCTAACTGTAACATTTACCTGGGTGACCAGTCTCATACACTTCCCCCACCTTGCTCAATGCCCGAGACACACGGCTGGGCTTCCCCTTGTGCCTTCTCACTTCCATCCCAAGACTCTCATACAATGGCATAGCTTCAGTAAGAGGGGTAGAGTGTGTCCCGCTCGTCTGCATAGTGTCTTGTGGCCAAGTCACACCCTGAGGGCCTAGATGTTGAGGAAGGTCAAGAGCCCAGCTCTTCATGATTTGGCTGGTATTTGCTGGACAACACTGAGTACCACCACCACAGTTTCCTTCCGAGCTGTGCTTTTCAGAAGACAGCAACAAAAACTGTTTGCATGGTCAGAATCAGGCACAGGTTGTCAAGACCCTCAAGCATTGTGCTGGGAAACTTCCTGGGCCTCAGTGGAACTGGGCATTTGGTTGCAATGGCTGGGGCAGTTCTGGTGATATATAAATGTCTGTGTGTGCAAGGAATGTCTACACCAAAGAGGAGACAGTTAATAAGACATTTAATATTAAACAAGTACATTTTTGGGTTACAAATTTGGACTTAGGTGTCTGAAGCCTGTCTGAATCCTATTTTAGATGCTTAAATCCTTTTTTCAGTATTGGCCTATAGCAGAATTCTGTGGGACACACTTTACCATTGTATAATAAAGTCCAAGAGCTGATTCTGCAAACCTGAAGCACATACATAGATAATGTTTCCAATAATGTTTTCTGCACTGCTTTCATCATAGTAATAGAAAGATCAGGTGTGGAATGAATTTTTTGAATAAAGATATTGCGCCAATTAAAACTTATCTAAGCTCGTAGAATGCTTATAGGAACACAAAGACCTTGAAGTTAGAACCACACCTGATCTTACATTTTCTTTAAAGTTACTTTTGTTATATTTATTATGAAAGCAGATACACATGGCAAAGGGAATCCATACAAATTCTGTCAGGGATTTCCAAGCAAGTTCAGGCTGAATTCCAGCTTTCCCCATTGCTCTCAACTGTTTTTATCAGCCATGTACCATATGGTCACGCAAACAAATACACACACAGCTTTTTCTTTGTCATATAGTGACAAAACAGTTTGGGACCATATGCTGCAGAACACAAGTGAGCACTCTAATGGCTTACACGAGTAGGGTGAATCAACTCAGAAGAAATGTGCAGTTGTCCATGCTTCTTTGCCTGGTGTACATATTTTTCTACAACACAGCGCAAGAATTTGTACTGTGGTTTCTTCACTGTAGTGACATCACCTCAGTCCTAGCAAGTGATTCTCCGTGCACATGTGAAATATGAAAGGGCTGTTTTTGTGGCCAGTGACGAAATCATTTGTGGCTATGAAGAAGACTGAAATTCTCAATACCTAACTCGGTCTAGTCGTTTAGCCTTCACAGCATAATAAGTTTCCCCTACTAAGTCAGAAAAATAATTCACAACCAAAGTTGCCATCAAATGCTAATTTATTCCCAAATGCAAAGGTGATTTAGATCCATATCCTAGTAATTTTGTGAGATTTTTTTGAGAACATCAGAGAAAAATACCAAAATATTATTTCTTGGGTGGATTATGCAAAATGTACACTAATTTATGCAAACAGTTTTTTCTCCTATTATGTTTGGAAGGTAAGAAACTCAGCTGAAAAATCATAAGCTCCAGAGGAACATAAATTCAGAGCTTGTAAGTTTTTAGGCAGGTAACTGCTACAGGTTTTAACTAATTAAATTTTATTGTAAAACTCGCAGGCACAGACTGTGCTTTAGTTTCTTGGGTGTGCTTCTAGGCACTGAGTTCATCTATTGCCCTGCTTTAGAAAACTAACACCATCACCTAATAAGAAGTGTGGTTATCAAATGGGGGAAAGGAGAAGGAATATATCCAACTGTGGGCTTAGTTACATTTTTTTTCTTTCCTTTCTCTACCCCTCCTGTGTAATCTACTGAAGGAGGTGCAGTACCATGTAACTGGGAAGTAACAAACACGCTGGCTACTTATAGCCAGTGGTGAGTAACACCTTTATTTTGGAGAGGAACAGAAGAGTATGTAGTTATCCTCAGCTCATGTGCTTCATATGCTTTTTGTGTCATGTTATGTGGCTATGTGATCTTGCCCATTTCCCCAGAGATCAAGGCTTTGTTCCGTCTGTAGATGATATTTATGAAGAGTGAGAAAAAGTCATCCAGATACCTACAGATCTGTAAGTTTGGCCTCAGGAATTTACAAAGCTCCAGAACAAAGTCTGGAAGAAAAAATAGCATCATGGAAGTTAATAGAATAAAACATATTTAAGAAATTACTATCATGCCAGGTGACCTTAATAGCTTCCTTTCAGTACTTTTTGAAACAAAGGACATACTAGATCTCATTCGTCTGGAATTGAGTTGAACGTTCGATATACCTCTATATGGGAAGTTATGGGTTAAGATGGAGCTTATGGAGATTCCTCAATGGAGTGTAAGGTGGATGATGAGCTGGCAGAAGAGAGGAAAATGAGAAATTTTAAAATGCAAACTATTAGCTGTAGGGATGCTCTTCACTGTTGATCTCTGATATTTAATATAGATTTAATTTATTTACAAAAGCTTTATGACACACTATCAAAGTGCAGCCAAAATTTTTTGCTGATGCAGAGCCAAGAGGTATTCTTGATGAAAGAAGAGCAGGATATCTTACAGAAAGAACTGGTCTTGATGACTTGAGTTACAAAAAAAGGGGAGGGGAGGGATTTACGAGGCCAGACACATAAAATTTTGATGCAGTTCTCTGCTGTTAGGTATACACTGGAAATTATAAAGAGAGGATGTAGATTTTCTAACACTTCATAGAATATCTGTAACTGGAAAAGTGATGTAATCACTGGGGTGTATCAGTTAGTCTTTTCAGCACAAAAAGGAAATTTGAAGTGCTCTGGTAAAGAAAGCATCTCCAATACTATGCCGAGGTTAAGCCACCCATCTTCAGAAAGATTAAATCAGACTGCCAGAAATATAGGGGGATGGGTGAGTAAGCAGAGTGGCAGGAAAAAGGATTGGGGTGATCAGGGAATGCAGAACTGATCATTTCAGAGGAAATTTAAAAATTTAGGCTTTTTTTAGTGGAACAAAATAAAGGTTGAGTTGTGACGCTGGTCATTTTATACCATAGAGATGGGAAGTGGGAAGCTATTTATGTGAAAGGATAATAGTGGCACAAGAGATAAGGAGTATAAACTGGTCATTAATACACGTAGGCTGAAAATTAGAAGTGTAGGTTTCTAACCATCAAAGAGGCAAGGTCTGGAGTAGCCTTTAATCTAAAGAGTGGAGCTTATAAAAAAGATCTCCACAACTTTTACATTAGGTTTCATATGTTTATGAAAGGGATTATAAAATGTGTTGCTTTGATGGCAAGGGACTGAATTCAGTCAGTCCTACATTCCTGTCAAAGAGGGATCAGGACCTCCTTTTGTCATCCTTAGGTGCCAGAAGAATTTTCAAGATGGAACTGGAGACCTGAGAGGAAAGAAACACTATGCAAAAGGGGGAAGAAAGAACATGTTGTAGTATTTGCCTTTGTGTGCAATAAGAAGTAAATTTAATGGAAAATTAAATTCACTGAAACAATTGTGAATTTAGGGTTTGACTTAGGGAAGAACTTAAAAGGATTAGTATGTATTCAGCACTGCTCAGCATCAAATCTTTAGAAATTAAGCCTAAAACAATAGGAAAGTTGTATTTATAGGGAAGACATCTGATCAAATTGTCTTTTAAAATATAACTTAAAAAATATGGCAAATTCAGGTGTTACTGTGTTCTTGGAGTTTCTATGACATAGTTAACAGATGCCTGCATTATCTTAGAATACTGATTTCTTTGAACTGCAAAAAAAAAAAGAACCAAAAAGGATTTTGAAATGCATATTTAAATTGTGCTCAGAATGCCCTTATTTCTGGTAGTGAATGACTTTGAAATGTTTTGAGCTTTACTGGGAGGAGAATGATTTTCTGCCTGTTAAAGATAGAAAGTAAAATTTACTTTTAACACCCTAACAAGAGGGAACCGGTAGAGCACATAGAGGAAGGTCCCGGTGGTGGTGGCCCTTGCCTCTAGAGTATGTGCTGCGGAGCCGACGACCCTGGACGTCTAGGGGGCAGGAGTAACTGTTTTCAACCGCTTAATGCTGTGGGGGTGCAAAAAAAAGTCGATTGTGCAGCGAGGAGGAATGAGGCAAAGGAGAGAAGCAGCAGTGGGTTTGGTCGACGTGCCGCCTGCCCGCTTTTTTTTGGTTTTGGATTCTGTTTGGGGATTTTTCTGAGGAAGCTTGAAGGCTCCCAAGGCTCCTGGGGCCAGGACTCGCCCTTACGAGGGGGCCCAAGCCCTGCCGGCTGCTGGGGGTCGCCAGGCCCCCCCCGCCCCTGTCCGGCGGGAAAGGCGGGGGGGG
>VYZM01014611.1:54390-87777 GCA_013398915.1 Dromas ardeola | reverse complement strand
ACGAGGGGGCAGGGGCTGGCAGGAGACGAGGGCAGCGGTGGCTGGGATGGGGAGGGCTCGCTCGCTAAAACTTTTTTCCCCGAGTGCATCCCTGCTTCGCGCCTCTCCTCCGCCGGTTCAGCGCACCCAGGCTGGATGGTGGCGGCTGGGGCGGGGGGGGAGGGGGAAAGAGGAGAACACAAAGGAAAAGTTCGGGGTTTTGTTGTTGCCGGGGGTGGATAGCAATGAGTGGAGCCTCCTCCTTCACTCCGCCCGCCCTCCAGCCCTCCCCTCGGAGTGGTTATAATAATGTGTTATTATTTGGGCCGTTGAGTGTTGCCAGAATCTCAGCGGGAACCAGGAGGGAGGGGAGGACGGGGGGGTTAAAGTTGAGTGGGCGAGGGGGCAGTCGCCGCGCTTGCAGCTGATGGAGACTCGGCGGGTCTCATTCTGTGTGTTTCTGAGCTTTAGAGGGGCCCATTTCCTCGTGTACCTGGCCGGGTACCCACGGGGACTCAGGAGGACAGCCTTTGGATTCAGGAAACACTAGGACTCGGTTCAGCGAGCTCCGCGATTGTTTTTAGGGTTGAATAAACTGCCCTTATTAACATCTGACCTTGCGCCGTGGCAGCGGCTGTGCGGCTGGTGAACAGTTGCCAGTTTGTCCGGCATCTCCGAGGCGAGCGCCGTGATTTATAGGGACCTTAGGGAGTGTGTGGGGTTGGAGAGCCGCGATGGTGTAAGAGTTACAGTTCCTGTAAAAGAAGCCGCATAAGATCTTTTTTTTTTTTTTTTTTTTCCCCTCTCCACGCACGCCTAAGTTGTGTGATGCTTTCAGAGCAGAAAAAGGGAGGTTTAACGTTTTCGTTTTCCCTGGGATGTGAAATGCACTGGGGAGGTAGGAGCTGCCGGATTCAGCTCTTTGATCTTTCGTGAAACCATTCTCTGGAAAATTGGCCTCTCCCCCTTTGGAGCAGATAAACCTTGCTCGCGAACTCCTTCCCGGGGCGCTTTGCCCAGGGACTGAGGGAGGGGATGACAGGCGGCACCATTTCCATGCCAGGTTTGTAACCCTTCCCGAGCTGTCCCCGTCGGGCAGCGCGGGAGTTCAGCGGGCAAGGAACGCCTTTCCGGCTCTCCCCAGCCCCCCCTCCCCTTCCTGGCTTTAACTTAATTGCACCGAAGTGCAGGAGGAGACCGATGATGTCTTTAAAGAAAAACAGTGATGCTGCAGATTAGAGGGGACTTGTTAATCAATTGCACGTTTGAAAGGGCTTTTCTTCCCTTTGTTGCTTTCGCTAATCCATTTACTTCTCCCCGGGAGGTGACAGATGCCTATATTTCCTGTTATTCAGCTCCGGGGTCCTGGGTCTTGCCATTTGTTGCATTACCGTGAAGGGAGCGGGTCACCAGAAAGCTAGAGGTCTGGGGGTTTTCCGGGGAGGGAGCGGGAGGCGAGCGTGTTACAGCTCGCGGGTCTGGGGTCAGTTCCCGTCGCGTTTATTTTTTCTAGTGCCTTTATTGCTCCCTTTGAAGGGGGGCCCTCTAACAAATTGCGCGGCCGGCCCTGCCGCCCTGCCCCTCCTGCGGGGTCCCAGGCTACGGGGATCTCCCGGCCGGCCGGGGGGAGGCTTGGGGGTGGGGGTCGGAACTGTGGTCGGAGGCAGCGCCTCCTCCCGGGGCCGCGGAGAGGATGGCAGTCGCCCTCCGCGGGATGCAAAGGGGGAGCCGGGCTTTCTGTTCCCGTCCCCACTTTATTCCCCGAGCAGCTGGGTCTGTGGGTTTTGTTTTGTTTTGTTTTTTTTTTTTACGCAGCGGGAGGGAGGCGTGCAGGGTGTCCGGAGAGCTGCTTTCCTTCCGTCCGTCCTTTCTTCCCTCCCTCGCAACCCTTCCCCTTGCTGCCCCCCCGGCAGCCCGTGTACACCGACGCTTGTGCATCTGCCACTGCCAGCCTCTTTCTTGCACCCCTTCCCCCGCGGCTCCCCGGGGGGGCGCGGGCACCGGGCTCCGCCGGCACAAGCGCGCCGGCAGCGGGGCAAAATGGGCCAAAAAAGCGCTCGGGCGGTTCGAATTGCGAGCGTGGCAATGCATCTCCGTCTTTTGTGGGCAAAGGTACTGCTCGCTCTGCCTGCATATGTCATCAGGAGACATTTCAGATTTGGTGAGAGCGTTTCAACCTTCTCGGAGGCGGTATAAAATCACAAACTACTATTAAAAGCGGAATTGGGGATTGTATTTTATTTTATTTTATTTTGTTTTAAATGCTACCCTGTAAACGGGCTTGTGATAATCGTCTCAACCACCTGTGGAAAGTGTGGATTCTCTGTACTCCGATAGGCATGAAGTTTGAGACTCCATTTTCTTCACTGAATGTCCAGCATATGGTTGAGAGCCCATAATCACAGCAATAAATACTTGTGTACTTCTATTGTTAAGCGGTATTCTTCTGTTTAATTACATTTTCTTAATGGTAAACCGAGTCTTTGGTAATCTACGTTCCATTTAAACATTTATTTTTGAAAATGTTATTTCAGCCTTTTCAGTGCTCGCTTTACAAGATGACCAAGTGAGAGGCAACAGAAATTAGGATGGTCGTTTTTTTGAAACTGGTGATGCACAATGTTTATAAGGCTTATAGACTTTTGCCTCCTTGCCATTAAGTAAGAAAGGACATTTAATCAACGTGAAGTTAGTACTCATGTGACTTGGAAAGTATGCAGAACATTGTGCTTAAAAAAAAAAATAAAAAATTCTATCTACAGAATGTCTGGGAATGAAAACATAATGGTAACTCTGATATGAATTTGCAAGCCATGAAGTTTGCAAACTTCTACCTAGTTTTATAAAGAAAAAACCCTAATTTCTCGGAGTACGATGTTAGTGGATAAATGAATACAAGTACCGATTACTTCTGAATGCCTTTAAATACCTAACTACAAAAAGCTGTAAAATGCTTGAATCTTTAAAGTTGCATGAGATTTAGCTATGGTTCCCTCCTGACTTTAATAAATGCAATTCAGCGCTGGAAATTGTACATGGGTCATGTAGTAAAAGTCTATGCAGCTTTGCATACAAGAAATCTTCACATAGCTTTTAATAAATGACATTGACTGCATTAACTATTTTTAGGTCAAACCTTAATCAAACCTTTTCTAGCATTAATTAAATCGTTAAGTAGTTTAGTGGTGAGGTTTATCCTTGGGTCAAGGGTTACCACTGAATGTTTTTTTCCCCCTTGAGTGTCTTGATTATGTTAAGCATTTGTAATGGAATTGCAGTTTTCTCCTTAATCTGTTTGCTGCTGTAAACAGCATATAAATGCAAGATGCAGGAAGAAAAGGACCAGTTGGCAGACGAAGAAAATTAATCCTGTTTAGGGAGCTTCCAGTTGTTTGCAGGAAAGATGATCTTTTTTCTAAACTCACTGCACTTTGTGTAAGGTGTGAACAGCTTTCAGAACTGTCATTGGCATGGAAATATATTTGACCACCAATTAGAAAACTGACAGTCTTAGCACACTAGCTGATGAGAACGAAATGTAAAAGGAAAAAATGGTAATAAACACTGAGATTTATTTGATAGCTACAGGAATTTTCGATATAGAATACTCGTAGAGTCCTCTTCATGAGTCATCTTCAGAGTCTTAAATTCACATTTTATATTCAATATATTCATATTACGTCAGCTAGAAGCAGTCAGCATCTGAAGTTTTTAATCATACTTTTGATTGAGAGAATTTGTTTTAAAGAGCTTTGTATTATTTTGAACATTGCAGGCAAAAAAAAAGTATTAAGCAAACATCCTTTGGTTTTTATACATAAATCTTTCTATAGATGTTCTGTGTTGCGTTGTGCAGTTGCTCAGAGGGAAGAAATGCTACTCAGTATTCCATCTAATTTATAGCATCTGTCACTATGTTCTCTGTGCAAAGGATGGCTTGCTATTTAAGTTTGTTTATTCATTGTGAGGCTGTTGCTTTGTAAAGGAAGTTGTCATTAGGCTCAGCATGTCTGGAAAGTATGCAAGTCCTCAAGTCTTCTAATCCACTGACTACAAAGTAGTTAAAGCTTCAAAGAAAAGGAACGACAGGATTTTGCTGCACTGAAAGAAGATGCATTGTTTGTTAATCCTGCTTTTAATTATTACTCATACTGCAGACTGCTGCAGCATTGCTAATAACCGTTTGGGACAAACAACAATTTAACTTAAATGATTGTCTTTCCTCTTGTTTTTGTCTAAATGTGTAAGGAGTTTGAAGTGAAATGTCCCTTACCAGCTTTTTGCATTTACTTTTTCCAAGCCTTTGCCTTTCACCAATATTCATTTGCAAACATCCTGCTAGATACTGTTTCTGATGGTCTCCACAGACTTGACTCACAACCAATCTTTTTCTCTTTACATCTGTTTGTCCTCCTCAGCTACTTTGGGAAAGGATTTCCACTTTTTTTTTTTTCCCAAACGATGCCTCCGGTAGTATCTTTTGAAACTAAAAAATGTGTATGTGACTCTTTTGGTGGCAGCAAAGGAGGCTTTTCAAAAAGTCAGGGTGATCCCTTAGCTATAGAGTATCACTTTGTCTTTTAACAGGCAGTGGACAACATTTTTCATTTAAGAACATAAACAAATCTGCGTTGTAATTTCAGTGAAAGCAAGAAATCACAGTAGAAATGCATTTCACTAATGGTACGCTGTTATTATGGTGGGACTAAGTAGATGTATTCCACCTACCTTAGGCTTAGCTAGCTCACAGGGGGCTAGCTCCGGTCTTGAGCAGTTTGCAAAGCCTGTTGAAGCAGCAGTGTGGGTATCCTATACACAGTTCCATGCTTCTGAGCTGGTTTAAAATTAGCTTGTCTGTATCTGCATGAGCTGTTGTGCACATACATCGTACCGATAGTGTGCACTGCTTCATGAAAGAAAGGGGCTATGCTTCTGTCTACTGGTTGAATTACTCTTCATTTATATTGATGCTTTCTGGTTTTGATAGATAAACTGTCCCAATGCACGCCTGTCTGTGATGGTGAAGAAGTGTGTTTTACAATAGCTGATGAAAGAGGAAGGCTATAACAATATTACTGATTCAGTAGAAGGTATTTGAAGAAGGAGCGTGGTCTTATGTAGCTGTTCCTTCTGAGTCCAGAGCAGAGACTACTGGCATCCCCTCAGGGTTTTGTGGTTGTGAGGGTGCTGTTTCATGGGCACCTGAAGTTCTTTGTTCATTTAGTTGAATCAGCAAGATGACTCTGCTGGAAAGTAATCATAGGGAAGAAGGATTCTGCAGGAGTGAAAGACCACGTGGGCAGAGATGAACAGAGAATTAGCATGGTAAAATGCGGTAAGACCTTTTATTTTTCCACTGTATTGATTTTGCTGGAGCAACAGGAAGATACTTTGTGAGGTTACTGCTTGCAGGAACAGCAAAGTGAAATCGACAGGAACTGTTCCAAACCACAGTTTGTTTGGCCAGTGTCTAGCTTGAAAGTGTGCATAGTCCAATCAGGAAATTAGATTGTGTCCCCATAGACATTTTGTCACTGAGGTCTCCGTTGATTTCACATGGGAGATATGCGACTAAGTACATTTTAGATTTGATACTTTCACTTTAGGTGATGTGAACTTGTAAAGAGAAACAGCAAACACACGTCTGATAGTCTTTCTTGAAAGAATAATCCCTATGTATGTATTGTCGTATCTATGAAACCTCTACTGAACTTAAATTTCTATCTTCTAATTGCTCTGTTTGGACATTTCCTTTTATATGATATGAGCAGCATAAACATTTAATTCTGTAACTACAGGTTATTGACCCTTGTCCTCATCAACACTGCTCTAGGCTGTTCATTTAACAGTTCATCTGGTAAGTATTATTTCAAGATGAAGTGGCTTCTATAAATGATTTTCCTTGCTTTTGTTAGTGTAATGCCTTAGCATTATTATTTATGTGGTATTGTGTATGTAAGTAGAACGACTTGACTGGTTGTATAAAGAGAGGATAAATTCTGTTAGTGTTCTCCTAAAATTGTGAAGTCTTACTTTTCAAAACAACATACGGAACTGTATAGTTGAATCATAAATCAAAGTATCAGAGGACTAATTCCTTATCAAAGTAATAATGCAGTCACATATTCAGTTATAGAGTAGACAGAGGACAGATAACATACAGCAAAAGACAGGAGGAATTTTATGTTGCTTTAGGGAAAAAAAGTATAAAAACTATTGTAAATGATAAACTTAATTTCTACTGGTCAGAAACGCTCTCTTCTTCTATATCATATGAACTGTAAACAAAAATAAGTTAATCGTATGTAAATCTAAAAGAGGAATCACGGAACTCTACCCTATGCAAACTAATGAGACTGGCAGGCTCCTGCACAAGCTGAAGATCTTTCTTTCCTCTCTGTCTACAACAGAATAGATAAATCTCACACCTCTAACTTGGATGTAAAGGACACACAAAAGACTTTTTTAAAGATCAAAATTCAAGCGCAGAGATAACCTGCTCCTAAGATTTTTCTGTGCTGGTTAACTCAGCACAGCTTAGGCATTTGAGCTGTGTTTTACAGCAAGATCTTAAAGTTACTCCTTATGTACATTTCTATTTGTAAGACATTAATCTTTCACTTCTAAGTCCCTTAACAAGCTGTAACTGTTGTACTTTTTTTCTTGCATATGGCTGGGCATCATCCATATTTAAAAGTACTGTTAAAAGAAGTTACCTCCTCCCCCCTCTCCAACTCTTCATGATGTCCTTCCTGCAGGATGTTACCACCTTCCAACTCTCCTGTCAGAGCAGTGGGTGGACATTCAACAATCTGTTTCAGGCAACATCAGCAAAATCCTGCAGTTCACTTGCTCTAAGCTGGCCCAGTTGATTTTGAGTTCAGTGGATCAAAGGTATCTCACATGAGCAGCTCTACCAATAGGCCAGAGGAGGCTGTAACTTCAGCAGCACTGTTACCAATCTGGGATTTAGCAGGCAGGCCACCTATTTCACTAGCTCAGAGCTGGTAGCCTTTGGCCAGAGAGTTTTGCTGAGTAAATGGGAGGAGGATGGGAATAGTAGCAGAAGCAGCATCTCCCAACAACAGAATCAATGAATCTCCATTTCACTCACAGTGTTTGTGTGTGTCACACGCTTTCCTAACTTCTTCCTTCATGCTTCATAGGAGTTTCCCATAAATATCTGCAAAATTAATTGTTATTGTTTCTTGTTGGGGTGACTCTATAAACCCCTCATTTAAAGATTAGGCTAATTGTGTGTTATCATGCTGGTCACTGTTGTCTCTATCTCTTTATACTCTGTCTTAAATTTGTCTCATATTGCAAGCTGTTGAATACAGTTTAATACATCACTGACTAACCTTGGTCAATGCCTGGATTTCCAGTAAGGTGCAGGTATATAGAGAAATAATAATAATCTGTTATCGGTACAGTAAGTCCATGTGACAGCACTATGATAAAACTGTCTATGGGACAGTCACGATGGGATCACCAGTGCAGGCAGAAGGGGCTGCACACTGAGGGACAGGAGGTCTGAGTCACAGCAGTGCTACCTTAGATCAGATGAAGGTGTGGTGGGAGGTATAGTTTGTTCTTTTGGATGTAGGACAAACAAAAGTCTGATACTAGAAGAATAAGACATCTCTGAAATAAAAAAGCCAAGGACAGTTCTAGAAACATTCGTCAGATTTGTCTGGATTTGCACAAGAAATTACTCTTGTGTGTGTATCAAAGTTTTGCTGAATAGAGCAAGATCAGAAAAAGAGGGGGGAAAAAAGAATGTTATTACTTGACAGCCCAGGCCTATAACAACTTTGTTGTTTTAAAATAGGTTCTGTGAATCTCCTGTATGAACCAGTAATAAACAAAACTGCTTGAAAGCTTAAGAAGCCCTGACAATGTATAAAATTTTCTGCATACTTGATCACAGTAAAGCTTTAGCAAGAAGTTATACAACATAAAGAGAATGATGAGATTTTATAACATTTAAAATGAGTGTGTATTCTAGAAGATAAGTTAACAAATGACTTTACTGTGTTTCTTTCCAGTTTAGAAAAGTGACATGGCAGAATTGCATTATAGAAAAAACTCAACAATTCTAGAGCTAATAATGTGTCAGCAGTGTTTCTGTATGAAGTAAACTTTATCTCTTCCTAAAAAAAGAAAAGCATAAAAAGGCAAATAATGGCTATGCCAACAGATTTTAGATAGATAACCCAAATATAATATTGTATACTCTTTTTTTTCAGGCAGTAAGACTTCTGCTCTGATTATAAACGTGTGTTGGCTTTCGCATTTTGCTGATACACTAGAGAAGCATTTTTCTTTATAAAAAGTTGCTGTGAGGTGCGCCTACCCTGAGGTCTTAATTGTCAAGTAGTGCAAAACTACCCAAACCGTGTATCAGAGAGCTGACTGGACAAAAATTAACCCTGCAAGATCCAAGCCAGTGCTGGCTGGGCTGCCTGAACTGGCTTCCCTCCTGTCCCCAGGAGCACCAATGCTGGCGTGGGGAAGGGGCCAGACTGGGTGGCTGGAGGGCGGGGAGCGGGAGCACATGGGAGGGGGAGCTACTGCTTGTACTGAGTAGCTTAAGTTGCCGTGGGACTACACTCTCGGAGATAGAAAAGTGTGATATGCAGAAATATTAACATAATTGTGTGGGCTAGAAATTTTAGAGACGGTTTCACAATATCATCGTAACTGATGGCTGTCTAAGATTTGGATTCTGCAGAGCTGAGCTGAACCTGTGCAGTTTAAATAAGAAAAACCTCACCTGCCTCGAAAGTCTAGTCTGCAAAGAAATGTTTAATTAGTTGTCAGGTAGTTATTCTCACCACAAATACTCTTTGTCATTTCTCTTTGTGTTTCAACAGTGGAATCTCCAGGAGTTGTTATTAAGCTGAATTTTAGAGTTCTAGTGAGTTGTATGTTGCTTTGTACTAGGTAAGAATGGATGATCTTTTGAAATTAAATACATTAATAAAACAAGGGAGATTTTTTCAGTACAATAAACAATGAAATGGACAAAAGGAGAGTTTTGCAAAGGTTCTAGAGATGTGCCAAAGCTTTGAGTATGCTATTTGAATATTTGAATATTCTAAGTTGAGAAAATAAGGACCTTGTAACATCTAGCCATAATTACTGTTTTAAATCTTACAATTTTCTGTTGGGAAATACAAATCATGCTTCTTTAGAACAGACGTATAAGATTTTTTTCATAAAGTTGAAAAGAAAAAACGGGGAGGAGCCTATGACAGAGAAACCAGAGAATTATATTCATATAAGAAATTTCTTTACTGGGGAAGGGGAAATTAAAATTTTGGTACCCTAGAAACTCAATAGCTGAAGGGTGAGCTTAAACATTAAAAATTATTTTAAAAATTGTAGTTATAGTGGTGGTTAATGATGGCTCCTTTCATGATTAACCAGAAACCCTAACAAAGGGGAAAGTGGTATTATGTAGATAAAATTACAAGCTTGAACAGGATCTGAACCAAACCTACATGAGGAAAATATATCTGCTGTTGTTTTAATTTTAAAAATAACTATGCTTCCTAGCTCTGCCTGGAAGCAATTTAATGCAACAAATTGATTTTTTTTTTCAAAGTATTTCCAGCCAGACCAGAAGCAGTAGTTAATAAATATCTTGAGAGGGTGAGTCTGTTCTTTATGCTTCATTTTGCAGACTCAGTGAATTTGGATATTAATATCTGAAATTGTAAATAGTAATTCAACCTGTTTTTTCTAAAGCTGATCTCACATTTATCTTGTTCTCTCTGTATCAATGTAGAAAAAGGATTCAGAAATCTATTCCCTAACAGAGGTAGCAGAATCTGCTACAAAGCTCATAATACTGTGGTTTTCACAGCAAAAAGAGAAAAAAACACCCACATTTCTTTCAAATTTTATGTCTTGAGAGCTTTTGGATGATGTTGCACTTGAGAAAAACACATTTTTGTCAATGTGTTATTTAAGAACACATCAAGTGTAGAGAATGCTTTGAAGAGGATCATGTCAGTTAAAGTCAAGAGCATGTAGAGTTAGGAAAGACAGATTTCAGAAGTTATCCTGGTTTGTAATCTAAATGCCAAATTTAAAGGTAGGGAGCAGTTTTGATTCTGGAACTTGGGGAGCATGTGTTTACACAGGAAAGGACTGCAAAAAGCAGAGGTATCAATTTACAGCGCATTTTCAAAATTACAAAAAGTGGAAAATGTTAACTCACATTTACTGAACACTTACTGTGCCCACAGACGTAGTTATTAGGAAGTACTAGTTCAGTGTGAAACCACAGAGTAAACTAGATGTAGTAACTTCTTCCTGCAGACAAGTCTATAGTGATCAGTGAAATACTTGAAATGTCATCTTTGTTTGTGCTGGCCACTGGCATGTGATTTATCATTTCTAGAAATAAATAGAGAAAAATAAAACCTCAGTACTGTGTTGTTAGGCTCTGTAGGAATTCTTCAAGTGCCTTTATGCCTGTGATATTTTCTAGGAAGATCTGGATCTTCTGTAACCATGGTATGATTGGGGAAAAAAGGATCGGAAAAGATCTTGAGAGGTCAGATTATCTGTTCTTCAAGAAAGAATCACCTGTAGCTAGCATAACCTATTCTGAAGAGGTGACAGGAACAGAGATTCAGTGGCTTCCACAGGCAAGCACACAAGCTTAGTGCTTACTTGGTTGTAATTCAAGTGCATTACTACCTCTTACAGTTTATTCCTCTACCCCTTGTTGTTGTACTTTTTTTGTGTGTGTGAATTCTGAAAGTGTTCCTCAAACTTTGAAACAAGCACTTTTCAAAAATTATCTTATTTACCTGTAGACATCTCTCCTTGGACACCCTTTTCCCCCTCCATTTTTTCTCAGTCTTTCCTCTTACATCATGTTTTCTGAATCTCATGGTCGTGCTCATTCCTCCCCACTGGACTTGCTCCAAAACATCTTTCTTGAAGTCAGCTAACCAAAACTGGCGTATTCCAGCTCAGGCTGCACCAGCACTGGCTAAAGGAAGAGGATTATTTCCTATATTTACCAGATGACGTTGTTTTTATTTCCCAGAGTGATGTCTGACTGTTTTGTGGCAGAATGGCATTGCACAAGTTCTGATCTGCTCCAGATCTTTCATGCGGAATTGATGCCAAGTCCCTGTTTGGTACCAATGCAATGGTTTAAGTACAAAACCTTCTGCCTGTCTTCACTCAGTTGTGCATCTTTATTCCCACCTGCTCCGTACCGTATTTTGCTGACATTTTATTTCATTTGCCAAGATCAGAATATTGGCAATACTTAACAGCTTAGTGTTGCTTGCGGAGTTAGGTAGGGGAGGTATACATAGCACTGAAACTTTGAAACTCCATCATATCAGTTAACCATTGTTAACTTTCATTATGGTTTTCCAATGAGTTGGCATTTGTCTTTATATAATTTTTTCATATTTCACCTGTTAGAATGTCATGTGGGACAGTTCCCCCCAGTCTAGTGATCACCTTCGTTTCCTGCTGGCACCTCAGCTTCATGCTATCATTCAATGCAGAATAAGACCTGTCATATTATGGTCCTTGGGAAATAAACTTCCCTCAGCAGAAACTCTTGTGACATGTCTAAGTCTGTGCTGCTGTCGTTTCTTCTTAAATAACTTGCCTTTCTGTAACTGTGGTAAGGTATGTTGTCACACTGTACCAGAAAATGGGATTCATCAATTTGAAAGACAGAATTCAGACCTGATTATTTTCAAAGATACTTTTGTCTTTTTTTCTGAGTTCAGACGAAGTCCTTAGAAAACTTGTTGTAAATGAAAGTTTCTCTTTATCTATTTATTTTGTGTCTGCGTCAATTTAATGGATTGAAATTGTATCCTTTAGTGTCATACTGGTTAATATTTTCCTGCTTCTTTTGATCTTTAAAATCTCATATTGTGTGAGTAGTTGCATTTTGCAAGACTAAGGCAATTAACCAAAACTACTGTACATTTGGGACTATATGAAATAATTTCAATTTTAAGCATTAATATTTATCTGAAATAAGTTATGGGCTTAGAATTATAGAAATAATGTAAGAATAAATATGTGCACCTGTCATTGTCTCTACAGGGTTTTCTCAGTTCCTGTAACTCCCATTATCCTGTCCTCTTCCTTCCTTTTACTTTTTTGTTCCTATGTTTTTATTTTTTTCCCTACAGCATATTTAATTCTGAAACTTTTGTGGTTGTTTTTTTTTTGTTTTGTTTTGTGTGTTTTTTTGTTTTGTGGGGTGTTTTTTTGTTTTGTTTCTGACTAACTCTTTGCTGATTACATAGCACTGTAGATCTTAGGAATTCACAAAAATGCTGTAGTTGCCTATCAATGGTAGGAAGCACTACAAAGCAATCTATAGTGGCTGCCTCTAGCTGTCTGGAAAAAAAATGCCTGAACAGCAGGTAGGAAAAATACCTCCAAACAGATGGTTTTCTGTGACTAACTGAGCCATTAGCAGCATGCTTCTTCATAACGATGTTGCCTGAGAAAACTGTTGGTATCAGCATCTGTACTTTTTTTGCATGGGTTGGAAGAGTAAAGCCAGGAAAGGGTGAGATGGGGAGAACAGCTCCAACGAGGTGGGAGTGGGCTGGGGTGGATGGGCTTCTCTGAGCAGAAGAGCTGGACCGTGATCAGTTTATGAGGAAAATAAATGTCTGTGGGGTGTGTAAATGGGGTTAGGGTTATGAGAATGTGTGATAGCAAGTACAGGGAAGGTTAACCTCCTCATGAGCGCAGACTGGCAGAGAATTAGAAACTTATCCTGCTGCCCTGCCAACACCGCTGGTGGTACGGGTACTGAACATAGCACCACACTGTGCTTGGGGAAGTCCTGTCTTATACTGTGGATACTTTCCTCTTCTTCAGGACTTACAGTGTAAGCAATGACAATGTTTTTCACCATGGGTTGTATAGCAAGTTTTATTTAAGAAAAAGAAGGGAGGTGAAGTTGCATCTGCTGCGATGATTGGATATTTCTAACATCTGGCCCAATTTAACACACTCAAAGTGGATAGAGGCATGAAGGAAGTAATTAACAAATTTATCATCTACAGGTCCTGTCACTTGGAGAGCCATAATAGTGTAGAAACCATGGTGGCCTCCACTTATTTAGGAAAATGCACATGCTTTTTTTTTGATTCAGGTCAAAACTATAGTTATGAAATATTGGAAATTATGACCTCCATTTTTCTTTGCACATTTCTGATGTATGCAACCCCTTTGTGGGGCCTATTTGTTTTTTGTTTGTTTGTTTTTTCTCTGTGATGTTTTTTCTACTATGTTTGCATTTTGGGGTTTTTTTTTTCCTTTTTCCTTTTTTTTTCTCCTTTGAACTGATGAAACCACTCCGTTTGGTAATTCTGAGTCAGTTAGGTCAGTCCTGGGCTTTTCTGTGCAGAGGCTGCCAAGTTTTTCTAAAATATGTCGTGGTTTAGGGATTTGGATGAATGTCCAAAAGGGACCAAGGCTCGAGACTCCCAAAAGTCTTTATTTTAAAACCATAATTTGGAAAGAATCTTTCCTGAGTACCAAGAGAAAAAAGCCGATACTTTCATTTATACTATTAGTCATCATTCTGTCAACCACCAGAGTTCCCCTCCCTTCTGAAAAGGTTACAGTTTGTTTTGCTGCTTTAACAAAAACGAGTTTAGTTGATTTAGTGTTCTGTTTTGTGATGTAGTGTCTTACCTAGCTCATAGTTTAACTGTTAACAAGATATTTATGAAGTGGTAAGAATTCTCTGCTTTGTGGTAAATTTAGTCTTTAGAGTGGGGCAAAATGCTATTTAACTAGCAAATGAAGTAGTTTAGCTTCAAATTATATCTCATTAAATGCAACAATTTTAATCTTTTGGTAACACCCTAAATAAGTAGAGTGTCTGGAACTGATCAAAACTTACGTAATTTGATCTCTACTATAGGAAACGCATATCAGATAGATTAATATTGCAAGTAGCTATCCAAGGGAGGAAAACTTTTAATTTAGAAACCAAGTTAAATTCATACTTTTTTTCTATGTGCAAATTATAAAATACAACTGAAGACTACGAACCTGTTCCTGAGCTCATTTTTCCAGTTCTCAAGACTCATTTGACTGATTTACCGAATACTGTGCTAAATCCTTTTAAGTATTTGAAGCTGGCATTTGTGATATTCGCTTGGGAGTATGTTGTCTGTCATACAACAACAGTGTTATCAGCAGACATTTCCCTCATTTTTGCATAGTTCTTAATTGTATTTAACAATACAATTACAGTCATAGTAGTTAAGACCCAAGCAGAAGAAGCAAATACAGTGGGTTTTTTAAAGACTTCTGTATGGACCACTGCTTCACCGTCAAAAGTTTTGAAAACAGCATTTTTTGAGATTTCAGTTGCACCTATGAACAAGTAATAGGTTATGTCTGTGTCTCTCCATGTACTAAAAAATTTTTATGTGAGCCTTTTCTCTTCCCAGTTGTGTATCAGTAGATTTTACCAGGCATGATTTGTGATGTATTGAATTTTGCAATAAATAATAGACTAGCACTTACATGACAAGTAAGTAATTAGTGAACTACGTCACTGGTTCATTGGCCATGTTTAATTATCTCTAAAGTGCCATCTCAGCTTCACTGAAACAATTTTTACTGGCTTCTTGGAGGCTTCATTTTACTTGAGCTTCAGTTACCTGGACATCCATTTCTGTGTAGTCCCTATTTCTGTGTTGGTCTAGGCGTTCAGACTTTTGTGTAGTGTAGAACAGTTGCTTTGGTCTCAGTTTTTATTGTATATTTTCACCTGTATGATTATAGCTCTGACAAAAGAAATCTTCAGGAAGATATGTTTTCCTGACTCTAATGTGTGTTTTTGCATTAAGATAGTTTATAGTTCACCATATGGTTTTATTGATCTGGCATACAATATCGAGTGAACCCTGACCATCTAAAGCCATGCTTGCCTGTCTCTCCACAAGACTGGACAGTGAAGGAGCTGTGGGAACCATGAGTTATGGGAACCAGAACTGAGACCATACAAAACTATTTTTGTAAAAATCTATAGACTGTTCTGCCATTTCCCCCCAGGCAGCCTTCTGCTGAGATGAACTTTATAAGACCTGGTTTTATAAACACATTTTGCATTTTATTTTGCTTGTAAATCAGTTATCTTACATTTAGGAGAGTGTTAACCATATATCTCTCATAATTAGTGTCATAAATAAAACAGTTTTGCCAGTGGCTTGCAAAGTTCATGCACACATACAGATTGTATGACAAATTAGGGGCCTCTGTATAGGAGTCTAGCAATTAATGAAGCAATGCTGTGTAAGACTGGAATAGGTCGCTCAGGTAATGGCATTCTCAGTTGCATGTGTAGCAGTGCTGTTCTGGAGGCAATCTCTACCTCTTGTAGAAGACAGCTAGTGAAAGCTTATTAATTAAGTTAGCATTTATACCCCTTTGATGAAGGTAATAATGAGTTCTCAACTTCGTAAGAAACCAGATTCTCTCAGTGAACATTCAGTAATTGGTTTTTACCTGAATAGATGACGTACATAAAAAAAATACGTCAGACATACATGATTATAGTATAACTTTATAAAAATAAAACTGAAAGACATTTCACTTGCCACATATGAATTTCTGTGTTACTTCTGCAACCATTGGCATTCAACATCTGAAACGGAGCAGCGAGCTGCAATTCACTGACACAGTTGTAGGTGTCAGTGATACTTGCATTGTGGAGTCAGCAACACTTCCTAAAATTCCTGCTGCAAAGCAAAACAACTTTATAAATGCTAATTGATTTTCAAATTGAACGAGAAAGTGAGATGATCTTATTTATCATATAAATGAGGAAACTGAGACAGAAGGAAGGTATGTGAAGTGTGCTGAGAGCAGAGGTTTTTGTGTGAGAAAAAGTTTCCATGTAGTCTGTCCATGTACACGTGGCACCAGACATGATTGTGCATATACATAATATGATATTTAATTGAGAATTTGGTAAAATACTAAGAAGAAAATGGATCAAAATGCTAAAATAAAAAAATACAATTAAAATATACCAGAAATTCCTGTTGCTGATTTGGATTCAAATAGAAGTAAAGCAACTAGCTTGGTTACATTTTCATCCAAGGAAATAAGAAATTTAAGCTCTTCTTACTGCATTTCAATAGCTTTGTCTTACTGCTGTGGTTCATTCTTAATGATTACTGGTTAATAAAGGGGGACTGATAACACAGCATAATGGCAAAAACGTACAACATTTCTAGAGCAGTGTCATGAACAAGTTAATACCAACCAGAATTGTAAAGAGACGTATAAAAGTCTGTTTGCAGGTTAAAACAGAAATCATTGGAGAAAAATAGGCATGTCATTACTGGAAGGAAGCTTAAGAATTGTTCTAAAATAGCTGAGGCTAAGACCTTTTTTTGTTAAAATGGATTTATCAGAAAATGGGAAAAATGTATGTGGACAACAGGAGAATAATTGAATCATGAAACCATTGTAACCTACAGTTGTAGTATACGTTTGAAGAAAATTACTATTTTTGAAATCGTTGTATCTACTGATAAGAAAATTCCTGAGATATAATTGCTTGAAATAATTTGGGGAACAGCAAAAAACAAATTTGTCAAGGCATTTTTTCTTTTTTAAAGGCAATTCTAGCTTCCATATGCCATCATTTACTCAGTAAATAGCAAGATTCGAAAGTCCTTCTGTGGTAGACAGACTTTGAGGTTTGGGAAGAAGTTGAAATTTTATGGGCATAGGAGCAGGGATTTGGTCTGAAAGAGGAGACTGAGTGGTGGAAAGCTTTTCTGGGACCAGAAAGCTAACATGTCACCCAGGCACTCATCCGGATGGTGTCAAAAGAAAGCAGCACCTGTATCAGGAGTTTGGTGAAATAGCTTTCATAGATGTGTAGGGTGGCTGTGAAGATATTGGCTTGGCTTGAAGAAAGAGCTTGCTCGCAATAAGTGTGCATGATTTTTCTTTAATTTACAAGAGGAAGTGCATACCAAGAAACATGCACATCTTTAATGGAACCAGCAGGACAGTTCTTTTTCTCCAAGTGTGATTTTGCATACTGCTGACTACAGGAGTGCCATACACTACTAGGGCATCTTATCTGCAGTTCTTTGTTTCTTCTCACCCTTTTTTCTGTTTATGTGATTGCAGAATGTAGAGGCTGGTGCAAGCTACAGGGTAATACTACAAAAACTGTAATACCTGTCTTCAGCTGTTGTTAAGTTGGCATGGTTCTGTTACACTCAATGAAGTCACACTGAGGATGTCAGTATGCATTCAAACAAAGATTAAATTTAGAGTCTCTTAGACTTGACAGATGATGTTTCTAGTTCCTGAAGATGTTTTAGATTAGAAATTTTGTGTTCAAGCCAACTGGCCTCCCCTTGAAGCAATATAGATGTTGTAAATAACAACATTCCTCTGGCCACAGATCAAGATACAGGAACTGATTTAATCTTGGACTTTTGTATGTCCTTGCAATTGCTTATTACTGGATTTCAAAATACCTGGGTTTTGTTTGTCTATTAATATTTAGTTAAGAGATGTCTGAATGCTATTGTTTGGGTTACTTGATTACAGTTTATAACCATTCATTATTTGCTTTGTTTTTTTCCCAAGTGTAAATCAGAAAGGTGGGGTATTTTAGATTGCTAAAAGGGTAGAGATTCTTTTTGACACTAAAGGCAAATTGGTTAAAATGAAAGATAATTTAAAAATTTGTCTTTATGCCTCTAATTCATGCTATTCTGGTAGATACGCTGAAGAATGTGTAGATTTTTCACAACCCTAAAATGATGCTCAGGCTGCTCTGAATTTTGATAGCTTTCACTTGCCTAAATGCCTACAGTTTAGTAGTGTATTTTCCTGTACCTTTTGTTCTCAGGTTCACTCATCAGTATAAGGCTCATGGAGACAGAATCTAAAGCTAGATCTTTGTTTTGCTTTTTATATTAGTGGAGCAAGTATCACAGGACATTTCTGTCCTGAGTCTGCTTTAATTTACAGCAGTTTGCATATGTTCAGGTTTATGTCTGCATTTTTACTGAGGGATGTCTTTCTGAAAGTGATGGGGCACTTAAATGCAGAGCCCGACCAATGGCTGTGTGTGGGGTGGTTCTTGGTGGTCTGGATTTAAACATAGAATCATAGAATGGTTTGGGTTGGAAGGGACCTTAAAGATCATCTAGTTCCAACCCCCTGCCACGGGCTGGGACACCTCCCACTAGACCAGGCTGCTCAAAGACCCATCCAGCCTGGTCTTGAACACTTCCAGGGATGGGACCTCCACAACTTTCCTGGGCAACTTGTTCCAGTGCCTCACCACCCTCACAGTAAAGAATTTCTTCCTAATATCTCATCTAAATTCCCACTCTTTCAGTTTAAAAAGCTATGCCTCATCCTATCGCTACACTCCCTGATAAAGAGTCCCTCCCCATCTTTCCTGCAGGCCCCCTTTAGGTACTGGAAGTCTCCTATAAGGTCTCCCCAGAGCTTTCTCTTCTCCAGGCTGAACAACCCCAACTCTCTCAGCCTGTTCTCATAGCATAGGTGCTCCAGCCCCCTGATCGTCTTCATGGCCTTCTGCTGGACCCTTTCCAACCGGTCCATGTCCTTCCTGTACTGAGGACTCCAGAGCTGCACGCAGTACTCCAGGTGGGGTCTCATAAGAGTGGAGTAGAAGGGCAGAATCACCTCCCTCGACCTGCTGGCCATGCTTCTTTTGATGCAGCCCAGGATGCGGCTGGCTTTCTGGGCTGCAAGTGCGCATTGCCTGCTCACGTTGAGCTTCTCGTCCACCAGCGCCCCCAAGTCCTTCTCCTCAGAGTTGCTCCCAAGCATTCTCATTTACAGCGGTGGTCAACCCAAGAGGGCAGATGTTCAGCTGCGAGATGAACTGATGACCAAACCTAATAGTGAAAGGAATGGCAAAAAGTTAAAACAATAGAGTATTAGTTAGACTAGGCACTGAACAGAAAAATGAAGTGGAAATACGTGCAATCTGGGATAAGTAGGTGTGGAATGGACCTCAGTTTCTCTTGCAGTCCAGGCCCTGCTCAGAGCAAGGCTGACAGTATTAGATGTTTAATATTCTTTTGAGCTTTATTTCAGAGATACGCTTTCCTAGACACCTTTTCTGACCATGTAGCCATCCACAGTTATGACTGACAGCAGAAATAACTTCTGACTACTGGAGTCTTAAAGAAAGCCTGAATCCTAAGACAGTCTCTTAACCTTGCCTTTTCCCACAACCTCTTGGATTGTTAGAAGAAAATAACTGAAATACTGAAAATATACATTGTTTCTCACCCATCTTTTGTTTTTAGGGCCCTGGGGTATTACAGCTTTCCTCTCAGCCTTGGAGATCTTCCCCTATGACTACTCTGCCTTTTAAGTTAAACACTTAACACACCCCTCCCCCCCCCTAATTTCGCTAAAGTATTGTTCATTTCTTTTAGCGTTTCTGCTTTACAGTGTCCTTAATCTTTCCTTTTTTCTAACCTTTCAAAAATCGTAATTTTGAATTTTAAAAATCTTGACTCAAACTTCTGCCTGTAATGGTGATTTCACGTGGACTGACTTCATAGCCTGAGGTTGTCATCAACACTTCAATTTCTCTCTACCCATAATAGGAACGGTACTCTAAGCAGTGGAGAGTTGAGCATCCTCCCTGTTTAATGCTTTGAAGATGAGGTTATATAACTGTAATTACTGATAATACCTGACCTAAGCCCTGTCCCTTTAGCAAGACAATGTATCCTTTTGTGATTTCTTTTATTTGCGTTGTATACTTTAACTACATTTCAGAAAGAGTTGTTAAAGTGCTCTCTAGCCTTAAGAACTCTTGTCGTTTAAACCACTCCTCTTCCTAATTGCCCTAGACCTGCAGGATCTGAGCTGCCATTATATTTGCCTAATATAATTTAGGTGAACGTTCTCCTAGCCCATCTGTTTCTTTGAAAGGCTAACAAATTTGATAATGGTTTCAGGCGTATTGCACTAGACCTCAACGTCTCATAACAGGTTTTTTTTTCTCCCCTCTTTCTGTTGTCAACAAACAGTGTTTACAGTCATGCAGATCAGAGTGCAAGAAGAAAAGGGAAAAACTAGTTCTTTGCATTCCAGTCAATATGAGCTGTTGTAATTCATGTTGGATTTTGTAAATTTGGGAAACATTCACACCTGTATGCTTTGCAGTTTGTCCAGAATTTTCTAACTTGGATGTTTAAAATTACTTGTTAAATTTAAGTGACTCCATTTTCATGGATACAGGGTATCTGCAGCTTTCATTTCAAAAAGCATATGTTTTTGAAATTTTTAAGTATTCTTTAAGACTTTTTTCTCTCATTGTAACACATCATGTGCAAAAGGAATATTTTTGGTAAAGGAGTTTACTCTGCATAGAAGTCAGCATTCATATTCTCCTATCAGAGAGCTGGCTCAGTTCCAACATACTCTTGTAACTGTGGCAAGCATATAAATCAAACACTAAAGGTCTTTTGTTTTGTTATGTTTTTTTTTTTTTTCAATGGTATGTTTACAGTGTCACTCTTTTTATATTGGTTTTGCAGTTACTTTCAGGACCAGGATTTTAGCCCTGAATATTCAGACTTACTTGGAAACCTGTCTTGCTGATTCTTGGCCAGTTAAGAGTTCCAAGTGGATGCAATTTAATAACTCTTGTACTGTTTTGATTTGTCTCCCACACCATCTGGTCTACGTCTCTCTCTTGCTCTTTTTTTCTTTCTTTAAGGATAGTATTTTTTCAATAACTTAAACTTTCAAGCATGTCATCTGAAAATGTAGCTTGCTCTGAAATTTCCCTGTGCTTTTGAGAAAGAAGGCTTTCTGTATACAGAGGAAAAAGAACATGAACAGGAACCTGTGGACAGGATGGAATGGTAGGAATGTAGTGCACAGTAAAGATGTCTGTCTCTTCACACTGAAATATTATTTAAGCACATTTCAAAAGTAAAATTATTTCATAGCTCTGAGGTCTCCTGGATGGTGTTTCTCTGCTGGCCTCCAGAACATATTTAACTATTGGAGGGTGGCAAGAGATGATTAAGAAGCAAAAATTGCTCAGACTTTGCTAAGCAAAAAGTTAAGTGCTACTATGAAGTTTGTGTCTATTAACTGGCCTTAGTTATACTTGATTTCGTGATGATAGCACAGAGTGATGCTGCTAGAGTTTATCTCTGTTTGTCATGACATTTGGAAAATGCTGGGTGAAAAGTTTGTTCATGTTGTGTGAAGGTGCAAATTCCTGACAACATTGTTTTAAATTTTGGAGGATTGTTGCCCATATAATCTGGATACTTCTCCTTTAGTCTTTCTGTATGTTTATGAGCAACCGGGTCTAGTGGGAGGTGTTTCTTGCCATGGCAGGGGGGGTTGGAACTAGATGATCTTTAAGGTCCCCTCCAACCTAAATCATTCTATGATTCTATGAAATACTTTGCTTTAGCTGGCATTTAAGTTATTTCTGATTTAAGCTTGGGTTTTGCTGGACTGATGTCTATAATTTACACTGAGACTTATTACAAGTTATTTTGCCATTTAAATAAGTATTTTATTTTACTTTGTGTATAAGTCATGAATTTTTGGCATGTTAGTAATATTAAAAAGAATTAACCATGCATGCTTTCACATAAATCTATCCTGTAATTTTCTGAATTCTGTTTTATGTGCAGTCTCTAGTAGCTACCATGCTTTTATCCAAAAACAAAAAAAAAAACCAACATAGCTAATGGAATTTTTTAAATGCTATTTGTACTACAGATTATTTCCTACCATTTTGTGCTGTACCAAGGGTGATAATTTCAGCTTGGTTAGTAAAAAATTCCCATTAAATCTTTCCAAAAAGATGTTTTCAAGTTGATTCATCCTGATAGATTTAAACAGCCAGTCCTTTAAGAATAGGAGTGGGGTTTTTTTGGTTTTGTTCTGTTTTCTTCCATTTTGAAAAGTGAGTTAGGATCTTGCTCTTTTTTTCTTTTGATAATTTTTATACTTCTGTTTTTCAGAACAATTGTTTGATTGACTTTCATTTCATGTATGTGGCCTTTGTAGAGAATCTAGGAGATTCTTTTCCTCTACTTATATTAGTGTTTTGTTTCTCTCAAGTGTCTAGTAAATGTTTAGCTTGAAGTACGCTGGCACAGTGTGCCTCTGTGAAATGGCATTTCAGGGGAATCTCTGTTCCAAAAGGCTTTATAGCCTCACGTTAAGTTAAATTTGACATCCTAGTTTCCATAAGTAAAAATGGACTGTAGCCTGGTTAAGGTTATCTGAATTTTCAGCAGTGTCAATTACTTTGATGGCTTTTTCTTTTGCATTGATGTCTTCAATGATGACCTATTGCACGTTGCAGACAGATGCATTTCAATATGTGCCTGCTCATTCTGGGCTCCCAATGGGCATCCCAGGCTGTCTGATTTCATGTCAGGGTGAGACTGGGTATGCACTGGCCCTATGTACTTTGTTTCCTTTTGGAAAGAAACTTAGGCTTTCAGGCAGGGAAGAAATTAAGATGTACGCCAAGTTCTGTGCTCTGGAAGCTCAGGGTGTTCACAGCCACAAGGTGTTCTGCAGACCATTCATTCCTCAAGTTGAAGAGCAAAGATCACATCTCCCTCCTGTGAATCAGCTTCTTAGAGGGGCTGGGGAATTCACATTGCCTTTCAGAGCCACATAAACATTTTAGAATCTGGCGAAAATAAAGGACTGGTTAGAAAAAGGCATACAGGATGCCCATGTTTGACTGTGGCACTATGTTTATCATAATATGTGTGGATGGAGCTCTTGTAGCAGTAGGCCATCCTCAAAGTTGGGAAGGAAAGGCAAGTAAGTGAGCAAAGGAATTCTTGACATTGTAACTTGACATAGAAACAGCTGTTTTTCTCGTTCCATGCAATTCTATTAGAAAAATCTTTATTGACCATTTATTAATGCTCCAACTTCCACCACCTTCCCCCATCCCAATTATTATGAAGGGATCAACATGTAAAAGATATTTAGCGACAGAGTTACTGTGAGGTTTTTATAACCTCACTAATCAGGTTGCTGCACTCCTAATGAACTCCCAGTTGCAATTTATAATTTCACTGAAGTACCTCACATAGCAATAGATCAAGTTACCCAACATCTTAAAGTAGAACGTTTTGAAGAGAAGATGTATTTTTGTGAATTCTGAAGAAATGGGTTTGCTGGGGAATGCAGTGCTCCACAGAAAATAAAAGTATGTCCCTGTTATTTTTCTGTGGTGAAGCACTGATTCTGCTCAGGACCTCCTGTAGTAGTGCAGGAGATGGAAGGCTCCCCTTCTCTTTTGTTTGACAGGACGTCATTTGAGGCTGGAGTTTTGCCAACTAGTGACCTAGTGTATCCAGTTTCTAATTTGGGAGAAATGTTACTGAGAAGGTGGTGGCCTGACAACTCTGGTATTTCCTGGGGTTCTCAGATTACTGTGACACCATCTGATTGGTTCTTCAGGCTGAGTTTTACTTCAATAGAACTTGTTGTATTGCTTCATCTGCTGAGAGATCACCTGTGATCTGGAAACTTTTTTTTTTTACTGATCTTGTATTAGTTTTGTTGTTGAAGTTTTGGGAACATGTGAGTGTTCAGGTGTAGATGTGACAGCTCAGTATCTTACTTTCTAAAGAAAACCTTAGAGGAAAAGATTTAGCACTGCTTGGCTTCTGGGAGCTCAGTTACCAGAGTTTATTGGACTTTTCTTTTACTGTTTCCATGAATATTATTTTGGTTTGAGTAATACACATGCTGAGCTAGATGCTTTTGAAGCATGAGATTCCTCCATTGTCTCTTGGTTAGAACATTGTTGATGAGGTTAATGAGGCAGCACATGTGCTGATATGGTCATGAGGGAATGAAATGGCTTAGTGTTTCTCTAGGATTAGGTCTAAATGAAGCCTGTTTTTTTTCCTGAAGATCACTTGGAAATGGAAAAAGAGAATGTAAGTGGCCATTTGTCAAGTAAACTTAATGCATGGATATGTCATGGGATCCTCCGAAGGTCTATCTAAACCTTCATATGATGAGCACCACCTTGCATTCAAAACCTTCACATTTAAAGTTGAGCACCTCACGGATTGCCCCTGCAGTTGTGTACTGAGACGCAGTGGTGTACTGCATTATGTACTGCAGTGTCTGAGTATCTGACCGCAGTGCCTGTGCTCAACTAGAATGGAAATCTCTAGCCCAAAGGGCGTGTGGGGCAACAGCCAAGGAGGATTTCCTGTGTTACTAGATAACGCCAAACTCAATGATAACATGTGGCCCATGGGAGCTGTTTGAAAAGCATATTCAGCCTTCACCATTCTGCAATAGAAGTGTAAATGGGCTTAGGGTCAAAACATAGAAAATTTGACATGTTTGTTGTGACAAATGTGCATGTATTTTGTGTAAGCGATGGACTACTGGCAGTTTACGAGCTTGCTAGCCATTTTCATTTTCAAACACAGCCCAATACATTTTAATGATAAATTTGACACTTCATATTCCAAAATGTTGTGTGTTTTTTTTTTTAAAAAAAAAAAAAACCTAGTCCCCACAGTGTTACTTGGCAATGTTTGAAAATAATACTGCAATATGAATGTATTTTACCACTTAAGAGGAAAGGAAGTCCTGAACTGTACAAAATCTTTGTGGCAGTCATTGCAGCATTCCATCTAGAATAATTAGCATTGTCATTAATTCATCAGGTATATTTATAGTCATTTAAGCACAGTATGAACTGGTTTCAGTCTTCTTTTATTTAAGTTGTGGTGGCTACAAAACAAGGAAAAACCTTGCTGTCAAAATATGGAAGCAACATTAAATCTTCAAGAGATGTTTGGAGTTGTGATGATTCACACTGACTGCCAGAGGCCAGACCCTCCTCCTGGGATTTAAATACGTTACAGGGAAAACCTGCTTAGGTGCAAAACCTTCTTACTGCATTACTGACCATAGTATAAAAGGCGTTTAACAGAACATCAAAACTCTTTTTTACTTAATGTAGATAGCTTCTCTCTGTTTTTATCCATGATAACAATCTACTACATAGTAAACTCAAGTTTCTTCTATATTTTACATTTTGATGCATTAAAAGTTTTCTTGTTCTGCTTTGAGAATGTTTTAATCAGAATTTTTAGTGAGTTTCATATAGTTCAGAGCAAATATAACGGAGCTTTTATTCTTGTCTTTATTGACATTTGCTTTCATATAAACCCTGTAGCAAAAGTTAGCATAAATTGGCACAAGAAAATTAAATATCTAAGTCTTCTGGCTGGTCCTACTGATTAAAGTCAAACATCAGGCTTGGAATTTTGATAATTTATCTGAACAAGAGGCATAAAGTTTATCTTTAACCTGAGTGAAAAAAATGTTATCTCTGACAACAAAGCAAAAAAAGTATTAAAGATTTTTGTAAACAAAAGAATTGAAGTGTGCCTTGATCTGTTTATATAATTGAATGAAAAAAAAATACCTTTTTTCTTAGGTTCCTAAGTATTTACAGTTGTTTAACAATAGTTAGACGATAGGATTGTTTTTATTGACTTCTCAAGGCAAAAAGCACTTATCATTCTTTTCATTTTCTTAACGAGAACCCGTAATGTGTCAGTTACCGGTGGAAAGGCTGTGATCAAAAGAGATTCCCATTAGGCAGCAGACTGAAGTTTGGCTTGACAAATATCGAAGTAATTTTTATCTTGGAAAATGTTAGAAGAAATGATGCCCTTGTAAAGCATGGCGAGCCCCGTCTTCTATTCTTGTGCAAATCTTACTTGGTTAAAAAACCAGGCCCGAGGTAACGAATGTGTCCCAGTCTGACCAGGCTGTGTGACATGCTGACTCAACGTTGCTTTGTTTGTTCAGCTAGCTACTCTGTCTAATGTGCAAATGCAGTACCAGCTTTACAAGACGAGTATGGCTGCCAGCCTGTCTCGAGGAGAACGAAGTCCAACGGGAAAGGATACGTGCAGCTCGAAAAATAAGGGTTCCTCGTTTCAGTCCCTGTTGCCTGGAGGGGTTTCTGCCTCACCTGTCAACAGCTTGTGGTATCAGTTTTACCTGTGTGCCTGTTGCATTATTCATAAAATGTGCATGCTCGTTCCTGTGGCTGACACACATTATCTTTTGCTGCAGTAACAACGTACAGCCTTAAGCATATTAGACACATGCTTTAAGGACTTGACACTGGAGCCTTGGAAAAAGGATTAAGTTTTCTCTTGTGATTTACATTTTTTTTTATTGGAAAAACACAACTCAAAATGCAGTTGTATAAGAGACCTCTGATTTATTGATTTCTAAAAATTCTTAAGGGAATTTTTAAATTTCTTCCCCTAGCTCTGCATCACAGGAGGAAAGTGTTGTATAAGTGTTAGCATGAGTGAACTCTTTTATGCCACTTTTTTATAAACACAGAACTGCTTCATAAGCATGGTTTCCTGGGTGGATTAAGATGTTATGAATATTTCATATATATGTGTGTATATATATTTATTTATTTATATTTTAATTATTGTAATGCAGAAAACAAATTATGGTTGCATTGTTTGTAAAAATCGTAACTCCTGTGTAAATTTGATGCCCAGTATAACTAAAGATATTCTGGTGTAGAGAAGGAAAGGATTAATAGCACATTTTTTATCCCTGTCTGGGAGCACCCATTGCATTTTATAATGGTCTGTAAAACTCTCCAGTTCCAAGCAGCCCTGCAACGGCTCTTCATGAGCTGCCAGCATGTGACCTGCTGAAGGTATGGGTTGTTTATATGCTCCAAACCAGAGTGCTTTTGTGGAATAAAGCCCAGGATCACGTCGTATTCTGTTCCAATACCAGTTCATAAAGAAGTCACAGGCTTAATTCCTTTGTGGTTGGTTTTGTTTTTAATTTTTTTCCTGCTTTTCTGCCACCAAGGCAGTTGTCTCAGGCTGTTCTGACTGTGATCAGATATTTCCAAAATCTCTTCCTTCAAGTCTTCCTATGATTCTTTTAGCTACTGTGATGTATGCTTACCAACAGGACTGTGTCTAAACTGAGTATCAAATGGCACAATATGATCAAATTAGAACCTAGTGGATTCTGTCTCTCCTGCAGTGGAACAGCTTTCCAGAAAGAGTGGATGAGATGGCTGAAGGAGACATTTCTGTTGCTTATGAGAACTCTCTATACAAAACAGATGTATAAACAATATTCTTCTCGAGAAAAGAGAGCCTGCAACATGAACTTAAAGTTTCATCTTTAGGGCTACAGCACGGTGATGAAAAACAGAGCCCCAAAATTGCACATAATATAGTATGTTGGTAAGGCTACTGGCACTTTATCTAAAGTAAGCGGCAGAGTAACTCTTCTTACTGGATTTTGGATCAAACTTATTGGCCTAGGAAAGATATATATAGTTTTAAGTATTCCTATTCTCTGAAATGGGGATTTTTTTTTTTTTTTGTGTCAGGAGGCTTGCTCTCTGAAAAGATGTGCCTCTGCACATCGTTATTAGCATTATTAAAAAGTATATGTGTATCTTTTGCTTTGCCAGTGGTGTGGTACTGGGAAATTATCTCTTTGTCCTCTACCATCGTACTGGTTATGTTGGGCTGAGTTCCCAAATGGTGATCATTGTTGCAGAAGAAATATTTAGACTTGATGTTTCACCTATTTATTTTGTAATAATTTTTGTTAAATACCACATAAGAGTTGATGAACCTGAAGAATCGTCGGTCCTGGAACATACTCTCAATTTTAGGTCTTTTAAAAAACAATGAAGATTTCAGTAAGAGGGTATGGCAATTGCTTAGGCAGACCAAAGCTTACTTTTGCATTTGGTTTAGCCAAAATTCAGATTGAATGAGGGCAGTATTTGTCAACTAAACTAGAATTCTGCTTGTGCATCAATTTTTAAACCTCTAATTTAACCCTTAGAGAAGCCTGGAATCTTGCTTTGTAGTGGAAGGTATGTTTTGAAATGAAGTATGTTGCCCAAAGAAAAAGAGAGGTTATGGAGAGAAATGATGTGTAGTAGAGCACGACTGTGTTTGCTGGGGCTGGTCCAAGTAAAAACTAGATGCATGTCAGGACTGATTAAAGAATTCCGTATTGTAAGAGTACAGTATTTTAGGATGATAATGGAAGGATGGGAAAACAGTGAAAAATATGCAGGTTTGGAGAGAACATTGTTTTGTTTTAATCAGTTGTAAGTCTAAAGAAAAATAGAATTGCAGAGGGATTAAAATAACATTTTTTTTTTTAAAAAGAGATGTGCTTTCAAGCCAGTATAATTTAAACTGAAACTACCTTAAAATAATATGGTATAGTATTTCTTTGCCTCTTACATGAAAGTAACATGTTAGTGGAGACGGGTGGGGGAAATCTGGGGACCATCTGAAAGTAAGTGTTAATTTTTTTGTAATTATATGTCCTCAGTAATAATCACAGACTTTAATATATCTGTATGTAAAATGAAAGCAGCTGTCAGAAATAAATTTCCCTTTAAAAAGAGTCATGAGTACCATTATTCAAAACATACTTTTCCTAGGAAAATGAGAACTAGCACTGACCTGTGATTACAATAGAGGTGTTACCTCTGATATGACATCTGCATTCAATTCCTTAACCATTCTGGAGATTTTTTTTTTTCCAGAAAATTTGTCCTTCTTTTAATATTTGTTCCTTAAATACAGGTAATGACAACTTAAAAAAAAAAAAAAAAACAAAACAAAAAAAAACCAAAAACAAAAACCAAAAAACACCACCAAAAAATCCCACAACAAAAAACAAAAAATGAAAAGGCCATACTTGGTGGCATTCATTGAGAAGGGTTGCAGCAAGACCCTACCCTAAGCCCAGAATTAGATTTTTAAGCGTCTATAGGTCTTTTTTGCCAAATAGGGCAGCCTTGATAAAAGTCCTAAGAATGCTATTCTCATGTATTTCTGAGTAAATAAGAACGCTATGGAAAACAGTAAAGCAAGCAATCAAAAAAGATCAGTACCTCTTAAATGCATTTTGAACATTATTATGGTGACTAAAATAGCCAATGTACTCAGTTCTGTCAAGTTCAGTGCTTGCAGAAGTTAGTGATATGTTCATATCATGCTATGTCATTTTTCCTTCTGTGTTTGTGTACTTTGAAGACTGTTTACTCTGTGTCTGTGCCTGTGTAGCAGAACCACTTCTTGCATTCACCCATTTGCTGCATACAGCTTTTTCTTTCCAGAAGTTGCTCAGTGAATCCAAGATCCAAATGCAACTTTCTGCTCACAATCACTTGGAAAATAATGTTTTCCAAACGCAACTGATTTATGCTGCTTCTCACTGCAAGTTTGTGGATTTCAGAAAGAAATGGTATTGGTAAAGCAAGGGATAAGACAGGATTTTACTTTCCTAGCTGTATAAACGCACGATTACTCATTTTATGAGTGAGAGAGTCTCTGGCATGTTTCAGGATCACAGTGTCGGTCATTCTGAGCTCTGCATCTCCGTTGCCACTTTGAGAGAAGATGCTGTCGGTTTCAGAAGCTGTTGCTGACAGCTGTGCCCCAGGCACAGTTACTGCTCACTGGTGTGGCCAAAAGCCTTTGTTCTCTTTTAATGTATAGTGATTAGAGCATTTCCAAGAATGGCCTCTGCTGTTGGAGGAGAACTGCTAACACATTCTCCTTACAAATACCTTGTAGGTTCCTCAGATATCTTTTTCAGATTATTTGTCAAGCTGCTGAAATAGAGTCTTCAGTTGTTCTCTGAGCTGCTTATGTAATGAAGAAACCAACAAGGCGTACTGACGCGCTGCACTGTTGTTTCTACAGCTAACCACAGGAAGTGAGTTACAGGGCCAACAAAATAGTGCTGCTTTGAGGGTGCTGTATGCTGGGTACTGGGGCTGGAGGAGGCCAGCTCTGGGCTCTGCTCCTGCCCAGGTCGATGGCAGACCTCCCTGTTGGCTCCACTGAGGACTGGGTCAGGCTCCTGTTGGCAGCGAGCAGTATTTAAAGGAGTTTTCTTCAAAACCGGTTTTACTCCAGATATTAGAGGGAGTAAAGTGATGGGAATACAAACAATTCCAGGAACAGTTGTGCTATATTTCAATAACAGCCTTTTATGTAAAATTAAAAGCAAGTCTGCAGGGGCTGCAACACTGTTAGCATTATTTCTTAGACCCACTTGAATGTCATAGTCCATTATTCCTTCAATAAACCATTTCACATCTCATTTTTAAATTAGCATGTCCGCTTTTGTGATTTTGGAAGCCTTCAATGAATTTTCCATCAGAGGCTTACATCCTGCGTTCTGCTTTGAAATGTTCATTTGGCAGGATTTTAAATGCAACAGGAAATGGAGTTTGAAGGTGCATTCCTGGAAAACTCTATTACAGTTTGCAGGCTATTTCAGAAAGTTAACTGGGCCTGGGAAAATGGATGTATAAACCTCCTGCAGCTTGCATGCAATTACCAGTATCAACTGAAAAGTGAATAACTCAATATTCTTGGGATATAGGAGCTGAAGTCTGATCTTGAGACTTGGTAGTATACAAGTGTTTGTAATCTTGTGTCTCTGTTTTAAATACTGTCTGAGGTGGAGGTAAAAAAGCACTTATGATCTTCTAAGTGTACAATATTTTTAAAAGATGTTGAAAACATTTCTTTAAACTGAGATCCTATGAACTCGTAAAAATCATGATATATTAAGGCCTGTTCCAAAATAAAATTACCATCCAGATTTTGAACACAAATTAAGAAAATAATGCATGGTATTTTTTTTCATACAGTCTTTGCATGCACGAGAATTTTATTTTTGGTGGTGTGAGACTAGTTAGATATGTTGGTTTTAAGTACTTGGTAAAAATAGTTTATTTTCATGAAGTTCTAACTTCTTTTTTTTTTTAAGCAGAAATTCTGCTATTGTAAAAACTTCAATAAGACTTTTCACAGAAAGAGTATCTGCAGTTTTAGAATATTTTTGTTTTCCTTCATTTTGCAGATTCTAGTTTTCAAAATATCAAACTGTTTTTTTTCTAACTGTGTGTACCTACCATGTTTTTCCACGTGCACATGGAAGATCATAAGCACATTTTTACGTCCACAGTGTTTATGTTTAGGAAGACATACCAACATGATACAAATATAGTGCAGTATGTAATAAAATACTTCTAATCATATTGAACTGATGATAAAAAAATTGATTGGAAGATTAAAAAAAGATTTTAAATGCTTACAGGATCAAACCCATCACATGGTAAAGGCAGATATTAAAATGCATTGAGGGAAAAAAAAATACAGACAAGTAGGAGCGGCAGGGGTGGGGGAAAGCCATCATAAAGGTATGGCAGAAAAATACAATGCCATTCATAAAAAAGAAAAGTTAAACTCACTTGGTGACACACCTGCTCTAGCCCTAGCCTTAACTCTGAATATAGAATCATAGAACGGAATCATAGAATGTGTTGGGTTGGAAGGGACATTTAAAGGCCATCTAGTCCAACCCCCCTGCAGTAAGCAGGGACATCTTCAACTAGATCAGGTTGCTCAGAGCCTCATCAAGCCTGGTCTTACATGTCTCCAGGAATGGGGACTCCACCACCTCTCTGGACAACCTGTTCCAGTGTTTCACTGCCTTCGTTGTAATACGTATATTGCAATATATGTATATATATACATATACTGACTGACTAAGTCAGTCTGACACAGCTGAAGTTGTGAAGCCAAGCAGAAACAGCACAGAAGAAATTAACAGAACAATGTTCTAGAAATGGTTGCATAAAGTCAGTTGAAGGAACAATGAGGCCCTTGTGATTCTGTTGCTTTCAAATAACACCTTGAACTTATTTTTAAAAGAATGCTTTATATTGAACCTTTCTTTTCAGTTTTTTGTTCTGCTCACGTGATGTACATTCTGTTTAAGCCTACAGAATTTATTGTACATGTGGTCTGCTTTTGTACCAGAGCATGAAACTGGGAGTATATGCAAGTGTGAAGATGTGTATGTGATGCTTTTCTTGTTTAAGAATTAATCAATTTATGCCCCACTATGAATTAATGACTTTTCAAAAATAACACTAGATCAGATTAGTTGGCTTCTAGTTCTTACACTGGGGTGTCTATTCTTTTAATCCTCTACCTCTCTACACCCCACTCCCTCCCTTCTTTTTTGTATGAACATTTTTTTCTGAACATCTGTGGACTATGAACTACAAATACCAAAATCTTGTTTGTCTGATTTGATTGCCATAGAGCTGATCATTCCTGCATCTAGTGAGAATCATGTAACGTTGGTTTTTTTGTGGTTTGTGAGTGTTGTCTTTTTTTGTTGTTGTTTTTCCCCCCTTGCACTCCTGAGAAGAGCAGCTCAGTCTTGAAGTGCTAAGGGCTCTGAAAGAGCCGGAACATTCAGCATATACTTCAAACCCATTTTCTTTGTATGCATTTCAAGAATTGAATTGCAGTTGTGAAAAGCTGAATGGGTTGAGTTTGAGCAGGAGTTACTTTTATGTGTCTGAAGGTATAGAAAACATTTTTGGAGGCGGTTTGTGAGAGATGATGCCTTCCTCCTTCTCTGTCCTGTCAGCCTCATCACTTTCTATTCCATGAGCCTGGGTGTTTCTCTTGGATGTTGGTTTCCTAGTGAAATTGTAAACACTACTTCTAGCTGCTCGTTTTCAGGGAGAAACTGTGTATCCACCTGCGTGAGCAGGAAATTGTACAGCTCCCCACATGTAGCTGGCTCATGTAGGATATTGATAAGATTACATAGGAAAAAAACCCTTACTACTCCCAGCCTGTATTTTTTGTGTGTTTCTCCTTAGATAATAACGTGAGCCCCTGATTTCACACTATAAGCTATGGGAAATTGACTTGGTACATGGTAGTTTTACTGTCTGTGGTGTTTTACTGTCTGTGGTGTTGCAGACAGCAGTTGTAAGCTTACTCAGACTCCTAATACTCTATTATCCCAGTTGTGAATTTGGGGTCAAAACATTGCATTTGTTTTTTGGAGTATTATCTTTGCAACTGCAAGGGTGTCATGTTGCAAGCAGAAGGTGGAGGGAGAAAGAACAGGCAATGCATTTTAAAATGAAGGCTATAACTTTAAGGAAAAAAACCACCACCCTACCACATTTTCCAGGCTTGGATGGGATATTGGTAAGTCTTTATTTTTAATTGATGTAAATAATTTCCAGGACAGAGGTTATACGTGATTCCCTGTTTTAAGAAAGTGGGGCCTGTTTTTCTTTTTTGGTTGCTTCCTTGAATGATGGGTTTATGTTTTCCATTATTGCACTAGTGACTTTTTTGGTCCAACCACAGATTTCTGACTGTGTTCCTCACTGCCAACAATCAAGGTTTCTTTCTTCTGCCAAATGGATTGTTAAGGCAG
>VYZM01014611.1:0-38243 GCA_013398915.1 Dromas ardeola | reverse complement strand
TCAAAACATTAGAAGATGAGAAATCTAAAAATGTGTGGTTAGTAACTGTTGAGACAACTTTAGAAAAACTCGACTTGTTCTGCTTTTTTGCAATGCATAGCCAGTCTGCAGAGTTAATTTCTTTATTAAGAATGGGATGACACTTACACACTGTCTAGCTGGGACTCTATGATTTGGAACTGGAACTACATGGCGCTATCAGCCGAAGAAGAAAAAATGATTAGATAAGTAATGGATTCATCTTGGAAGAGGGAAAAAGAGTGTATCATCATTTCAGGGTTACCCACACTGAAGAAAGAAATTATTCAAATGCTTATTAAGTGCTCATGGCAATGAGATAATTACCCGCTTTGACAAATTAGGTGGGGAGAAAATTTGGGCAAAAAGCCAGTAACTTGAAACAAAGAAAACCATAATGATTATTTACATATAACACACACACACACACGCACATATATATATATCTGCACACATACCCCCCACACCCACATTCCCTCACATCCCCCCCAGTGAATAGTATAATTTTCCTACTGAACTTTTTCTTCGTGTTAAATGAGATCTGTACTGAATTTCTCCTAGTGGCATTACATTTAAAATAGATGAAGGGTGGGCAGCTGATCATATGAGAATATTTTTTGGGATAAAGTTTGCTATCCTCAGATTCATGCAAGGTTTGTGTTTCAATCTGTGTTTCTTAGAAATAGATATGCTCCCATGAAGTGTTTTCAGATTGAGATCTATGCCCTCTTTAGAAATCTCAATTGTTTCCAAAGAAAACTATTGGAAAACATTACAAAAGGTATGTCAGCAACTGAGAGAAATAAATTGCATAAATAATAGTGTATAGTAGGGATCACGTCCTCCCTGTTCTGGCTGTCTACCTTCCAGACAGTTGTGGAATATGCTATCATGTAGCTGGGTAACCCAATGATCAATTAGATGTGCAGAAAGTGTGGGTGTGGAATATGCTATCATGTAGCTGGGTAACCCAATGATCAATTAGATGTGCAGAAAGTGTGGGTTTCTTTATGTTTGGATCACTTAGAAGCAGCTTCCTGAGGTTAAGGAGCAGCATAGCAAATTTTTACTGGAGGTTTAGATGAGATTAATAGTTTTAAGTGAAAATCACATAAAGCTAGTTTCAGTGCAGAAACACTGAAATGAATTGATTTACCTTCAGTTTTTTTGGTTGTTTTTTTGGGGGTTGGTTTTTTTTTGGCAATTGGTAGTGTTGTATTTTGTTGTTAGTGTGGAACATATAAAATTATTAAACAAGATTGTGGAGGAATCTGATCTACAAAACAGATAATTTTGATAGAAAAGTACTGGCAGAAGATCACATCTGTTAACAGGATGATAGGACAGAATTGAAACAGACTTGAGGGTTTTTTTAAGATAATGGCTGTGTAATGACCACAGAATTTTTGCTGCAGTCAAAATTAATGTATTTGAGTTATTTAACTTTTTTTTTTTTGTGGAGGGAACAAAAACACCAGCATGATTGTAATTAATGTAAGTGCAGCTAAAGTATCTTTAGATGTTAATATTTGGCTATTTAAGTATATAAATAATTTAATGTTGCAAATTTATAACCATTTATACAGAAGGTGAACATGTTTGTTATATTTCTGTTTTACTACTATTAGTTGCATTATCTTTGCCAATCATTTTTATTTGCTAGTGGAAAAAATCTTCTGCAAAATATTAGAGACACTAATATTCCACCTCTACATTTTCTGATAGGGAGGCACTTTTAGTCATGTTTTCACTTTTCTCCAGTGTGCAGTCTTAGCCCTGCAGTCTGAGACTGAGGGCTTTTTATGAAAGTTGGCTTATGTGCTAAAACCTTTTTTTTCAGTATATTCACCCATCTTTAAATATTTCCAGCTTCACCTCTTTTCCAGTGCAAAGATGAACAGAAAAAACTGAGTTCAGGAATTAACATGCCCACTTATCTCCTCTCACTTCTCCCAGATTAAATCAGCCTCTGGACTGTGATCAGAATTTACTTTCATCTCCTGCCAGTATGACTTCAGGCCTAATCTAGGCTCAGTGGGTGTCTAGAGCTGACAATTGCATATTAGTTTTACTCTTTTAGGTAGGGAGAGGGAGTGGAAGAGACAACAGAGTATTGCTTATTGGAAAAGACACCTCTTGACAGCACCTCTTTAACAGCTATTAAAGCCAAATTCAAGCGTGTTAAATCAGGATGGGCTTTAGAAGAAGGTTATTGGCTTCAAATATGAAGAGGATGAATTCCAGGTTCTTCTTACTTGTTTTGTTGTTTTAAAGTGCTTCATGTATGCTTAGGCCGCACAAAGAAGCTTTTACTCATTGCTTTGCTTGTGTCCTTTGAATGAAAGCTTAATCTGTATGGGTGCTTTCCTCCATGACATAGGGAGTGGTAACTCAGACCTGCCAGTACCATGGGTCCCTTGAATTAGCCATAGCTTACCCCTACTCTGTCCATTATCTTCATTTTGCCTTTTCCTTTGCTCATGAGATGCCTACTTTGTGTCCAGCAAGTTTTACCTGTGTATTTTCTCCTTCCTCTTCCACCAATTTCACGCCAAATCTTGGTAGCTATTTCATTTCTATCAAGCTTGTACCTGGGAAGAGGAGGCTGGTATAATAATAATCTAGGAATTTTCTAGGAATGAACTTTTAAACTGTTAAGAGCTTAAATATCTTTTTAAATGAAAAAAATCTGTCAGTTCCTTGCAGATATTTCAGTTTTAGGATAAAGGTTTAGGGAAAACTTTAAGTTTAAAACAGACAAGAGGTGATGCTGCTTTAAGTTTAAAACAGACAAGAGGTGATGCTGTTCAAGCTCATGCTTTAAAGCAGGTTACGTGTACTTCAAACCAGCCCTGACAGATATTTATCTTGCGCCTTAAAATCTCCAGCGAATATAGGATGTGTCCCTTTGCTTACCTATGCTCAAAATAAGATATGCTTGCCTGGTTTCTAACCCAAATCCTGTGGGCTGCAAACTAAGCTGATTTCTCCTTCTCCTTCATGTAGTAGAGATTAAAACAGATGCTCTCTGTCTTCTTTATAACAACCTTTTTCTCATTGGACAAATGCTTACCTATGTCTCTATATGCTTAAACCTGCTTGTGCAATTTTTCTTTATGACTCATGTTTCCTGTTGCTTTTGGATCTGTCTGTTGATCACAGTTTTTTCAGTGGTGCCCAAAGTTCGACAAGGACCTTGGCACCTAATCAGCAGAATAATTACTTCCAGTCCTCATCAATATCTAGTAGAGCAATATAGTCCTCTCTGGTAAGATTTCCTTGGGTTTTAAGTCTTAAGCATCAACAGCCTATTTTTTTATTGTCTGCATCAGCCAGAAGTTTTTCAACAGTATTGTAACCTGAGCAGTTTTTCCTCATCTCGTACTGTTGTGGCTTTTAAAAGTTACTGAGTCCTGCATATGTCAGACGTTTTTAAAGTCCATCTTTTTTGATGTTAGGTGCTTCCTCCTGTTTGTGTCACTTTAGACTCTGAGCCCATTCCTCAGGATGTTTATGATACCTACTGCATGGGAGTTACAAGTTTGATATTCATACTCTAATCTACCATTGAGGTAACTAATTGAAATATGTTATAGAATAAAATCCAAGACAGTAGACCTGTGAAATCCTACTAGAGTTTCACTTCTGTTTTGACAGTGGAGAATTCCTCCATGGGCAGAGAGTTTTTCAGTTAGTTGTGATTCCACCTAACTGATACTTTTGCCTATGTTCCAGATTCCTGTTTTGATGAGAAAGTCAGAAGCTGTAGCTAGTGAAGATATATTGCATGACTGATATTCAGACAGTCATATAACCCTGCAGACACACAGCTGCTGGTCATCTAACCTTGTATGCACACACATAGTCTTGCCTTGAGATGACATTATCCATTGTATGAGGTGGGAACATGGGGACACAACTCACATCTGATTGGCCCTTGAGAAAGGGATTAGTGGAAGGAATTTGGTCAGACAGAGGATGACAGACCAGACCCTGATGATAACCTGAATAATAGCTCCAATTTATATAGTGTTTACTTGTTCTAGCTCTATTCAAGCTTATGATCATAATCCTTTGTTAGAAATATGAGTCACAATTAATCAGTTTTAAAAACAAATTTGAGAAAACAGCTTCTGCCTCTTTCTTCTTTTGTTTGTTTTCTTTACCAGTTAAGTATGGACTTCACTTTTTATATTTTCTTTAAACATATGGTTTATAGGGAACATGTTATTACTGTCTTTTGAATCCATGCTAACTATAACTCATTGCATGCTTTGGTCTTTCCGATTTTACCCATGTGTGTTTCTATAATTCCTCTATACTATGACTAATTATTCTTCACAAGTCCTTATTTCTAGATTGTTTAAAAATTACTTTTATATTTTCTCATTATAAAGAGGGCCTTACACAGTTGCATTGGTCTCTTCCTCTGCTTCTTGCTTCTTCTGTTGGGACAAATTCTGTCTTCACTTCTTTTTACTCAAGATTTTAATCCCCAGGCACTCTGCTTACCAATATCCATAGCATGTTATTGTATCCCTTTCTGAATACAACATTCCTTATTGTACCAGGGTTGGTTTGAGTTTTTTTGTTTTATTTTTATTTGTCAATCATCTTTCTTTTTTTTTCCCTACGGAGTAAAGAATTTGTCATTTTGTGACCGCTGATTTGGTTTCTGGGTCTTGACTCATCTCTCCTTTACTTGGAGTTAAACATAAATCAGCCTCACCTAAAAGATATTCTCAAAAATCTTGTTGGACTGTCTGTATGTTCCTTTTTGTCTTTTCTCCTCCTCATACGTGAATTTCTCAATGAAGTCTCCATTACTATCAACTCTTCTATTCTGGATGCCTCTACTAGTTACTTAAGGGAAAAACATCACGTGTTTCTCCCTCTGATCGAGTGACTTAATAGCAGGTCTGCAAAAAAAAATGATTGTCCTCTCTTTTTTCACATTTTATATTTGTTCAGAGATACTTAAAAGTCTGCTTCTCAACTCTTCCTGAACTTCAGAGCAAGTGTATGTGTTCTTTATTTACAATATAATACTTTCTTTTTTTCCCCCTGCTGCATTTCATCAGAATATACATTTCACCCCTACACACCAATTCCACCCCTGAGATTTATCCCCAGTTTTTGTGGTGTGGATTCAGCGGTAATTTTGGTTGATTCTAAAGACTTGAAAGTTCTTCCTGTTTATTCTCCTGACTTTGGACATTTCTGCGTAGACATCTCAAATGTCAAATAGGGCATATTGCCTTCTTATTCTCCCTGTTGTCTCTCTTATGACCCTCAGAAAAATTTTTGACTGAAAAATCTAGTTATTTTTGATACGCAGATAGGGGCACTTCAAAGGAATCCTATTTCATGAAGTTGCTGAGTGCTCTCTGCCAAAACTCAGGCCTCCTTAGAATGTGTCTCAGTGATTATTCAAAAGTTTCAAAACATCATTAGTTTTGAAATTGCCAGCTATGAATCTAGAGTGAAGTCCAGTCAATTTTTTTTTAATGTTATCTAACTTTCCTGCAAAACAATTATGATTTAAGAATCCAATGGCATAGTTCAGAGTGAGTCAGAATGGATGGAGGCAAAAGCTAGAGTTTTAATAATAATTTATTTTGGTGATTATTGGCTTTTCAATATCTGATATTGTTCAGATTGAATGACTTGTATTCTATGACAAGTTTTCAATAACCATATTCTGATTAACAGCTTTCTGGGGTATGATTTTAGATGTTCCCATCAAATGCATATGGTGACTTGCCAACCAAGGTTAATCAATGAAGCCAGAGGAGCATAGGTAGAACTCCAGTGGGTGTCTTAGCTTCCCTTCTGGGCAGAAGATAGATAGTTTCTAGGGGATAAACAGTAATTTGTCTACTGTTTTCTGCTGACTGAAAGTCCTTTTGTGGCTTGTTTGTTACACAACACTGGAAAGCAAAATTGACCCCCCCTCCTCCCCTGCCCTGCTCTTTTTTCCTCTCCCTTGAGGTACTCTTTGGAGGGATGTTGTTTGGCAACACAAGTTAAAGGTCCGGTATGTATGTATGCGGCAGGGATGGGGGGAAGAATGGAAGCCAACAAGGGAAGTGGTAGAAATCCAAAACTCTGACTACACAAAAATAATACTTCTGCCAAAGGGCAGCTTTATCCTTTCTGCTCGTAATAGCAGACTTTAAGTCTTACTCATGGGGATGGGTCTGTGTGGAACCTGCAAGAGATTACTTAAATGAGAACATAAAAGGACTATATTTGTGCTTCTTTTAAAGAGAAAGAAATGGAAACTTTGCAATATTTATAGCAGCTCATGCCAAGTGGGCTTGTCATCAGCCTTAGCTTTTTTTTTTTTTAACTAGATTTATGAAAATAGGGACTTAAGTATAAATCCCTATATGGAATAACTGTTTGAGCACAGTCATCTCTGTTGCCTGTATATTCCTTTCTGATAAATCTAAGTTTTAAGATTTTTCCTCTTGATTTTTGGATTACGACAGTTATTTTTCAACATGCTACTTATTTACATCTCACCTCATTTTCCACATGAGTGACCCTGCCTTCATTTCAGGTTACATAGCGATACATCTTCATAGCTACCAAGGGAACTCAGGATGTCTGACTTGATTTTAAACCTGTGAGGTTTATTGAAATTTGGTTGTATAGGGATTCCCTGTTTCTACTAAACTTCCACGAGGATCATGCATACCTGTATTTCTATGCTCAGAAATACTTTTTAAAATATGATTATAGGTGCTTTCTCTCAAATACCATCCTGTACCATTGTGGGACAAATCCTGGAATACAAGAGTCCAGAATCGTATCTGATGACAGACCTTGTACAGCAATCAGTGATACATTATTTTTCTTTTCTGTTCTATACATCTCTAGTGAAAAATGGCCCCATTTTTCTTCCTTGATCTCCAAGCTGGATCATTTTACTTCTTTTTAAGGCAGTTTTATGAGCAGTTTAGGGGATTTTACAAAGAGGAAATTAATGCAGAGTAATATAAACAATGTAACGAGAAAAATAAAAATGTGAATGTGAAGTTTTATTAAATGCACATAGCTACAATGTGAAGTGTGTGGGGTGGATTGAGGCCTCAGTTTACAGAAAAGGTTCTTGGCTTTTGCAGTGCAATCTGGAAAGCATGCTGTAAATATGCTTTGCTTGTGGTTCCTTGTTCAACCAGTGGCGCCAGGAATCAGTCCAAAGGAGGAGGGAGTTTTGTTTCTTTTTTTTTCCCTAAAAATTACTTGTTATTTTATTACATTAAAGCTTTAAGTGCTATTGTTCCATATTTGAACCATTATGGGCTTTGAGGTATGCCTTGCTCTTGAGCAGTACGGATATCATCAGGATCTTGTGTGTTTTTTCTGTATCTGTATTTTAATGTATTTTTTGACTGTCTGCCCAGGATTTGGTTATTAGGTTTTCTTCTCTGCTGCAACAGAAGTTAATCTAGTTTTCACTTCAGAGCACACAGAGACACCTCACCTTCTCTCTCTTTTTAGAGAGGGGCTCTTGTAGAAAAAGTGCCATGGTCTTGTTATTTTATACACCTCTTTTGTTTGAGAACATGATATTAGTTCTTATTTAATTTGCAAAAACAACTTATAGGTATGGTTTCTGTAATTGTGTCAAAATGCCGTTGACCACATCCACTTTATTAATTTTGATTTTTCTTCCTCAAAGATATTCTCCATGTCCACATTTCACTTTTAAAAGAAACATCTGAAGTAGTATAGTTAATTCAAGGCTCAGAATATCTAACGGGCATCAAATAAAGCTGAGGACTATGACTCTTAATGCATCTGATAATAGAGGTATGGAACCTATATGGAACAGCCAAAGGATACTGGGGATGTTGGTTGCCAAAATGTAGTTTCAGGGGGAGCTTTGGTCAAGGTCGTGGAAGACAAAGCTGTTGAGGGTTTCTGAGTGTACATCCACCTCAGGAACTTCCTGAGCCTGAAACCAGTTTGAAGCTGGAAGATTATTGAGGGAAGTGTTGTGTATGAATCTGGTTTTGTCTATTCTTAGAGACACAGCACTGGCTAAATGGTTCCTTTGATCTTATGCAATGTGGCCAGTTGTATGTTTTCATGTCTTTGTTATCAATTTTCTCTCAAAGATGTTAAGTGGTGTAAATCATACATCTTGTTCCAGGTCTGCATGTTAAGAGGTCATTAGAATTTCCAGAAGCTATTAAACACCAAGAAACCACCTTTAGCTCAGGAAGACCTTCAGCTGCAGGCAACTAAAAGGTGTGAGAATATACTGGAGACACAATTATAACCTCCCCTTTACTTTTTAATACTCTTTTCAAGATAACTGCCATAGACCACTGTGGAGGACTGGGTACTGGAGGAGGTGGATCTTTGGTTTGACACAGCCTGGTCTTTCCTATTAGAGTGTACCTGGGCAGTGCCTCAGTGATGATAATTGCATGGGTTTCAGGTGGGTTCAACAATAAGTCCTAATTACAGTCCTCAGCAAAAGAATTTGTAGCTTTCATTTGTAACTGAAAAGCATCTAACACAAAGCACCCACAACAAAGACAGAGTTTGTCAGCAGCTCCATGGTGTGTACCAGAGCGATAAGAAAAAAAAGAATCCTTCACAACAATTTCTGGATGTAAAATTTAATGGAAAAAGTGCTTTCAGAAAGATAGCAATTTATATTGTCATTTAAAAATTATATCTTACATATAACTTAACCCTTGATTTAAGTTTCTGATGAAAAAAATTCTGTGGGTATGGAATTACTACCTGCCTTTCATGTGAAAGAAGCTGCAGTGTTATCTAGTGATATTCTTTTTGTAGTGGTAAACCCATTACTCTTCACTGTAAATAATTCATCTATTACAACTGTCCGTTACTCTTCACACATTCATGGGCTGAGGGAGAATAGCTTTCTGTCCAGAAGAAAGAGTGGTTCTTTGTTTTACTATTGAATTTACAACTTCTTTCCCCTCAAACTTGGGGACCCACCCACAGTGCTTGCCTAGGGAAACACAACATTTGTGAAAGGGAGAAGTGATGCTTATCTCCTCTTTCCTTCTTTATTGAGAAGGTCTGGAACATTCTTACCCATCTGCCTTTTTTTTTTTTTCACCAAAATTACATTATGTTTATTTCATTGCTTCATTTCCTTATTCATCATCAAACAAACCCTTATGAATGTTGGTTGTCAATTAAGAAAAATAATCTTGATTTAAGAATTTGCTCAAAGTCAGGGTATCAGATCCATGATCCACAGTATAAAGGAAAATAGAATATGTGCGCAGTATTTACTTTGCAGGACTTGCCACTGCTCAGTAGTGAGAAAATCAGCAACATGCGAAGAGAAGACTGGCTAGTTAATATCTCTCAGGTCTAGATGGGACACTTATAAAGAGTGTCCTGTTCTTGTGTCTTTATTACAGAGCTGTTGGAGCTTGTATAGTGTGGAGGTTTCACAGCAACGCACTTCAGGCAGAGTGGATCGTTTTGCACCTGGAGCTCCTTGAGCTAATGCTATGAAGTAACCCTAGTTGAAGTGGCTACAGGTGCTCTGTGGTAAACATCCTGTCCTTGTCCTTATTACTTAACAGGAACTGCCTGACAACTGAAACATTTAGGGAATAAAGCAAGATAGGGTAAATTTTCTGCCTTGTCACTCAGGTCAATAATTCCTTGCGCTATTTAGTTAAGATGTATATATGTTTTGATAGCTCCCAAAGAGATGCAAGTAGAACTAGCTGCTGAGAGTTACAGCATAGTTCCTATGTTCATCTCTTGTATCATGCCAAGGATCTTATAGCCATATTTTTACAAATGCATTTTCAATTTCAGATGCTCTAATTTTCTTCCCCTTGAAAAATGTGGGCCTGGGGAGCAGCGCTGCCTTCAATGTTGTCTTTCTTGCTCCTTTTATTGAGTACACAGATAACCTCTTTTGGTAAAAGTCCTACTTATATACTCCTGTTTTCCTTCTGTACTGAAATACTGCAATTTCTTCCTGAACAGAGAAGGCTTTGGATGGGTGATTTTTTTAAAAATATGATATATTTAAAGCCTAGAAATGAAGTTTAATTGTAACATCAAGTGAATTCAAATTCAAATTCAAATATTTCTTTTACTGTATATTAAAGAGAATAATTTTGAAAACTTTGGCTTAGTTTAATGTATTTTATAGTAAGATCTCAGTTACATGATAGATGTCAGTCTAATAAATTGAACTAGAAGGCACAATGTGCCTAGCTTCTCAGAAGACAGTTCTCCCTTGAACGTGGTAATGTATTATAAAATGATGAGTTAAAAAATGACTGGAGTTGGTGCTGGAAAATGTAGAAGATCCCCTTTCTGTATAAATCCAAGACTAATGCAAGACACTAAACTAGAGACACCAGGGCTATGAAGTCTCTCAAAGAAATTGGTTAGTCACAGTTTCCTTGTGAAATTAAAGAAATCAGTGTCAATGGATAATCTGTAAATACTCAGCCTGTACACTCATTACTTCTCCAAATGCATATTTAATTCTTCAGATTGTGGTAAAGTAAACATCATGGAAATCTCAGCAAAGTCTAAATTAGCTTTAAGTATAACTTGGTATTAAATTCTGTCAAAAGCGCCTATTTGAAAATGGACCTCTATATTGAAAATCTATATTCCACTAAATACTATGTTACATATGCTTGGATTATATTGTGCCCACATACACACCCCTGCATTCTTGCCTACAGACACCTGCCAGCACAACCCCCTGCACAAACACACACCTCTATATTTCCCCACCTTCACACACATCTTTACACCTCCCTATCACACCCCACACACATATTTCCTATGTACTGCACTACACACCCCTAGTCAGACACAGAAACACAGACCTATGCACACACACCTCCTGCACATACACCTCCTACACACATGCACCTACACATACTCTTATGTACATGTGCACAACTGTACACAAAACCCATCACACTCGTACAAACAAAAAGAGGGTAGACTTAGATTACATATTGGGCAGAAATTCTTTACTGTGAGGGTGGTGAGGCACTGGAACAGGCTGCCCAGGGAAGTTGTGGATGCCCTATCCCTGGAAGTGTTCAAGGCCAGGGTGGATGGGGCTTTGAGCAACCTGGTCTAGTGGGAGGTGTCCCTGCCCATGGCAGGGGGGTTGGAACTAAATGATGTTTAAGGTCCCTTCCAACCCATTCTATGATTCTATGAAATCCACATACACTTTCACACATTTGCACATACACACACATGCACTTATCATCCCTCCACACACATAGAGTTACAGACATGTACAACCCTATACCCATGTGCCCCTGTACCTACTTACTTGCACACACTTATCTGCAAATACCCACTCATCTATACCCCCATGCACAAAGTTTTACAAAGTTAGTTTCTTACCAAAACTGACTGAATTTCTGAGGTGTTGGTTAAGCCATTTTTCACTGTGGTTCACTGAAATTACAGGTGTGTGGTTAACTTTAGGGTAGAGGGGAGAGTGGAGCTGCTTCCATTTACAGCCTTAGATATGGGGACTTAAAGGATCAGATCCAAAAATCTTAAATCTCTGCAGCTAGCTAAGCATAAGAAAGAACAAATTTTTTAGATTATAATCTAATAAGAAGCACACTTCTGACTCAACTATCTTTTAGTATTAAATAAACTTTAAATCTTAACACGTGAAGAAATAAATTTTAATTAATATCTTTTGCACTCCTATTCTTCTTCGTTCTTAGTTTTATCCAGGGAAAAGATGTTTATAACCAAACTTCTCTAAAATGTTGACTCATCACTCGTCATGCAATAGAGCACTGTAGTCTGTTTACAGCACTGCAAAGCTTAATGCATTTTGTGGAATTTTTTTCTGCCAGATGTTGCCCTATTCAAAATTTGTACACAGCAAAAGAAGCATAACAGTGAAGTCCTGCCTTTTGGCAAAATGACAAAATAGACATACATTAAATGTTGGCTTTCCAGAGTTTATCACTCACACCCCTCAGTCTACAAGGACATACACAAAACCACCCTACATACACACCTACATCCATTCAGATACACACACCCTCCCAAACCACTTGTGCACACCCCACCACATGTGCATGTGCACATGCATGCACACACAAAAATCTACCAGCTCTGTAAGTTAGGCCTGGATTTAGATTGAGGCATAGGTTTTACATTTCACGTGCTGTTGAGAATGGTGTATCGTGCTGCAACTACACCTATATAACCCCACTGCCTGTAATGTTTGATCCAGCTTTTACTTATTACCAGGTAGTCAATAAATATTTGGTGGGCATTAAAGAACAAAATCCATCTTCCGGATTTGCTTTCAGGGATAGCTTGAGCTCGAAACAAGAGTTTCTATGTTCTTCACCAGTGTGAGGGACCAAGGCTGTGATTACCTGCCTGCAAAGCACAACCTCACGTGGTGTTCTACAGAAACACCCCAGGCAGCCCTGATGGCCGTGGGCAGTGGAAGTCTTCCAGCTGCTTTCCCCCACCTCCAGCATCAGCAATATCATGCTGGCTTGAGTGATTTTTATACTGGTCACTGTGTTGTGTTGTTTCATAGGCATGTCTTTGATCACCCTAAGAACTAAGTCATTGAATTAAAATGTCCCCTGAGCTATGGGGAAGATCACAAACACTGTTCTGTTAAGGTTTAGAATAGAGCCATACTTAAGTCCTTGCTGATGACAGACAGTAATCAAGGGTATTCGTCACCATGTAGAAAGATTCAGAATATGGTTTTATAACTTACATTGGAAAAAAAAGAACAGAGTTCAGTGCAATTAGCTATGTCAGCCATGGGATTCCACTGTAAAATTTTGTTATAATTAGTAACGTAATATTTCTTGTGCTACAGAAAAATATATTTTAATTTCCAGAGGACTGTGTGATTTAAAAGTTAAATATTTGTATCTTGAATGCAAGTCCAAAAATATTTACTGCTCCTTCAAGGTGCAAATGAAGAGTGGAGAGCAGTGTGCCTTACCGCTTCTTGCCTTCTTTGCAAGCTAAGCGGAATAAGACCCTGTATCCTGAAGATCCTGAATGCTTCGTGTCCCGCAGTTCTGTGTAGTGCAGCAAGTTATTTTAGATGAGAAAGAGGAATTAGAATGTATCTTCAGTTCTTTGTCGTGATTTACAGATAATAATGGCCTCTCAAAGGAGCAAAGCCCATAACTCACTGTAGGCTGTGTGTCAAGCATGGTCTATTATTGTGGCAGGAGTGCCACAGTACCCGGTGAGCCTCCTGTTGATGCTGTACAGATCTGCAATGTTGCTGAACCTGTGCAAAACCTGGGATTCACAGACTGATGTCAAGAAGACAACAGAAATGAGGTAGCAACTTCCATCTTAGTTTTAGGTATTTTGTTTGCCTACTTTAGTTAGTGAGAAGAGGTAGAATGAAGACGTACTTTAAAAATATCCAAGGTGTGCTCATGTAATGAGCATCCATGGGAGGAGGACGAAGGGGATTTCCTATTAAGAATTCTACATTTTTCTTCAAGCAAAAAGCTGCTTTTTAAAAACATAGATTTAATTCAAAAGGCAACCCTTAGTGAATATTTTCTGTTCTCTTATGGGTCGCTTGAACACTTGCCAGAGACACAATTGCTTCATTCTGGATTGCCTGTGTTTTTAATATTCGCTGGTACAGATGGAAGTTATCAATATACAGTTAAATTTAGCAGCTATTGTTATGGTATGCACAAATGAGCATGTCATTTTTTCTTACTACTAGGTTCTGAACACCTTTATGATACAAAGATGTAAACATGAATGTAATTAACAGTACAAAAGATTTTTGGAAGAATTTAAGTCCTGATCCTGCAAACAGTTGTTTTTACTAGCTTACAGTATGATATTGAAGGAGAAAGGCCTCATTATGGAGGATGCACCAGAAGTTAGAATAAGTTTTTTATAGTAAGTCAAGTTTCAAAAATTATTCTCACCTGCCATGTTACCACAATAAAAAGAAAAAGTGTTATGAATGTGATTTTTTTTTACAGATGTATAGTATGACTGAAATTTTTATCTGAGTCCTACATTTTTCTTTCAAAAAATAATTTTCTTGGTCCCAGATTATGATGGTTTTGATGTTTTTGGAAAAGGAAGGGAAGGAAGGAAGGGAGGGAGGGAGGGAAGGAGGGAGGGAGGAAGGAAGGAAGGAAGGAAGGAAGGAAGGAAGGAAGGAAGGAAGGACGGACAATAAAAGAAGTGAGATTAGGAAGGAGTAGCTGTATTTTTTTCCACTCTTCTTTGAAGCTAAGAATATAGATTTACAGGGAGTTCTTGCTAAATTTTTGGGTTTGTTTGTTGGAGACCTGATTATATACGGAATATCTGTCTCAGGGACCAGGAAATACATGAGAACAGGCATTGGGGGAAAGTTAAATAATTCAAATGAAAAAAAAAAATTCTATCTTACATTCTTCCTGTGAGATCATGTATCTTGAAATATTTAAAACACTGTTTAAAGACATATGTATTCACTGTTGTTCAAAAGATTTAACATTGTTATGAACTAGTCTTGCACTGGTTCTCATTTTAAATTTGTGATATCCCATGCAAACATCAATCCCATGGAAAGTTTTATGTTTCCTTTTCTAGGCATCAGCATGCAACGAGTTAGCATTACTGCAAATCTCTGCAGAAATAAAACAGCTACTGTAGTACAAGCAGTACTCTTGTGTAGGAAGGTAAACTGCAGAGGGCTTGGTGGGATGGGAATCCTTGTCTGTTTTTGTCCTGCGCTTTTTTATATGAAGAAGTTGCTCATCTTTTATGTTACCCAGAATTTGAAAAATCTGGTTGTGTAAGAAAAGCAAAGATCATCTTTTCCTTCAATGCTGCTTTATGATGTGTGGTCAGAAGTTTCATTTGTGATTCTGTCTGCCATGAACTTGTCCTGGACTCTGTGACTGGAGAGATTACTGGCGAGGACGTGTACCCTGAAGAGATCCTCAGATTGAATGAGTTTGACATAAAGCCTGGTTGAAGTCAATGGGCATGTGAAGTCAACAATGGCATGGCATTTTCCAATTGGAAACCATGGAATGCATCTCTGTATCTTATGCTTCCCAAATAAGTTCACTGATACAAATGCATTTCACCCTACAAAAAAGTCGACTGTCATTGTCAATGTATTATATGCCCAAAAGGTGCCCAGCATCTTTGTATCTAAGTATAGTCCCACAGATGAAGTTACTGTGAATCTTGTCAAGTGGTGTGTATGGTCCTTCTTTCATATTTTTGGCTGTCTCCTTCTTCCTTACTGTTTTCACTTGACTTTTAATGCTTGTGCTAACATGCCATTATAAAAGAAGGTTTTATTTAGATCTTGTATTTAGATCTGAATGCGATGTAACTGCATGATCTCCTGCGACATAGAGTTTTAGAAGTAGTATTTAATATTTGATGAATGGGCTTATGATTTTTCTTTACATTACACTCTCAATTATTGAGAGCAGTGTAAGTCAGAACTTTAAATTCATCCTGAAATGAATAGGCAGCAAATAAAGCTCAATGAACATTGGTCTTACATGTACATAACCATCTTTGCTGGTTTGTCAGTGTAGCTCATGAGTTACAGATCCCTAGTGCTAGTGGCATTTATCCTCAGATAAGCAGAAATAAATAGCCATTCTAGAAATGAAAAATACATTGATTTCAGGGGCAGTTTCTTAATTTCAGAACAAAAGGATATTTTTAATTTTCTAGCAGAAAAGGAATAGAAAATGGACATTTGTCCTTTGTGAAGTCTGTGTGTGTTGAATAGCGAAACTTAACAAGAAGTTGATTGTAGAATCATTTAGGTTCAAAAAAACCTTTAAGATCATTGAGTCCTACCATAAAACTAACATTACAAAGTCTACCACCAAACCATGTCTCTAAAAGCCACATCTACACATCTTTTAAATATCTCCAGGGATGACTCAACCACTTCCCCAGGCAGGCTGTTCCAATGCTTGATAACCTTTGTGGTGAAGAAATTTCTCCTAATATCCAATCTAAACCTCCCTGACGCAACTTGAGGCCATTTCCTCTTGTCCAATCACTTGTCACTTGGCAAAAGAGACTGACCCCCACCTCTCTACAACCTCCTTTCAGGCAGTTGTAGACATCAGTAAAGTCTACCCTCTGCCCGCATTTCTCTAGAAAAACAACCCCAATTCCCTCAGCCACTCCTCATAAGACTTGTTCTCTAGACCCTTCACCAGCTTCGTTGCTCTTCTTTGGACACGTTCCAGCACGTCTCAAATGCACAAGCAGTACCTTACCAAATTTATTGGATGTTTTCTTCTTCCAATAAGTTTTTTTTCTGCTTTCCTTCCTGGGCTTTGAGTAGCTGCTTTTAGGCTAATGTTTATGGCTTCTGTGACATAGCAGTTTGTTTATAGCACATACTGTATTTGTGGCTGAAATATAAACCAGAGCATCATCGTGGTATTGCTCACACCAGGCACAAATTCTTACCTTGGGAATACTTCTATACCCATTAATTGGAGAAATAATAATCTGCTTTCATAGAACCTGAGGAAGCTGAGCATCCTTCAACTGGGAGGAATATGTGAACGTGATGACTCCCATGTGCTATATAGGCATTAATAGAGTGTATATATATATATGGATGCTGTTCCAGGAGTTCATTTTTCTAACAGAAATTATTGTGCCACCCACTTTTGGTAAGTCCTTTTGATGTACAGGCAGCAATATCCTTATATGGTTGCTAGCTGCAGAAATCAGGGCTGTATAGATGGACATGTGGTGCTTGACTGCAACAACCAGCAGGCTCTAACAATGTATCAGTAAGAAGTTGAGATTAAGTAGGACGTCTATAAACACAGGTTTTTGAACTGACTCTGACTTTACTGAAGTTGTCTGTGACTCAAGTGTGAGTAGACATAAAGCAGTAAGGTCCAGTTTTTCAACAACTAGCCCAGTCATATTTATGTCAATAACTTTTTTAAAAAAATAAACTAAAAATTCTCATGTATCCCAAGGCTCTGTTGAAATACCCTTGAAACTTTCACTTATTTTTCTGGTTAAGAAATGTACCTATTTTCTAAATATTTCTGTTTGCTGGTATTGTTAGTATGTTCATCAGATCAGATTGCTTCTGTTTCCAGAACAGAGTTTCTGACATCTCTTATGGCTAAGCTGCTGCCCTTGCCAACTCTTTAAAGTAAGGCCTCATTTTTCCTTCTTAAATCCTTATAATTTCTCTTCACAGCCCTCTTTCTCTTCCCCCTTCATTTCCCCCTCTCCTCAGTTTTGGCTTTAAATCTTTTCTGGAACTCTTCTGCATCACATTCCAGAGATATTGCTGCATTCAATCTTTAGAAGATGTTGAATTTTAAGATTATATAGTTTCCACCTTTTCCTGAGTCCATTAAGTGGCTTTTAGAAAAAATTAAATTGAATATTCTATTTGCCTTAAAAGCCCTTCATACACTAGAGGTATTATTTCGTCTGCCTTTACCTTCATGTCTCTAAAATGTCAGTATTATGTTACTACTCTGCTGTTTTTCTTTCCCCCTGCAAGTATATTTTTGCTATATTTTTGTCCCTGTGCTTGAGAGAGTCTCATTTCATTTTGCCCAGTTTTCTGTATGTAAAAACCTCTAGAAAAATGTAGTTGATGTAATAATTCCTCTGGCAGTTGTGCTTCTTTTAGGTATCTACATTTTCCTTTCTCTGAAAGTATTTGTGCAGTTTGCCTATTGCCTGGTACTAAATCCTGAGCTCCTTAGGTTAAGACTATAATATTTCTTCATCCTACAAATAGTCTTTTTTATCCAAAGTTAATATATCCCTGTCCTTCATTTGCAATAAAAAGCTTTATATTGCAAACAATTAAAAAATTCTAGTAACAACCGAGACGAGATTCTGGCAGAAGTGTGTCTGAGAAGAGCTTGATTTAAAACAAGTCCTTATCCTAAACATATATGGGGGTGGCTTCCCAGGCGTAGTGTGCATTGCCGACTTGAGTAATGCAGAAGGACTTGGAAGTAACCTAAGCTAAATGAAGGCCTCCAAGTGTCAATTTAAGAAGGCTGGTGTTCGTTTGAGTTGTGTTTTAGACATTCATCTCCTTTCAAGAATCTAGGTGTTTTTTTTCTGGTGCTATGTCATTGTAAACACAGTTGTTATAAACCAGGTCAATTCTACAACTTGGTACAGATTTGTGTAATGGTATTCTGGTCCTTTTTGATTTAATACAACTCTAGACTACTTCTAATAGTGTTCCCAGTTCTGGATAAATTGTTAATGAGGCATGGTTTCACATGTCTTTCTGCAGCTGTATTAAATTGTAGGAAGTGTTTCTTTCCAGGGATAGACTTGCACATCTGCTTCATCTGTGAGTAGTTGAAAGTGTGACCTGAAGAGCAGTGGGGATGGAAAGCTCAGTCTGTTCTGCTTTCCCAGCTGAAGCTATTGGAAACTGTTGAAAGGTCTGTAATTATGCTTGGCTTTTTTGCTCAGCCTGTGAAGGTAAGCCTACTGCCATGGAATTATTTTAACAACTAAGCCTCATATATAAGAGGATCAGTTATAAAATTTTTGTGACAGACGAGTAATAGGACATTTCAATTTAGATGTTCACATCTTAGAATCATAGAATGGTTAGAGTTAGAAGGAACCTTAAGATCACCTAGTTCCAAGCCCCTCCACTGGGCAGGGACACCTTCCACTAGGGCAGGTTGCTCAAAGCCCCACCCAATGTGGCCTTGATCACTTCCAGGGATGGGACATCCACAGCTTCTCTGGGCAACCTGTTCCAACGTCTCAGCACGCTCACAATAAAGAATTTCTTCCTAAGATCTGATCTAAATCGCTCCTCTTTCAGTTTAAAACCATTAGCCCTCGTCCTATTGCTCTGCTCCCTGATAAAGAGTCCTTCCCCATCTGTCCTGTAGGCCCCCTTTAAGTACTGAAAGGCTGCTTTACAGTCTCTCTGGAGCCTTCTCTTCTCCAGACTGAAGAACCCCAACTCACTCAGCCTGTCTTCATAGGAGAGGTGCTCCACCCCTCTGATCATCTTACTTCTCTTTGTAGATGTCCATTTAAGATGTTTTCCCCCTACTCTACCCTTCTTGCTTATACATATCCATCAAAATGTTCCATAGCTGCATTGTTGATGACTATTTCTTTCATCCATCACTGTTCCGGCATTCCCTCCTGAAATTATTCTGCTCCAAAAGGTCTTTAGTGAAAATATATCCAGACTGTTATGGTGTTAACTTGTGTAACCTAGTGTCAAAGATGTGTTTTGCAGGGGTGGGGGCAAGAGGTTGAACGTACATATGCTGTAGGCTGTAAGTAACCAGGGGGCAGAAGTGGTGCAGGACCACTCCTGGGGAACCCATGGGTGGACCACACTGGAGTGGGACACTCCCAAAAACACCAGCCCACGGTCAACCTAGGCTATGTCAGGAACACTCTTGAGGGACTGCAGCCCACAGGTGGCCCTTGCTGGGGCATGGGCACCAAGGAACAGAAGGGTAGAAACCACCATGTGAAGCTGCAACGAACTATTAAGCGTATGGCAGCAGAAATCCTAAGCACAGGGTAGGAGACAAAATCCATTATGTGCACCCCTTCAACCTCCTGTATTGCCTGTTGCCTTGCCAGACCCATGTGAATGGATTGAGTTTAATCTTTTGTGAAAATTAGGTAAATTGAGACTGGTAAAGGAAGAGGATATTTCTTTATGTAAGTGTTTGCTTAATAGTTTATGTCCCTTTTCTCAATGCTCAAATCAGTGATCAGAGGTTTGTGTTGCATGGCAACTGAAGTAAAATTCACCAACTCTAGACAGTTTTGCCTACAACAGGATTTTATTCTGAAAAAAAAAAAAAATTTTTTCTCCAAGTGAGTAAATCAATGTATGGGTAGAACAATAAATGGAGTGTGACTGTGTAGGCTGTTTGATGATTACAGAGAGTTTCAGGCAGTGAAGTGTAACTCTTTAACACTCTGGCCTATACTAGATTTTCTTCATAATTCCTTAAGCCTGGGAAATTCCCATGAATGCATTTACAGTATGTAGCTTAATGTTGGGGCACTTTGCTTTTGAGTGCAGGATAAGGGGATAGTTTAATTTTAGTTTTCACTCTCTGTGTTAGACATACGTGGAATACTGGAAGCATGTCCCACCACAAGTCTCCCTGGCAAGAGCACTGCATGGTGACCTGCAGCAGTACTTCTTATGTAGCTTAAATGGCTTTCTGACTTTCTCTTTTGGAAGGAACCAAATTCCTTCTCTTCCTTAAAGGTTAATGGTGTGGTATCTTGCAAGATATTTACCAATTACACTGCTGGTTTTGCATTGCACTGATCAGGAAGGATCTTCTGCAGTAAGGTACAAGGATATTTCTTTCAAGAAATCTCTGATACAGTGGCTTTGACACAAGAGTATGTGATATTGTCAACTTGCTATAGGAAGTTAAATAAATCATACCTGCTCATGGTTTCATTGTTGTAGACCTGATTTTTTTGAATTGAGATATAGTTAATAAGTATAAGTAGAAGAAAAACAGAATCTTAGTAAGCGATGTAACATGTTGTGGTATGTCCCTTGTTTGTCTGCTTATCCTCACAAACCAGTATGATAGGTATGGTAAAATCTAGGACCAAATCTTAATCCTAGCACCATTATCTGAGGCTTAAACTTAGCCTTTGAATCCTCCTTTTTTTAGCCCAACCATAAACAGAGAAATTGTTGCCAGCAGACATAAGGCAGAGCAACATTCTTGGTTTGAACTGGAAAAGCAATCATTTCCTGGCAGAGAACACACTTGGTCAAGTTATAAAGTGGTTTCACTTGAACAGAGCCCACGCTATCAACTTTTATTAGAGTACTGTTTATCTTGGGCCTTATGGGAGTAAAGAGAAATGGAAATTTTAGGTAAACCCTTGCACTGCATCTAAACGTTTGTGCCTTTATGAAGTATGGGACTGGGGAGAAATGTTTTATTTAATTTTGAAATCACTTTCTTTTCAATTCAGAAATTGCCTCTTGTCAAAACAATGTGTTAAAAAAAGTAGAAAAAAAGACTAATTCCATTTCAGAAGCCCACTGCTGCTTTGGTAGTTGGGTTTAAGAATTATGTGATGTGTGTATCTGAAAGGTAAGCTGCAAGCTTTTGGAAAGAAAAAGGGTCTGTATACATCTTTTTTTACAACACCAAAGGCTATGATCTATGTGCTCTAAAGCAGTGGATTTATGTGGCTGTGGCCTAGCTGAGAAAAAAAAGTGGTGTTTGAGATTCACAGAGTTAGTTTTTCATCTTTAGCCTCTTCACCTCCATGCCCAAAAGTCATCATACTCAGCCAAGGATCTTTATTTTCAGGTGTGTCTTCACTGCAGCTAGATCTGCACCAAGAGTGCTGGGATCAGCTAACAAACTCAGCTGGACTGAGCTGTGACTTTTCAGAGCAGTGTCTGGATGTCTCAAGATAACACTCCCCAGAGCATCAATGCTATAAGCACTGAGAAGAGCCACCAAAGCCGGTCTTGGACAGAATTAGCCCACATGCAGCACATGTTTAGGTTTGACGTTGCAGTTAAGCTGATGTAATGTTGCTGCTGCTAAAAGGGGCAATCACATTCCCCTCTGTCCACAGCTGTTTTCCTCTGGTGCTGTTTTTGGACCAACATTTTTTCCAGAGACTCACGTGAAACTTAGTCAAACCAGAACCCTGCAGCTGGGGTGACACGCCTGTCACCTTCTTGGTCAGGCAGGTCCCATCTGGGGTATATCCTGCTTGGGTCAGTCCACATCTGCAGGATGAAGTGCAAAGCATGTTGCTGGCTTCTTATTTCCTCCTCATTCTGGCGTTAATCACTGTGGCTCTTGGTGGTCATATTCTGTACTGTCTCAGGGACTTCTTTTTCACAGCCAATAAGTTGTAACAGGGATCAGCTGGAAGGGAAAGAGTGGAAGTCCAAATTCTTTATGAGCTGTTGAACCCAAGGGGAAAAAAAACAGGTTTCCTAGGACTATAAGGAACCTCCTGCATTGCTGAGCAGTTTTCTGCTGTTGAAGGCACTGTGCCATGTAAGCCCTTTCTTAAACTTATGGAAGTATGTATGAAAAACAGCTAATGTTTTCTTGCCTCTGCTACTCCCATTGGAAAGGCTGTTTCAGGACTTGATTACTTTAACAGGTAGGAATCTTCAGTTTTGAGTGTAAGCTTGTCCACTTCTTGCTTATATCTATTTATTTTTGTGCAAGTAGTTATTTTTCATGGTGGGCTTACCTTCCTTGAACTTTCCATGGGGAGCAGACATTAATTCTCTTTGATTTTATTTTGCTATGGGAAAGAAGCAAAACTTGTTTCCACGTATTCTGTAAGTACTATCTCTCAGTTCCTTTCTCTGCATGTATTCTGTTTTCTGTTTCATTCTTTAATATATGTGATATTAATTCAAGTTTCTATATAAGATATACAACAGTGCTGGTTGTTCTGCAGTGTTGTAATGTCCCGCCTGATACGTTTAAGGAATTTATATTCCTCTTTCACATCTGTGTTTTACTAGTGCATTCAGACCCATCTTCACCTCAATTAACTGATGAGCTCCCCGTGTACTATGGGGTTTTATGTTAGTCTCTAACTCCACGATCTCATGATTTTTATACTGATTTGTTACATTTTTCTAATCCATACCTCAAGGTCATTCTTCTTAGGCATTTTACAGTGCCATCACTTGCATTGTGATGAAGTGATTTCAGCATCCATCTTCTGATATTTGTTCCAGCATTATCAGGAAAAATATTAAACAAGATTGGTCCAAGCCTGTGTGGGACCTCCCTAATGTTCTTATGCCAGTCTTAAACTCATTTTATCACTACTTATTACAATCTCAATTTTGGTTTGCCCTTGTAGTACCCTATCATTCATCTGACACTGCGTATAAATTTCCATATATCAATTGCTTTACTTAATCTAGCTAGAAGACATTGTCTGTAAAATCAGTGCTGTTATTAGAGAAGGATATTGGGTAAAACTGATAGAATTATTATAGATCCTACGTTATAATTTGTTTTGTTTGCAATTTACCTGTATAGTAATTATTCTTTCTTTAAAAATCTGTTCTAAAGCCTTGCCCATTAATGAATCCCAGCATGCAAATGCCTTGATCAAATTTTGGTTTCTTCTGAGTGTTTACACTTTAAATTCTAGCTGTATAAGGCACAATAAATTACTTCTTTTTCATACCTGACTGCTTTTCTCATTCTTATTAGGACTTTCCCCTTGCTTTCCATCCTCTGCCTACTGATTTGATTTACCTGTTGCTGTACTCCTGTTTTCCTGATTTACCTTCACTTGTGTATTAAGTATGAAATTACAGGTGTACCTCAACCTTTTCCCCATTACTCAGTGTCAGAGTCCTCTTCTCAATCATGCCGACCTTACTCAGAGAAGACTGTTTCCCCAGATTTTCAAGTGGAGCCAGGCCTCTTGTTCTGTTTATCTTTGCATTGCACCTAGCTTTTTGTGGCTGGCTTCCTGTAGACATAAAGGTAAATCCAAATCATAGAAGAAATGCAACTTCCCTTCCTATACTGCCCAAATCTATACAGCAAGGGTAATTGCAGGCCTCTCTGTCATTCCTCCCATTCAGAAAAGGAAGGGGAGCAGTAATAATTGCCAAAATAAATTTGATCATAGAAAGTGTTTTGTTGCTCTGTGGCACTGCCTTTTTTTTTTGAGATAGTGTTTTGATTATTCAGTCTTCTATTTCTTGAATTGTTGTTTTCCTTTCCCCCTGTCCCTTAAAGAAAGGAAGAAAGGTGCCTGGAGTATAGGTAACCCTGCCAAAACTGCAAAATGAATTTTCACTTACTGTGCTAAGGCAAATGTTATCCTAGAGAAGACAGAAGTGTGATGCATATACAGGAGCCACATGCAATGAGATCTTTAAGGCTTTCTTAAGAGCATTTTCAAAACATGGAACAAGGAACACAAAAGAAAGTGGTGAAGCTACCTCTGTAGGACCAGCAATGAAGCCTTTGCAGCCTTTCTTAATCCAAAATTGTCATCAGTATGATATATTACAGAAACACAGAATGATGGGTGTTGGAAGGGACCTCTGGAGATCACCTAGTCCAACACCCTTGCCAAAGCAGGTTCACCTGGAGCAGGTTGCATAGGAACGCAGCCGGGTGGGTTTTGGATGTCTCCAGAGATGGAGACTCCACCACCTCTCTGGGCAGCCTGTTCCAGGGCTCTGCCACCCTTAAGGTAAAGAAGTTCCTTCTCATGTTGAGATGGAATTTCAAGTTTGTGCCCATTACCTCTTGTCCTGTCACTGTCCACCACTGAAAAGAGCCTGGCCCCATCTTCCTGACACCCACCCTTTAAGTATTTATAAGCATTGATAAGAACCCCCTCAGCTGTCTTTTTTCCAGATCAAAAAGACCCAATTCCCTCAGTCTTTCTTCATAAGAGAGATGCTCGAGTCCTCTAATCATCCTTGTAGCCCTTTGCTGCACCCTCTCCAGCAGTTCCCTGTCCTTCTTGAACCAGGGAGCCCAGAACTGGACACAGTACTCCAGATGCGGCATCACCAAGGCGGAGTAGAGGGGGAGGATGACCTCCCTCGACCTGCTGGCCACACTCTTCTTGATGCACCCCAGGATGCCATTGGCTTTCTTGGCCACAAGGGCACATTGCTGGCTCATGGTCATCCTGTTGTTCACCAGGATTCCCAGGTCTCTTTCCACAAAGCTGCCCTCCAGCAGGTCAGCCCTCAACCTGTACCGGTGCATGGGGTTATTCCTCCCCAGATGCCGCACCCTACGCTTGCCCTTATTGAATTTCATAAGGTTTCTCTCCGCCCAACTCTCCAGCCTGTCCAGGTCTCTCTGTATGGCAGCACAGCCTTCCGGTGTGTCAGCCACCCCTCCCAGCTTTGTATCATTAGCAAACTTGCTGAGGGTGCACTCTATCCCTTCATCCAGGTCACTGATGAATATATTGAACAGGGCTGGGCCCAGTACTGACCCCTGGGGAACACCACTTGTTACTCCAATTAGATTTTGTGGCCCTAATCACAACCCTCTGAGCTTTATCTTTCAACTAGTTTTCAATCCACTCCACTGACCATTCATCTAGCCCACACTCCCTAAGCTTCCCTGTGAGGATGCTGTGTCGAAAGGCTTGCTGAAGTCAAGGTTAGAGCTTTACTGTATGATTTATCTGCACAGCTTAGGTTCATAGTGTTTGCCTTCCATATAATACAGAGAAAGTTTTGCAACAAGCACAGGCATATTTTTATGACATAGTCTACTTTGTACTGAATAATCACAAAGCTTTTTCCATAATATTCTTTCATCTTTGGGTGGGTGAGGATATATTTCGTGCCTTTATTACCTGGAGGGTGAGCTATTGCCATGTGCCATGCTTGGATCAAAACTGAAGATTCTTTCAGTTGGTACAAAATGTAGTTCTTTAGTTCATGGACTTTTCATTGATCTTTTGTATGTATTTCATCAAGTTGATCATCTACAGGCTGCCAGTTCAGGTAGTGTTGTCATTTATCTTTGAACATTTATTGTTTCTCTGCTTTGAATATCACTGGACTGTATGTCTGACCAAACCAAGGCTTTTTATCCCACTGCAAGATTTAAAATCAGTATTTGTTCAAATTTGCTTTTAATTGCCTACTTTGGAATTGCTTGAAATTCTTTTCCTGAGTAGTATATAATTTTGAAGATCCTAGTAAGGAAGTTGGGTCTTCTCATGTGAGTATGTAATAAGGATCCCTGCATCTCAGTGGAAGTTTTGTACTGTTCTCATCTGCAGAAAGTGAAATGAGATGTCATAGCAATGGAATTAATATAAATACTTATGGCGGCAAAAGGTAAAATCAGTCACTTTTGAGGATCTGAAATGGAAAGACAAAACTGTCACTAAGTCAAAGAATGCTCCCAATAATATTCTCTTACCAATAAAACTGCTAACTTGCATATTATACAGTAAAAAATAATCAGTTTTCTATGGAAAGATGATACTTAATAATCTGATTCTGTTTTCTGGGGAATGCCTCTTAGCATTGACCTTTGTTTTGAAGGCTGTGGAGAAAGGGCCACAGACGGTGAGACGGAATTTGCAATAGCCAAGAGTCTATGAATCCAGAACGATGTATTGAGAAAAGTGATAGCAAAGCAGAAAGAGAACCAAAAAAGGGTGACATAAGGGAGAATATAGTGGCTAGAGAGCTGTGAAAGGGAAGAGAGAAGTCCAGCATAATGAACGAGGGGCTGGGGCAGGTAGTATGAACAGGATAGCTGCCTTCCCATTAGAGGAAGGCATGAGGTAGAGAGAGTATGGCAACCAGTCATGTCCCAACGGAGAACACATATAAGCGACATTTTCTTCCAGCAGTAAATTTGCATTTTATGTTTCTTCAGGTTATTTTTTTAACTATACAGTGATGAGAAAAAAATGAAAAACTATAGGTTCTCAGGTCTTTCTCAGTCCAGGTTCTCTTTGATTAACAAAAAGTTAATAAAAACAGTGTGATAGTTTTGGTGTTTTGTCACTGGAAAAAGTAATCTTTGTCAGAGGTTTGCTGTATCCAACACAATCCATAGACACCTTGATCCCAATTAACCTACATAGAATAATAGAATCATAGAATGGTTCAGGTTGGAAGGGACTTTAAAGATCATCTAGTTCCAAGCCCCCTACCATAGGCAGGGACACCTCCCACTAGACCAGGCTGCTCAAAAACCCGTCCAGCCTGGCCTTGAACACTTCCAGGGATGGGACCTCCACAACTTCTCTGGGCAACCTGTTCCAGTGCCTCACCACCCTCACAGTAAAGAATTTCTTCCTAATATCTCATCTAAATCTACCCTCTTTCAGTTTGAGGCTGTTACCCCTCGTCCTATCACTCCACTCCCTGATAAAGAGTCCCTCCCCATCTTTCCTGTAGGCCCCCTTTAGGTACTGGAAGTCTCCTATAAGGTCTCCCCAGAGCCTTCTCTTCTCCAGGCTGAACAACCCCAACTTTCTCAGCCTGTCCTCATAGCATAGGTGCTCCAGCCCCCTGATCATCTTCATGGCCCTCCACTGGGCCCATTCCAACAGGTCCATGTCCTTCTTGTGCTGAGGACTCCAGAGCTGGGCACAGTACTCCAGGTGCGGTCTCACGAGAGTGGAGTAGAGAGGCAGAATCACCTCCCTTTACCTGCTGGCCACGCTTCTTTTGATGCAGCCCAGGATGTGGTTGTCTTTCTGGGCTGCAAGCACACATTGCCTGCTCACGTTGAGCTTCTCGTCCACCAGCACCCCCAAGTCATTCTCCTCAGGGCTGCGCTCAAGCCATTCTCCGCCCAACCTGTATTTGTGCCTGGGTTTGCCATGAACCAGGTGCAGGACCTTGCACTTGGCCTGGTTGAACTTCATGGTGTTCGCATGGGCCCACCTCAAGCCTGTCCAGGTTCCTCTGGATGGCATCCCTTCCCTCCAGCATGCCCACCGCACCACACAGCTTGGTGCCATCGGCAAACTTGCTGAGGGTGCACTCAATCCCACTGTCCATGTCACTGACAAAGATGTTAAACAGCATCAGTGCCTGTACTGACCCCTGAGGAACACCACTCGTCACTGGTTTCCACTTGGACTTTGAACCGTTGACCGCAACCGTTTGAGTGCAGCCATCTAGCCAGTTCCTTTCCAATTTAGAGACCAGGATGTCATGTGGGACAGTGTCAAACACTTTGCATAAGCCCAGGTAGATGATGTTGGTTGCTCTCCCCTTATCTACCAATATATCGATATATCTCTCCATATATATATTAGTGTATATCTATCTATGTATCTATCTACATACCAATATATCTATGCATATATATATATATAACCAATATATATTTATTTTAATGAATCCATGGGAATTCTTTCCTCTCTTTTTTTTTTTTTCTCAAGGCTTTTTTTTTATTTAGAAGATCATAGTTATTAAAAGGTGAGATTTTAAATGAAGAACCTCTTTTCTAAAAGCTGGGATGTTTCTTATCCATTGTATCTGTGACTGTGCTTGCACGAGCATAACTGAAGTGACAGAAAAATGTTCTATGGAGAGGAGGGGTAGGAATCCTTACACTAACTTCACTGGTGGCCAAAATATACTGCCTTGTTCTACTTTTAAAGTTATACATTGCTTTATTTGGAATACAGAATAAAAATAGATCCTCTCACCTGAGTTCGCCTGTATCTCACACCATTGAGTGTTGCTTTGCACTTCATCACAGCACAGGGCTCTCTGGGCAGGCGATGAAGTGCAGTTCCAGGCGCTCTCTGGCAAGATGTTCTTCACGGAAAAACGGTATAGTTTCATGGCCATATCCTTTTCTGGCAGTGCTATTCTGCACTGCAGCCATTGCTTTCTGCTGCTTATTCCAGTCTCCAGAGAACTCATCAATCAACTGGTACAACTGGGTGTGCACCTGTGTAGTGAAGTGTATTGGAAAACTGATTTGTGTTAAAAATAATTTCTTTTTTCTCTTTTGCGGGGTTATTTTTAGCCTGGTTAGTTGCTTGATCCAAATCATGGCATGGCTGTTTAAACATATACACTGCTATAATAGACATACTGAGAAAAAGCGGTCAGGGCAGGGGAGGTAAAGACTGTTTAAGACAGCGTGGCTTCTGAAGGAAAGGTCTCTGAATGTACTCGAGAAGGGCTGGGCTGGCAAGCAGACTGACTACATAGAAACAGTTTTGTGTAAGACAGTCTTTTCTGTGAGGTGCGAAAATATTTTGCTAGGTTGTTGTGAATGTGAATTTGCCATTAATAGAGAGATAACAAAACGAAAGAGTCTTGAAGAAAAGCCAGAAAAATAATCAAACCCTGTGTATATGTGTACAAATATATGAAGAGGATTGGCTAGACGTGAGCATTTTGAGGAAGTGATGATGGCATAGGAAGGGGCAAACACAGAAATACTTACATGGTGTAAGCATCACTGATAGTAAGGGGTATGGTAAAATAATGAAGAACAGTAAACTTCAGCAAGCTTTGCTTTTCTTTTTTTTTTTTACTGTTGATGTAAGGCATTGTACCATCAGAAGGTTTCTGTCACTGTCAGGAATAGTTTCTCAAGGGAGGTTCCATTTCTTGGAAATCATAAAACTGAGCCGGATAAACACTAGAAAACATACTGTATGCAGTAATTCTCCATTGGCAGAGAGATGAATGACGGATCTGTTACATATTTACATCTCTTAGCAACTGTGAATCGTAGGTGGCAAATGTAGTTGAAGACCACAACTGAATTTCTGATGGGAAATTAAAAATAAATGCAGAGTATGCTGTGCAATCATATTAATTGGCCCTGCCTACTACTTTTTATCTGCTTGTTTGTTCCTTCATATTGCAAGCATTTCTTCACTACGGTCAACTGTGAATGAGATACTGTGCTGGCTTCCATTGAGTCTTGAAGCTTGTGAACTCTGGAAAGCAACTGACATTGGCGGTCAGTGTATTATAACAATGTTAAACTACACTCTCTGCATTTAAAGGGAACCTCCTTGTGTAAACAGAGGTGCTGGTGATTGGAAAATGTTGAGACAGGAATTTTCAACTAGTTTCCTGGACAATGGTGAAATGATTTGTATCCTTTCTGTTTTTCATAATAGAGTGAACACAGGGAAGAATAATCCTGTACTGACCCAGCAATACAGATTTTCATCCTTCTGTAGAGTACAGATATTTGCCAGTCTTGGTAGTCTAGGACTGTAAATGACTAATCAAATGACTTTGATCTTTTCAAGCAGTGCACATGAAGACCTCATTTTGATTCTCTTTGGTTTTCCTTCACTATGTAATCAAAGCTTTTATTTTGTTTTTCATTTGCAACAGTAAAAAGCTTAAAAGTACAATTTCATTTAATGTCCTTATGTTTCTATTCAGGTCTGTTTGCCTCGTGTATTTAATAGTACAAATATTGGAGATAAACGGCAAATCTGAATGAAATTTCACCTATAATTTGGGTTTTTGCCCAAATCCTGGTTATGATGTGCCTGGCTTTAATTATGATGAATTCTTGGAATCTGCTATCAGACTGTTTTATTCCCAAACGGTAAAAGTATCATGAAATCAAATTACCTTGTAAGGTTATGTCAGTATTTGACTCAGTACTGGAAAAATTAGATTGCATTTGGTTTTTGGATCAAACTCTTACTTCCTTCCAGACACTGAAGAGGACTAAATGTTAGGCTTGCATTTTAACCCATCTGTATTAAATATATAATATGGAGATATGGTTTGACTGTAATTGGTTATGGTTTATGTGTAGCTATGAAATTTGAGAATCATCTAATAATTTTCCCTTTAAACAGACTTTTTAAAATACCAACATGGTATGCTGCCTTCCTTGAAGACTGCATAATTTTACATTCCTCACTTTCATCTGGCCTTTCTGTCATCCTTCTTGTATGTTAGCTAATCCTGACATTTTCTTAATTTAAAGCCTAATTCATAGCATGAGTTGCATTTAGTCACGTGAATAATCCTACTGATTGTAACTCAATGTGAAAGCCCTTTGCAGAGTCAACTCTTTTGACTGTATTCTCTCCTGATCCTTGTCTTTAAAATGCATAAGTATCAATGGTGCTGTACAAGAACAATCCATGTTATCCTCTTTATGATTACATGTTGCTGGTCTAGCTTGTATGTAGAAGGATCAAAGGTGAAATGTGTTGGAGTTGTCCTGACTTCAGTAGTTCCACAAGCACAGGTTTTCGTAGTCTGATATATTTTAACTTCTCTCCAGTTTCCACAACAAATGAAAATGGCAGGTTTTATTGTATATTTGAGTTGTTCTTGTAACAAAGAAAATCACATGAGTTAACTGCTGCTACTATTGACTGTGCACCTAATGCTCAGTATTAACTCAGTTGCCTTTCTCTGTAGTGCACTGAATAGGCAGACTGTAACAATAAGATGACTTGGACAAGAAACAGTGTCTTACGTTAGCAGTAAAGTTAGGTTTATTCTTGTTCTCTTCATATGCTCGTGGCCATCACAGGACAGTACTATTAGTCACCTGGTCAGATTAGATAGAAGAACCCATATTTTATGCTACAGCTTCAATGCTTACTTTAAATTCATGAGCCACATAAACCATAAAGGATGGTTTGGTTAGTAAATTTGTAATCCCGTACTTTTTGTACTTTGTTTATTTTCACCTTTTGTATCCAAGGGTTTTAGAGTAAGTACTACAATTTTCATTTCACTGAGCAATAGAGACAGCCTACTAACATGCAAGCATTGTTTACAAAATAACTTAATCATGTTATAGTTCTTCATTCAGTGCTAGTCCTGAATCCAGCATATTTTTTAGTGTTGTAGTGGTATGTTATGAATAGCCCTTAACGCTGTATCTGGTTGAGGATATTTCCTATGTACAATTATTCCACTATTGTTCGTAAAACCATATACTTGTAATTAAGACATACAGGCATTAAAGTTGATACCAAAGTTACCATCTGATGTAAGAAAACAAGCAGAAATGTGATATTTTGTTGTATGTGTGGTATGTCATGCCACATGTTCTTGAAGGCCGTGATGATTTACTCTAGTAAGCTATAGGTTGCACCTTTATCATGCACAAATGAATGTATTTATTGAGATGCAACTGATATTGCATTAATTGGGCAAATACTTATAGATCTTGGAGGGGAATACTTAACTAACTAAATTTCTTAATTAAACAATTAGTGCAATGAAATTTCAGATAGCAGGGGTTGAATTCTTTCCCATATTCAGTGCACTCTAAACACTACAGCATCTAAAACCAGATTTCAGAAATCTTCTGTGCTTTGCAAGGCTTCTGTTGCTTGTCATAGATTGCTGAAAGTTACACAATTGCATTCCCTGGCCCTTTTCTAAAGCACATCCAATTTTTGCAAAGGAAGGTGATAAACTCTTCCGTTTAGGATGGTTTTTGATATATATGTATGGGAGTCTACTGTTTGGCTGTGGTGCTATTAAACACGCTAAGATTGAGTCTTAGTTGTGCAGAGGGTAAAAAAAAACCACTAACCCATGTCTGGAAAACAGCCTTCAATAACCTTTGCTGCCAGAATAGTCAGCCCACTAACTAATTGCAAACACATGGGAATATTTATAAAGAGCAAGGCATGGGCTCAGAAAGTGACTGATCTCCTGCTCTGGTTCAGCATATATGAATGACAGCCCTTAGTAACCCTGTTCCCTGTCAAAGCAGGTCTGCTTCATCAAACTGTGACAAAGTACAGCTGCTCTGCAGGCAGTGAGCCCCCCCAAAATATTTAAATGCAAATAGCTTGTGCTAAGGGGAACAGATTTTGAAAAAGCAGTTACCTTACTAAGTATTGAAAAGGACAGTTTACTTATAGTTTCTATCATCTATCAGTCCACTGTCTGTTTGGAAACTTGAGGAGAATTTTAAAATTTCTGTATTTCTGTTATCTTTCCAGTGTTACTTGATGCTTAGCAAGAGTAAGTAATGGTTGTAATACAAATGTTGGTCTCTGCACAGCAGGGCCCTGACATCATAGCCTTAATGCATTGAACACACAGTTCATTTTCTCTTCCCTCGTGAACCATTCTCCTCCAGAAGGGTCATGTTTAGTATAAACAGAACATGGAAAGTAGAAGGAGAATGAAAAAAGACTGACAAGTTTCTAGTTATTTACATGTAAATAATTGTTTATTCACTATTCAAGGGATGGGGTTTTGTTGGTTTGTTTTGGGGTGGGTTTTTTGTTGGTTTTTTGTTTTTTTTTTTTTTTTTGTTCTGAAGTGGCAAATACAATAAAGATGTACAATTACGATTCTTTTGCAACATCACTTGAAAAGTGAATGCAACTTCCATTTTTAGTGATGTTCAGTACCTTCTGAGGACTATTTTCATTCATTTTTGGGAAAATATCACAGATTATTACCAATTATGTTTTTTTAACCAAGTGTCCAGACATGTGCAACACTCCAGCTTCATAAAATCTTTTGGTGTCTACAGAACTACTTCTGAAATCTCAGGAGTACTGGAGATTTTGAAACAACTCTTAACGGTATTTGGCATTTGTTCAGCTACCTCTGTCATCACCAGAAAGTACAAAGTTACTTTCATATGCTTAACAGCAAGAAGGGTTTTGAGAGAGAGATTCAAGCTGTTGTTTTAATGAGGGCCATTTTATTTTATCCCTGCTGAAAAATCTGGACTATTTGGGCTATTACTGAATTTCCTTGCAGGTAAAAGGCAAGTATTATGCTTCTGGTTTTGCTGAAGATGTAAGTGTATGCTTTCAGTCAGAGATATGAGTGGTCTAGGAATGAGCTTGTGTTTTGCTTCTTCCTTCTTCTCTTGCTGTTATTCTTCATCATGTGTGTGATGCACATGATGCAGCGGAGGTCACTTTTCCTTCATGTCTGAGATACTGAAAGAAAAATGGCATGCAAGAGCTTGAAAAGAACACAACTGTCTCTATAGCTCTTATGATAGCTCCCAGAAGCTGGCTGTGTACTGCCAGCTTTCCCAAGAGATGGATGTTTCCCTGTTGGGTGGATGAGATGAGTTCTGCCATGACTTTGGGCTTGGTACTTCTACTACAGTCAAATCACATCTGTTTGCAGAGTATGCCCTGAGTTACTGCTCACATTTCAAAAGCTCTGGAAGGTACATCTTTTTAATGCATAAAAATATCTGATGTTGAGAACTTATTCACTATATGCCTCATCTGTGTGGTTTGCTTATCTTTCTTGTAGAGCTTGAAGTAGCACTATAGTATCGGGAACTCTAGTGTCCCATACATTGCCAAGTCAGTAGTGGTTATTTTAACTTAATTTTGTTATTGTTGTTGTTAATTACTAATATTATTTATTATTATAATTATTTACTATTTATTACCAGGAAGTTCCTCACTGACTTCAATGCCTTTGTTTCTGATAAAAGTTTGCATTAAAAGAATGCTGGAAGTTGTTGTAGCATAACAGACCTTCAGAGCTTTTATTGGTGTGCTGGACTATGTAGCCTTCAAAAAGACACAATTTACTCTCAGTTTACTGAGAATCTGATAAACTTTCTTGCTTTCCCTATTCTGACTTTAGCTATTGGATATACAGTGACTAAACTAAACATACCAGGTGTATGACAGAGAAAAAGAAATAAATGATCTTTACCATTTGAGTTTGTAAAGAGGCAAAATACTACATTTGTTGGAACAGAAGCTTGGGACCCAACTGAACTTCTCAACACACAGCAAACTTTGGTTAAAGCAGATGAAAGCATAATTTCTAGGCAAATGAATACAAGAAAATAATAAACAAAAATTTTCATTCTGTTAATGTTTTGGAATTGAATTGAATTGAATGAAAAATCTGTCTGTAAAGATTGGGCATTACATTACACATTGCAAAAGAAAAACTCCTATTTGTCCTCCAGAATGGATACCTTTCCTACGTTATAACCGCAAAGTGCACTGGTTTCCTCCTCTTTGCATAAGTGGCGTCTGCATTGGGAATCCTCACCTACATGACAATCCTCACCAATACTGAAGGGGAATCATCTAATGCTATTTTAATTTTGGTTGTTTTGAACATCTCTAAGATTGTCTTTTTCTTCAGTGTACTTAACTGATTTAGCTGGGTTTTTTTTTTCCACATTGCAGCCAGTTGACTACTATTGATGGTTTACTAAAGGTCGTTTCTACAGTGAACACTGTCAACACACACATAAACATGGGGCCCTACCCAGCAAGAATTTTTTATCACATCATGCATAATTTATCAGTATTCTTCTGCTGTTCTCTTTTCCTATCTACCTTCCTTTATGCCTGTTAAAACTGGCTAATGTTTTTCAAGATTGTTTTTCTTAAATGTAAGTTGGAGATGAGAAAGCAGAGTCGGAAAAGTGATATTAATATGTCATGTACAAATGTAGAATACAGAAAAATCAGAAATAGATTATTCTGGACCTTCAGAAACCAAAACAGCTTTCACAATTTTAGTGAAATTAATTTTTCTTTTTCTTTCTAATTTTTGCAGTTAATACAGTTCAGCAGATGAATAACTATTGCAACAGATAAGAAATTTCCCCCTTTCTACTGTCATTTGGGAAGTAAAAACATTCTGATTTTTTAATGTTTTTAAAATATTCTGATTTTTTAAAATATTTCATAGATCTTCAGGAGTGAAAGAAATATTTTATGTGGGCGTCTGTGTTTCTGAATCATTTATCTTTCCATTCAGGACTTCACATAAGAAAGAGTAAGGTATATCAAACATCTGCATAGTCAGAAAGCTGGAATGTTCTTTGGAAACAAGATTGACTTTAAGTTATTCTTAAAGAAAAACATTTCCAAATGCAGTTTTAGATAGTATTTTATAAAATTTGATAATATTATTCTATACAGCTAAGCAACATTTGAATTTCAGGGTCAACAGCTGTGTTATCATTACTTGATATTATCCTTGGCAAATTAAAAAAAACAAACAACAACAACTCCTGCTCCAAAAAAAAAACCCCAACCCCAGAATAAAGAGTACAAAAACTCCATTTGAAAAGAAATAAGGGTTTGTTTTCCTAATTATTGAGTAAAATGAATTTATTTAGATCTGAATGTTTAAGATCTGTAACACTAACTTACTGTTGTCGCACACATCTGAGCAGTTAAGAAGAATTCATTGTAAACGGAGAAATTCATATACATTTTTGTTGACATTCTTGGAAAAAAGTCAGACTTCAAGTATGACGGGGAAAATTATAATTTTTTTTAAAAAAGGTTTTCAAAGACTGGATTCATTTAGTTTGGCAAAAGCTACAAAATGAATATGTATTTAAAAAAGCAAAGACTTAAGTGATCACAGCTTTTGGCTCTTAGGAAGAAGGAAATGCCTTTAAAAATTCCATATTACACCAAAGTTCATTCTCTGCCTCCCCTCGCTTTCTAGCGCTCATTTAATGTTGTGTGGAACATCTGTTTAAGAAAAGTAAGGCTAGAAAAAATTTTTTAACCCTTCAGCTCGTAGATGTCCAGGTTTATTGTGAGATGGCTGTTCTCTAGGGGAACTACGGTGTTTTGAGTACCTTTTACTACTTTCACCATTTTCTGCCTTTCTCTCACCACCTTTATTTATTTTTAATTTTCATTTATTATGGGAAACAAGAGAAATGAGAGAAGAAAAGCATACATTGCACAGTTTTTCACTGCTTGAGGGAAAACAGAACAGACCATAAAGCTAGTAAGAAATAGATGCATTTGGTAGCTATCTTTTCCCTTACTGTCTTCATTTTGAGTGTAAAGGTCTAAAAGAACTAATGTCTTCTGGACTTCTGTGAGGCTTTGAGACAGTGTCCCACAATATGCTTCTCTCTAAACTGGGGAGTTATGGATTTGATGGGAGGACTGTTCAGTGGATGAGGAACTGGTTGGATGATCGCATCCAGAGGGTACTGGTCAACAGCTCAATGGCCAGATAGAGACCAGTGACAAGTGGTGTCCCCCAGGGGTCCATATGGGGACCAGTACTGTTTAGTATCTTCATCAAGGACATAGACAGCGGGATTGAGTGCACCTTCAGCAAGTTTGCAGACAACACCAAGCTGAGTGGTGCAGCTGACATGCCTGAGGGGAGGGAAGCCATCCAGAGGGACATGGACAGGCTCAGGAAGTGGGCCTTGTGTGAACTTCATGAGGTTCAACAAGTCCAAGTGCAAGGTCCTGCACCTGGGTCGGGTCAATCCCTGATATCAATGTAGGCTGGGGAATGAAAGGATTGAGAGTAGCCCTGCTGAAAAGGACTTGGTAGATGAAGAGCTGGACATGAGCCGGCAATGTGTGTTCACAGACCAGAAGGCCAACGCTGTCCTGGGCTGCATAAAAAGAAGCGTGGCCAACAGGTGGAGGAAGGTGATTCTGTCCCTCTACTCCGCTCTGGTGAGACCACACCTGGAGCACTCCAGTCCAGGTCTGGATTCCCCAGCATAATAAGGACATGGACCTGTTGGAGCATGTCCAGAGGAGGGGCACAAAAATGATGAGAGGGCTGTAGCACCTCTCCTATGAGGACAGGCTGAGAGAGTTGGGCGTTGTTTAGCCTGAAAGAAGGCAGCTCCAGAGGGACCTTATAGCAGCCTTCCAGTACTTAAAGGGGGCCTACGGGAAAGGTGGGGATAGCCTCTTTATCAGGGAGTGTAGTGATAGGATGAGGGGTAAAGGCTTTAGAATTAAAGAGGGAAGATTTAGACTAGATATAAGGAAGAAATTTTTTACAGTGAGGGTGGTGAACCACTGGCACCGGATGCCCAGAGGGGTGGTAGGTGCTCCATCCCTGGAAAAATTCAAGGTCAGGTTGGACAGGGCTCTGAGCAACCTCATCTAGTTGAAGATGTCCCAGCTCATTGTCGGGGAGGTTGGACTAGATGACCTTTAAAGGTCCCTTCCAATCCAAACTATTCTACGATTCTCTTCTACGATTCTATGACTCCAACTTTTCTGCATCTCCAAGTATGAAGAGGTGCCTCATGCATGCGTTACATATATGTTCTGGATTTCAGTAACTGTGTAAGGGCAGAGACACTTGATAGAAGACTGAAAAATGTGGCTGCAACTTTGTATATAGACATATTTTAAGAGCAGAACATATCCAGTGGATAAGCATGAGGCACCCCGGTAACCTACCAGCTGGGGATTCACAAATAAGAGGGCTGATCTTATGTATCTGCAGTCTCTACCTCTTTTTCATAAGCCGAGTGTTTTTCCAGCCCTTGCACAAGTATTTCCAGTTGCATAACAGTCTTTAACCATGGTTCTTTGTCCAGGATCTGGCTCTGGTATCTCTTATTTATGTTGGCTGGGACCATTTCTGTTGCCTGGGACCTGGCTGCCTTTTGCCAGGAGTCCATACTATATCTCCTGCTGCTGCTAAGAAGGAGATAAGCCTGAGCTGGCCTCACCTGGTTCATGCAGGAGGATTACTTTTTGGTCCCTAAAAATGCTGGCAACTGAATGCTGCTTTTCTCTCCATTGCAGGAACTGAGCTGCTCTTATCAAATGCCCTCCCTCTGAATGCAGGGTAACAGTAGGTGCCTCTGGGGTGCCTGGGTCACCAGCTCAGCTAAAACCTCCTCTTTTCTAGAAGGCTTTTTTTAAGTTGTATAGTAAAGTCTCTTTATTCACTTGACTCAGCTAATTCATAGAATCATAGAATC
>VYZM01014610.1:18990-40583 GCA_013398915.1 Dromas ardeola | reverse complement strand
GCGGGGGCAGGCAAACGCTCCAGGAGGGTGCAGTGCGGTTACGTTTAAACACAAGTGTGATTTAGCTGAGGTGGGAAGGGAGATTCACCTCACACCTCATGGGAGCCACAGCCAAGTTCGGCCAGACCCTTAGGGCGATGGTCTGTATAGTGTTTACCCAGGGTTGCCAAATGGTCTCATGGTGTGTGTTCTCCCTTGTCCTCTCTGCATACAGCCCTGTCTGAGCTTTAAATAACAGACAAGGAAAGTACTGCTTATTCTTCAGCCTCCGGAAAACCAAAATTTAATTTCTTTAACAATAAATCAGTCATGAAAGGTTATATGAGAGAGAGGTGAATGTGGAAGGAGAGCTTAAAGCAGGGAGCCATAGCAACTGAACCTAAACCTGATCCAGATCTGAATACAGATTACTGTAAATCAGTGCCTGGAAGACAGGCTGCACAAGTAAAAAGAGATCATGTTTATTTTAAAAAATTTCTATTAATTTGCTTGATTCTTGGAGGCCAGGTTATTATCTTTTAACTTCACCCTAATAGTATTGCATACCCCTCTAGTTTTGTCATTAACATACCCAACATACTTTGCAGACAGTCTCAAGGAGCAATTGCTTTAGGGTATTTTATTTTTTAAACATTTACAATAATACTAAAAGAACCCCAACCCTAAACCTTTTTCATAAAGCCTTTTGTCTGGTATATCACAGACACAGAGACAGAACTGAGGTATTATAGACACAAAGGAACTGTTAAACTTAAGAGTTTTAGTAGCAGTTTCAACTGAATTACATTTACATTACTTTTTATTCAGTTGCTGCCTTTCTGAGGCTTGTAGCTACCAGGCTTCTGAAGTGTCTTACTCCCAGACAGGTGAGAATCCACATGTCAGGACATGTGATGACAGTATGTGTCTGGCACATCAGAAGATGTGGTAAGAAAGGGCAGCATAACGCTAACCTGACATGTTGGATATGCACTGCAGGCAGGAATTGTGAACTTTAAGTCCTCCACGGTAGCCCAGCTGCAGCACTGTGACCCTGCACTCATGCCATGGTGGGAACTGGTCAGATATCACAAGCTCATCCCTTGACAGAAGAGGGTAACCAGTAGTGGCTGGCTTGAAGATACACAGAGGAAGAGACTATAGCAGCATGCCACAGTTGTACAAAGTATCTTTATCTGTAAGGTGGTAGACTATGGAAATTAGTACTTTGCAAAAGATCACACCTGTAATATGTATCATACAATAATTTTTTGCATTAGAAATCTGTTACTTCTAATACATAAAATAACAACTTTGAAGAGACATGAAATGAAATTATATGGAATGCAGCACAAGCTTAGAATAAGTTCTCATCCCTCTTTCTTGCATAAATCATGGGTTAAACTAAGGATAATCACTTCAAGCAAAACACAACTTTTAGGCTGGGCCAGTGGACCATTCTTCATTAAAAACAGTGGAAAACTTATATTTATTGGGTATGCAATGCCTGTGCAAAATTGTGTGATGATATTACTTACATCAGTAACGCGGGTGTTTGAGTGTATGTAGGAGTACTCCCTAAACCAAAACCCCACTCCCAAGGTCATAGTTACATCAAGGACTTAGTTTAAAAAGTGATTACATAGGATTTAAAAAAAAATAATCCCCAAAACAAACAAACAAACAAACAAACAAAGCAAACCCCTTTGATGAAGCAATCTCTTGAAATTCTTGCGAAGGAATGCACAAATTGTAATTGTTATTGCTGTAGTATAAAGCATAACTGAGTTTGTAGCAACTGTGAAGTTTCTTACTGCTGTTGAAATACTTAAGTTCCAGTCTCCTACTTTACATTTAGAAAGGGCAAGGGATACTATTCAGTGGAAGAAAATCTTGCCAAAATACTTGAACTATACAAAAAAGTATGAGATGTATTACTGCACGTGGTACTGGGATAGTAAATATGAACTTATACCTGTTACACAGTTTAAAAGGTGTTAAAGTGATTTTTCGATTGCTTTATTTCCATTCCTGATTCATACTTTTTTCCATTCCTTCACACTGTTACCAAAATTGTGGGAGTTCTCTCCTACAATAAATAGCTTAATTGGATTTTTTGGATTCCTACAGCAACTCCTATCTGAAGATCTCTAAAGATTTTTAAGGGAAAAAGAAGACTCCTAGCCCAAACAGGGGTGTTTTAAATATTCAGAAAACAAACAACAGGAAAGATAAAACACACCTTTTTTTTTTCTTCTTTGTGGGACAGTTGAGTAACTATGTAAAACGTAATGTACCAAAGAAAAAACAAAGACTCAGTGAAACCAGTTCTGTTCTGTGAAGATACTGGTACTGTCAAAACCAAGCAACTCCCTTGTCCCTGATCATTTCAGAAGTCATCATTCAGAAAATGCCCTAATCATGGTCAAGGTAAATGTAATTGAGCAGTCTCACATGCAGTCAACTGTATACTTAGAAGTCAAAGTGACTTCTTTTTTATAACAGTCATATTATCTCACCAAAACAGTGGCATTTCTTTTTCCTTCAATTAAACTTTTTTTTTCTTTCTTTTTCTTTCTTCTTTTTATTTTTTACCTTGTCTGTCTTTTTTTGTTCTTTTTTTTTTTTTTTAATCACAGTGCATATTACGTAGTAATTTAAAAACGGAGCAAAGTTTTAAACAGAAGATCAAAGAGCATGAATAAAGACCAAGAACCAGGTTCTGGTCAGATGACTACAGAGACTGGACTATGAGGTGGGTGTATTCATCATAGCACAGTAAGAAAAACCTGGAATACTTGCTATAGAAATCCAACTCAAAATCCAAATTAATTAGGTCAATTTCCATTTGCTGAGCCAAAACCAGGAGTATAGCAATTATTTTTTGATTGTGTAGATTGATGAGGATGATCACCCAAATATGAAAATTAAGGAAATTTTGATTAGCATAAGAGATTAATTTTTCTAACTGTTGCATATCAAAGTACTTGTAAGAGGTGTTATCTGGGTGGTTTAAGAAACTGATGAGCTTTGCATCTGTAGTAAATGTTTTTAAACTTTAATGTAGGTGATAGGTGTTTTGTGTATTCTTGTTACAAACATGAACACTACCAATTAGAAGCTTTGGCAGAGGTGTTTGCATCCATAGCTCAGAAAAAGGACAGCAGACTAACTGCACAAACCCATGATATACCGGTATTTCTTGCTAGATGCCCTGTGTCATGGTTTAACCCCCACTGTGCGGCCGCTTGCTCACCTCCTCTTCCCCCTACAAGAGAGAAGTGGGAAAAAAGGAGGGGAAAGGAGAAAAACTCGTAGGTTGAGATAAAGACAGTTTAATAGAACAATATCAGAAAAGGAAAAATTAACACAAATGGTAATAATAATAATAACACAAGCTGCTCTCACTGCCCGGTGAATTGACACCATCCTGAGCAAAGACCGTGGATTCCTGCCCCCCTGGCTAATGCCCATTTATACACTGAGCATGATGTCTATGGTATGTAATATTTCATTGGCCATTCCATCGTTCTGTCTACTCTTCTGTGGGAAGCTGAAAAAAAAGTCCCTGAATAATGTAAACGTCACTTAGCAACAAGTAAAAACAATAGGTATTATTGACATTCCTTTCACAGCAATTACTAGAAAGAGAAATTAACTCTTTCACAGCTGTGTGCCTAATGAATTTCTTTTTGTACAATTCTATTTAGGGCATCAGCATTTGGTTGTTGTAGTTCACATCCAGAAGTACGGATGATGATTGTAAAGTAATAGCACTTTCGGAGTCAGTGCCTGTCAGGTTAGGTGACTATATTACTGCCAATTGCGTGAGGAAGTGCTAGTAGCTGCAAGTATTTGGATATCCACAATCTGTGCACATGTTTAGAAGCAGAGGAACGATTCGGGGTTATTGCCCATTTTCACTATGGATTTTGATTAATATCATACTACTGCTACAAGTGTCTATTGGAGGAATGAGTGAAGTGGGATTTATTCTTTGTGTGGGTTTTTTTTTTTGTTGTTTTTTTTGGTGTGTTTTTTTTTTTAATAGTGAATATTATGACCTTTTTTTACAACTGTTATGAGGCATTTATATTTGTGAATATTTCCAGTCTGTTGTCAGCTATTAGCTAGAATATCAAATGAACTATTTAAGGAAACATTCAAAGGACAGTGCTACAAGATCACAGATCTCTGTCAAAGTTTGTACAGCTCTAAAGCAGAGACAGTCTGCTGTGTACAAATTGAACCAAAAAAAAAATGATTAGAGGTTTTCCACAACTGTGAAAATTTTTTTTTTGGATATCTGTTCCCTTCCATTATCACTCATGTTCTGTGCACAGCAATGGATTCTTCTCTTGATCTAAGTACATATGTGTTTATTCAATGTGTCTTCTTTCTTGACTCTTTCAATACAAGCCTATCATCTGAGTCCAGGAAAGGGGAAAACCAGAAATGATCGTTTGATGCCTGCCTAAGAGGAGACCATCATGGTTCAAAACATGACAGTCGTCTTCTGAGAGCTGAGTTCTTACACTGCGCTAACAGTGGAGGTGGTGGCCACAGTTTACAATAGGATTTATTACAAATCAGATGAAACAGTTAACACATCAACTCTGAGAGGGGATTTTATCAGTGCTTATAAATATCTAAAGGGCGGGTGTCAAGAGGATGGGGTCAGGTTCTTCTCAGTGGTGCCTGGTGACAGGACAAGGGGCAATGGACGCAGGCTGGATCACAGGAAGTTCCATCTCAACATGAGGAAAAACTTCTTTACTTTGAGGGTTACAGAGCACTGGAACAGGCTGCCCAGAGGGATTGTGGAGTTTCCTTCTCTGGAGATACGCAAAACCCGCCTTGATGTGTTTCTGTCCAACCTGCTCTAGGTGAACCTGCTTTTGCAGGGGGGTTGGACTAGGTGATCTTTGAAGGTCCCTTCCAACCCCTTCAATTCTGTGATTCTTGTCAGTTCTGTACTATTCTTTCCTCTGCACCTCTTTGCACCCTATGGGATTCTTTGCCCAGAGTGTGTTAATAAGGTTTTTCATCTTTGTGTGGGGTTGACCATTCTGAAATCCTTCCAGAATAGCTGGAAATTGAAGGCACTCAGCTAACAAGTAGCTTACATGGACAGACCCATTTTTAAAATTAATGGAAGCTGAATTTGCTCTACACCTGGACAACAATTGTTTAGTTAGGACTTCTCTCTTTCACCTTTCGCTTTTTATGAAACCAGCTGTCCCTGAACTGTGAGTGTCTAATTATCTAAGAACTAGTGTAATGGTGCACACATTTGGGTTATAAGCTACGTAGTCTTTTAAGCACCCTGGACCCTCATTCTCTTTATGTAAGCAGCAGGGTGCACATGTGACCAAAGTTGAAGCTTTAACCTCTGTTCCCCTCATCTATGACATGCATAAGGCTGTCAAATGATTGAGTTGCAAAAGTCTTACAAGTGGGTACGCTGACATGTTCTTGTCTCCTGGCTGGAGGTCCTAAGCCTCATTTTGGTCATGTGATGGATGAAATATGAGGGATGATGGACATTAAAGAAAAAAAAAAAAGAGGACGTGTGGTATCCTTATGAGAGAGTATGGCAGATGGTGTTTGCCAGAAGAGTTCATATTTGAAGGGTCTTGAAGTATCTCTGAAAAAGAGGATGGCAGGCTTGTGGTATATATCAGATGAATGAATTTTTCTGGTAGACTAACAACAACCTGTATCTTGCAAATGCCTGAATTAATTCAGTCTCCATTTATGGCAAATGTTTGTTGCCCTTCAGAGGAATTTATAATTGCCACAGCTAGTTCATGCGGTTGACAAGTGGGTGTACATACCTTGCATTTCAAACATAATAACAGTCTTTCAGGAGAACTATTTTGGGAGCAGGTGAATTTGCATACCAATAACAAGAAAGGAAATTGCATGCACTATTGAGACACAGGAAACTAGAAAGAAACAAAATTGATAAAGGGAGCAGAATAGTCTTGCTGTGTGATTTGTTTCTGGCTCTAATGATATAGAAGGTCTGATAATGAGGCCTACACCCATGTCAGACAGAGTTCGCTCAGTACCTTCATCCGCGTAGTACTAACGATGACTTGAAATAGACTTTTGTGTGCTCTTGAAAGGGACTCAGGCTATGCTGTTCTACTGTGCACCAGTACTAGTTACGAAAGAAAGATTATATTCCAAGTGTGTATTATTTTCTCTGCTATTATTTCCATACAGCTTTGGACAAGGTGATAGTTTCTACTATCCTAAGAAGTAGCAAGGACTCAAACACTGTGTCTTTGTAAAATCTAAAGGCAAAGTTTTGGTGTTAACCTTTACTGAAGTGGACAGTTTTAACTCATACTGAAATAGATACCCTTACTTCCTTTTGCTTATCCTTTTGTCTGTGTAATGTTGGGTTTCAAACATATTGTAGAGAATTCCAACTTCTAAGAAGAAAAGAGATTGTATGTGTTAGAGGTGATCAGGTGGTTCACAGCATAACTGACTTTACTAGAGCAGTCTTCTTAGCTTCTCCTTGTATCACACTCTTCTGATGTTTGGCTCTTTTCCCATGTCCTTTTTCCATGTCCTGACGCACTTATTTTGAGTATCCACTCAATGCCAGATTTTCTAAAATGTACTTCACCAATTACATTCACTCATACTTGCTTTCAGTTTGCTCTCCTAGCTTCCAACTGTGTGTTCATAATCATCTTTCTTTCTTAGTCCAAACATTTATCTCATATGCGAGATTATGGTATAGGCTGTGTGAGGAGGAGGAATTGGTAAAATTAATCAGAAACAAAGTTTGGTGCAGTCCTGATTAGTGGTCAAGTACATGCGCAAAATCTTGTATGTACGGCATTCAGAGGAACAAACAGGTGACAGTATTTATTTCTCAGAAATACCCAACTGGACTTTCTAATGTTAACTGCACCCAAAAAAGCTGTCTTTGTACCTCTGGTAAAGAATCTGGTTCTCCGGTGAGGGTTTATGACTCTGGCTCAGTTCTGGGGGCTACTGCAGTGGCCAGCAGCTTCTACTGTGCCCAGCTGTTCCTCTGAAGGAAGGGGCTTTTAAGTAGGAACATTAGCCTGAAAAAGTTGTGCTCAACTGCCTCATCCGTTTCAGCACTTCAGTGGTCATCAGCGAGAGACCTGCTTCATTCTAGCCATTAATGCTTTTCCGGTATACTACCACCACATTCAGATAAGTCTCTTGCTAGACAGCTGTTAATGAACATCAGTGTAGATGTGGTCAGCTGATGAAAGTTACAGATTTCTCTCTCCGTCTTGTTTCTCTCTTTGTTTGGGGTGGCATATACTTAGCTTAGGTTCTCTTTGTGATTCAGTCTAGTATATTTACTGGCAAATGTGCTGTTTATACTTCAGAAGTAGTTAAAAACTGGCAAGTGGAATTCACCTGGATCCATTTCAAGAAAGAATACGTTTTGTTTGTAGCCTGGCAAGTAAAGTTTTACTACACAACTGAAGATGTTCTAAAACATCCTATAGATGATACACTATTAAATGTGGGTAGATTAGAAAAGAAAGATGATTAAGCAGTAAGCTTCTGTTTGAGCTTGACAAGCATTGGAACAGGCTTCCTAGGGAAGTGGTTGGGTCAACATCCCTGGAGATATTTAAAAGACCTGTAGATGTAGTGCTGAGGGACATGGTTTAGTGGTGGTTTTGGCAGTGCTAGATTAACGGTTGGACTTGATGATATTAAAGGTCTCTTCCAACCAACACAATTCTATGATGCTGATTCTATACAAGTAAAAGGGAACTGACTATTGTGTTGATTGTATCTTTGCTTTTGTTTTATTTTTTTACTTGGAAGCAAGGACTAAGGCCTGGAAAGCTAATTAGGAGGAAAAAAAACAACATAGAGAAAGAAATGCAGACAAAAAGGGTTAAGTTATATCTGATTATTTTCTTGGAGATGGTTAGGTTGGGGAAGAACATTACACAAAATTGAGTCATAGATCCAATGCAGTGCAGGATTAGTTTTAACAAAGCCTGTTATCTTTAATGGGACTGTTTATGCCTACAGAACTGAGTTACAAAAAATCTTTGCTGATTTGAGTGCTTTCGATAAGCATTTGAAGACACAAAAGATGCAAATTCTTCAGATTTATTAAAAAAAAAAAGTTTACTAATGTTACCATGGATAGATATGAATTAGTGAGGCAATCGTAAAGATTATAAGAAAATACTCCTAGGGTAGATAAAGTATCATAGATTCCAGTTCTCTAGGAGAATTTAATGGAATTTGTCATGAGAATCTGTTGTTGAAATTAATGTCTTATGTTGCTTACAATGATATCTTATCTAGCAGTCAAATTTGGTTTTGACTCAGAACAGCTTCCAGCTAATTCTAACATAATTTCCTAAATCATCTTTTCATGAAGCATACAGAAGCTTCAAGATTAGAACTATTTTTTTTTCTAAATTGTGGTGAAATTTTTATTAAGTTGCTAGCTTATCCTTGTCCTTCTCTCAGTCCTTCTCTCAAAAGAAAAGAAAAAAAGAAGTATTTTCACTCTTTTCAATTGTGTCTTCTAAAGGTCACTCAGAAATAATTACTAAAAAATACCTGATTCACTCATAAAATGTTCTACTTTTCTCCTTCAGAATAATTGTACAAAAAGGAAGCACAATTTTTCCAGATACTTATTTCTGTAATATTACTAATTTTTCATTTTTCTGTCAAAGTTGTTTGTTTTTTGTTTTTTTTTTTTCTAAGTTTCTTTTTTTCTTCCAACATAAATTGAAGCTTATAGAAACAAAATTTGTTTGCCAGCTGCAATATCCTTCCAATACATGCAAGGAAAATCCTGAGTTAGGAAGCTTGAGCGTAACTTCATGAGTTGCTTAAGGGAAAGGTTTGTTTGGCACAAAACCATTCTCCCATACCAGTTACATGTTTACAAATGGAGCTGGATGCTTGGCTGCTATGTCTGTGTTTAGACATGGTGTAGTTTCCAAGGTTGTAGTTTTACCGTCATGAGCAGCTTTTTCAAAAATGCCAGAACTGTATTGACAAACAATGAAGAGCCACTGGTGATTTAGAAATCCTCTGTGACATTTCTTCTTTTCTATTTCTAATATTAGTTTTAGTTTAATATATTAATTGAAAAGTCTGCTCCTGAGAAAAAGAGCCCTGTTTTTCTGATCTGCCTTTTCATTTATAAGATCTGCAAAGAGTAATTTTTATTGCATCAACCCTTAAATCCCAATCTTCAATTATGTTGAATCTGCTTTTAAAAAATCCAGTTATTTATGAAGATGTAACTGTAGCTGCTGTGAAAAGAAATTTGATTTTGTATTATCTTCATTTTCAGTCAAAAATTGGTGGGGATTGCAGCTTGTGATATCATAGGGAACTGTATAGCTCTGCCTTTGATATCAGCGTTATAGAATGACTTCTCGCCTTGCAAAACTCTGTGATACAACAATTCAAAACAAGAAGAAAAAAGCTGTGATTCCTGCTTTCCTAGAGGCCTTCCATCATTTACATTCACCAGTGAAATGTTGGCATGTACCTCAAGGACTAATGATAATGAAAAATGCTGTATTAAAGAAGAGAAATCTTTCATAACTTGCATACTAACACACTGAACTCATTACAGCTTGTCTTACTACAGCATGCTCTTTTATGTCTGCCGTAGTGCACTTCATTTTCAAGAGACTATGACGTGCACTGATTCTGCAAGCATTTTTTCTCTTCCTTATTTTCAAAAGCTGCCTTTGGTTGTCATAAACTACTTGCTTATGGGATACAAATTATGCACTAGGGTTTTCTGCTGTTCCTGACTAATATCAAGATCTGAAAAATTATATTTAAAATGTATCTGGGGCAAGTAATTGCTTTCCATTTTCCTAGAGCGGAGTACTTGTGACGTTGCAGCTCAGGAGTTGCCAGCAACCTCAGCATTTTTATTAAAATAGTGAGCTGTTTGTGGCAGAGGCTGTCTTTTGCTGTGATTCATTCTTTGGTAACACGTGCAGGGAAACTGTATTCATGGTTTGACGTTCTAGGCTTTACCATGTTGAGTAGTCAATAATCAACATATATTTTTGAAGAGTTGATAGATAAATTGTAATACTTCAAGTTGAAATTTTTAATTTCTTGGAAGTGAAACATTGCTTTGTTTTGGCTACATACTATTTACGTAGGTGTGGCCGCAGCTCTGGGATAGACCTCCATCATTTGCCATGACACCTTAATTTGCCATCTAGGAGGCTGTTCAGTCCTTCTGTAGTTTTCTCCTGAAAAAAAACCCCATAGTATTAATATACCTAGCTGCATTTGCTGGAGGTAGCACAACAGATAACTCTTTGCTCTCAGTCTGCCTTCTATTTCACAAGCAACTCCTACTAAACTCTTGACTCAATAAAATACACGAACATATTTGACTTTAAACCAATCTAAAAGATAGAGGAACAACGGAAAGGTTGGAAATGAGCATATGAACATCTGCAACATATCTCTGAAAAACTATTTCTGCAATTGATTTTTGGTGACCTGTGTCAAAATCTTGATGAAAATGGAAAAATGTCACGCAGACAGACAAAAAAAATTACTGAACAGTACCTGCGATTTTCCAAAGAGCTCTGCTCCAACAACTGTGAAAGCAAGTTGCTCTAAGTCATAATAAAAGTATGTTTAAGATATAAAAGCATCCCAATTCAGTTGTCCAAAAGGATTTGTCTGTTAGACATATACGTTGTATTTGAAGATGTATTTTTACATTTTTCATTGAGTATGGCCAACTTGATTCATTGTAGTTCTGTAAACTCTGTGTTCTATGCCTCTTTCAAAGATCACAGTCTTCTCAAATGAAACTCAGCTACTTGACATTATGCTTTAGTATAATAATATGAGATTGACCTAAACTGATGTTCTGAACAGAAAAATGACTACAAAAATGATATGTTGAGTTTTCTGAAAAGCAAAAAGAAAATTCAGATTCAAGCTAAATAAGGCTTAAACTATCCAAAATCTATCTCTAGAACACTGAAAACCCAGGTTCATTTAGTGACATCTCAAACTCTGCAAGGAAGTAAACAGGGTTTTATTTTATTGCTATAATTGAACAAGAAGAAATCTAACATAAACTAACAGTACATTTCAATACACTGCATCAAAAGATACTCATCATGTGCCCCTCTTTTAGACAGCATATCCCTGAGCAATAAGACAAATTTTCAAAAACAATTGAACAAGTCAACATAAGGTGAATGAACAATGCAATGTCAATAAATATCATGTTATTTCAGTTCACCATTAAAAAGAAAAGAAGAAAACCTCCTACAACTCATTGACACTTGTAAGAACCTGCTTGCCTTTAAGCCAGCCTGAAAGAGAAAAGACGTAAATGCTGAGAAATTATACGTTCCTCTACTAAGTGTATCTTTTTGATAAAAAGAAAGGCAAAGCAAAGAGTATGATGGAAGGGATAGGATGGGAGAAAAGAGGAAAGTCAGGTAGGGTGTAATATCTTGGAAAAGAATTTGGAAAGAAGTGTAAGAAAACTCGTAATAGTCCACAGTTAAACATCGATGTTGACTTCAGTATTAATGGTGGTATTGCAGGTCTGCATGTGCAGGTTACCAAACAGTTAAAAAATACTAGGTGCTGGTACTATTGCACTATTTGTGACAGTACTTTTGCGTTGCTGAGCCTTGCCTCATTTTTAGACCATGCAACAGATTGTTAAGCACTAGTAAATCCATGGTGAATCTGAAACTTGCCTCTTTTTTGTGCCCTACACCAAGACCAGACTGTGCCAGATGGAGCTAAAGAAAAACTTGAGATGAAGAAGTAGTAGGACAAATAGTTATGGCAACAGAGATTGCTCAATTTAGACAATGCGGTCTCTCAGTATCAGGTATGGATTGCTGGGTCTGGTATGGTTGCCTTCTCCACTCTGGCTGCATGTGGTTTGAACTGTCTTGCAAAAAAATCACTGTCCTTTGCATACCTACATTTGAAGTAAACTAAACTTACGTTTTTTTGGCTTAAAATGCTCTCACGCGTACTCTAGCAGCTCAGAAGCTGAACAGTTAGTGAAAAAAGCCATCTTTGTAGCATGCTTGGGGGGGAAAACTGCAAGTGGTAAATTGGTTGGCCACCCTAAGCCTTACCTTGCCTTTATGAAGGCAGGTTAAATTGCATGCAGTCAGTCGTTGATGCTCAGATGACCTTTGGGTAACCCAAAGCTACAGTAGTTTAGTCAGGGTATGTAACCTTAGCTTGCATTTTAAAAATGCCAGATTAAGTCAGTGATAGAACTTTGGATCCTGCCATTCCCAAATATCTCCTTGTTAATTATATACCTTATATGCTTCAGTGAATATGAATGCACTGAGTGCATTTTTAAATTCTGAAAGTTTCCATTAAAATTTGAACTTAAACAGCCCACCAAGATAGGGATTTAATCCTTCAGACTCTGATGATATTTGCAGGTCTAGGTCCTTGACTGACTTCTTTTTTACTTTATGGAAATTTAATGCATAGCTTATTTCAATTCAAGTGCTACATGCCAGTGACACATCAGAAATAGTTATGATTTTTCCTTTCATTAAGAAATAGAAAAACCAGAATCTGAATTTAAATGAAAATGTTAAATAAACATACTGAACCAATTCTAAGTATTTCTTAATGGGAAATTAGAGCATGAAATTATATCTTCATGTAAATGTAAATTTCAGCTTTATGTTAATGAAAAATAGTGTTTTAATTGCATAAAAGCTTGTCTGAGCTTAGTATGAATCCAGTTAGGATATCTTAAACAAATATAAAGCTCTAGTGAAATACCTTTTCACTCTAAAAAGTCATAGTAGAGGAACCATGGTGAAACATACTACACTATGTTTTACAATTTCCTTCACTCTTTATTATAAACAAGTGTTTACATCCAAAACAACCTAGGTAGGTGAAAATACTATTGTTAAAAAAAAAAAAAAAAACAGTCAAGGTACACTCAGTCCCTTGAAAAAATAACCCACAGAAATTTCTTAATTTTGCTGTTATTAATGTATGAGATGACTGAATCAAGCTAAGATACAGAAATGTTCCATCATTTTATGTCCCATAAATGGAAATGAAGATATTTTCTCCAAAGAGCTTTGTTGTTTGAAAGAACACTCCAAAAAATGGGAGGATTGTGGAAGGCTGAAAGTAGTTTGAATTCAGGAGGATAAAGCTGAATCACTTGGGATTATCAGAAACAACAGCAGGAGGACTGAAAACAAAATGGAAAAGTGGTCTGAAGTACATGGTGCAGTAAGCCAAGACAGAAGTTGTGTCTTCAGAATAGGCATAGTTTCTTATTTGAAAATACTGAGTCACTCAAAATTCAAAAAAATCCCCAACAAACTAGCATCAAACATAATATTTTTGTTACCTTTTTTCTATTCTGGTTATAGAATAACTGTAGAATTATATTTTCTTTTTTTTTTTCTCTCCCTGAACTTCAGGGTTAGAAACTTGGCTTTATATTTTAATGAAAATCATATTTTCATGTAGTACCAGGACTGGTAGGTAAGAAAAATAAGAAGCATGCAGGCAGAGATAGGGACCAGGGAGAAGGAACAGCTAATTGCATCAATTAATGTTTTAAACTTATAACAAAACAGACATAACTGTGGTCCCACTGGCCTTGTTCCAGTTATTCCCTCATTTGGAATTAATTTTCAAACATTGGAGACACTTTAAAATTTCAAACTCAGTAGAGCATAATAGACACCTAATCTGAAACAAAAAAGAAAAATCTAGGTTATAAATTGATATCCCAGCATAAAGTGTCTATATTGCCAGAAGAAAAAATATCCTCTGGTTCACATTTACACAAAATCTGACACAGAAGCATTGCATCAGCAAATAATGATTCACAGATTTTCACAGATAGTAGAATCAAAGAATATCTCAAGTTGGAAGGGACCCATAAAGATCATTGAATCCAACTCCCTGCTCCTTGCAGGACTACCTAAAACTAAACTATTTGACTGAGTGTGTCATCCAGCGCTCCTTGAACTTTTACAGGTGCTATGACCACTTCCCTAGGGAGCCTGTTCCAGTGGCTGACCACCCTCCCAATGAAGAACCTTTTCCTAATGTCCAGTCTGAACTTCCCTTGATGCAGTTTCATTCCATTTCCTCGTGTCCTATCGTTGGTCACCAAAGAGAGATCAGCACCTCCTCCTCGGATGCCCCCCTTGAGGAAGCTGTAGACTGTGATGAGGTCACCCCTCAGCCTTCTCTTCTCCAAGCTGAACAAACCAAGTGACCTCTGCCACTCCTCGTAAGTCTTGCTCTTTGGACCTTTCACCATCTTGCTCGCCCTCCTCCAGACACACTCTAATAGATCACTGTCCTTTTATTGAGGCGCTCAAAATTGAACACGGTACTCGAGGCAGGGCCACGCCAGTGCAGTGTGGAGTGGGACAGTCACCTCCCTTGACCAGCTAGCTATGCTGTCCTTGATGCACCCCAGGACACGGTTGGATTTTTTGGCTGCCAGGGCACTCTGTTGACTCACATTCAACTTGCCATTAACCCAGCTCCCCAGATCTCTTTCCATGGGGCTGCTCTTCAGCCTCTCACCCCCCAGTTTGTGCTTATAACCAGGATTATCCTGTCCCAGGTGCAGAATCCAGCACTCACTCTTGTGAAATTTCAAACGGTTGGTGGTTGCCTAGCTCATTATCCAGATCTCTCTGTAAGGCCTCTCTACCCTCAAGCGAGTCCACAGCTCCTCCTAACTTAGTATCGTTGGCAAAATTACTTAATGTGCATTTGATTCCTGTGCCCAGATCATTTATAAAAACGTTAAAGAGTACTGGGCCTAAAATCGAGCCCTGGGGAACCCCGCTGGTGACTGGCCACCAGCCTGATGTAACCCCTTTTACTATAACTCTTTGAGCCCAATGTGTCAGCCAATTGCACACCTGACGTATTATGGACTTGTCTAGCTGTCTGCTGGACGTTTTCTCCAGAAGGATACTGTGAGAGACAGTATGAGAAGCTTTCCTGAAATCCAAACCCACCACATCTGCTTGCTTCCCTTGGTCAACTAGATGGGTGACCTTTTTATAAAAGGAGATTAAGTTGGTTAAGCAGGACTTTCCCGTCGTGAACCCCTGCTGGCTCTGACCAAGGACTCTCAAGTGCTTTTCAGTAACTCCCAAAATAACCTTGTCCATAATTTTACCGTGCACTGAAGTGAGACTGACAGACCTGTAATTACCAGGGTCATTCTTACCCCTCTTGAAAACAGGGACAACATTTGCCAGCTTCCAGTCAACTGGGACCTCTCCAAGATTCTCAAGACCATTGAAAAATAATGGAGAGAGGTCCTGCGATAACATCGGCCAGCTCTTTCAGTACCCTGGGAAGATGACATGGGAATAAGCATATAGGATGAATTTCCAGGAAGACAGTGTCTATCTAAATCTTACAGCATTCCTCCAAGTAAACTATGTGAGTACCTTTGCTATGATAAACATTCCCGTAGTTGGCCTCATGTAACAAAAATATTATCTGTTAAATAGTAAAAAAGCTTTAGATATTACCAGTGATATACCACCCTGCAAGGCAGCAGCAATTAACTGGCATAATGTCAAGGGGAAGTGTCAGATAAATACAGAAACAGAAAAATAATCTGAATTGTTAATCTTGCAACCTCTCTATGAATCGACAAATGGTCTGTCTTTGATAGGACCAAAAAAAGGAAGGCAGTGTAATGTGTCCAAACCATACTGCAAGTTTAGCCAACTCTCAGGATTGTTGTCTCCCTGTGAGCGTCACCTGATGCGGTTCTCATGTTCTTCTGATACACCAGTTGTTAACAAAATGCATGGTCATTCATATTGATACTGGGACTGTGTCCTCCTGTTTGGGCTCTTCTCTTTCCTCTTGGAAAATAGCTATGATAATATGTGTGTATATCATGTAAGTATCCCTAATCTAAGGAGTCATATGACTTGAATTATTTAAGAAAGGCTTTAAGGGATGCACTGAGAGAAAGAAAATGTGATAAATTTCAGGGCAGTTTTGTTTCCCAGACCATTTCCTGGCTTAGAAGTGCTGATACAGATCAGCGGAATTACTCAGTGTGTAAAATAAAGCATGCATATAAGAGTGTGGTCAGAAGTTAATTTCATCAGCAGCTGAAACAAATACATTTGACTTTTTACTGAAGGGGACCGGGAGCACATTGGCATTTACAATTTATCAGGGGGATAGTACTGATCAGCTAAGATATAACCACTTTCACTGACTGTCCCTAAGGTTCAGATACAGAAAGACTAGTTCTTATTTGGCTACTAACTTTTCATTTCACTGGGATGGAAACCTAGATGGGAAATAAGAAGTTAAATATCTTATCAAATTCAGGTTTTCATCTTCTCAGAATCAGAGTGTGATGCAGGAAGTAAGGCCTAGTCATTTCATTTTTCTCATTCAGGAGCCACGAATATGATTTAAACGTATGCCTAAGTGAATTAAGAGTGTGAGTATCAGTGTTAGTTGGGTTGCACATTATACATCCCTTTGTTTACTATTTGTTTTATTTTAAATTGTTCTGCTATATTGCATAGGTTTACAAGTAAAGGGTAATTACTGTACCATTACTGTACCAACTGCAGAACCATTTGTTCTGTAGATAATATCAGAATCAGGAATATGCTGGCACAACTGCTTTTGAAAACAGAAAAAACATTAACAGCAGCGACATTTGCTTTCTGTGTTTACATGTATGTAGTGAAAATAAAGATATTCTGATTTCACACTATAGCTCATATGGGCTGTCTAATAATGAACATCAGCAGACAGAGTAAATCACAATTTCAGTGTTATATTAAGAAACATGCCTACTCCTTGACACTGTTGCACTCAACATATTGCTCTTGGCAGCCTAAGTCTGCTATTAGAAATACAGATGACTGAAAGAGCATATTCTACTAGTTACTGTCTTTCTCTCACACACGCACATACAAAGCAGTAAACTACTATAAAATATCCCTGTTGTGCTCTAGTTAGAGCATAGTTTTAGACTTAGCGGAAGTAAAGAGCCCCTGCCTCACTGAGGCTAGGTATCACTATTCAGCTTATGTGTGGTACTCTGCTCCTGGGAAATGTAGTAGATCCAGAGCCGGCCCCACTGGAGGTGCTCGGTAAATTCCTGCTGAATCCCCATGGGCAGCATGACAATATATAAGCGTCCTGAAATGGTCGTAGTAGTGAGTTTGGAACCCAAAAATTGGCAGTCCTGGCTTTGCCTAGTTTGCTGGTTGGTTTTGGGCAAGTTCTATCACCAAAGGATCTGAGTTGCTTTAAAAGTCTATTAGCAATGCAGTCTGTGGTTGCCATATATACTGCATTGTTTTGCTATCTTAGCCCCGTTCCTTGAGAAGTGTGAGTTTAGTATTTTGAAAGATATTTTGATTAGGGCTTCTTTTGTTTTTTTTTTTTTTTTCCCCCCAGTGGAAACACTGTTAAAGTGTGAGGTTCCTTGCAGCCGTGGAAGACAGTGGAGCTTATGGTGGCCCTTATTTCTTAGGAGAAACTATTTCATGGTCTTGAACCACCTCCCCAGTAAATGCCTTGTCTTGTACAGGTGACCTTTATCTTTAAGGTGGAAGGTTCTACTGCAGTGGAGGAGAAAGTTTATGACGGCAGTCTTTATCTTGGAACTTCAGGTCATCTATTAGCTATGCTGAGCTTATGCCATGGAGCACTTTAAGCATAAAGAATACAGGTTGAGATCAGGTCATTTAGTCTATGTGATCACATTTTTCCTATGTAGAAAATAAGAACAATTTTTAACCAGACTTGTCAGTTTGATTTGACATCCTCATACATAAATCAGTATATAAATGCAGCAGTATTGTATGTTAACTTACATTTGGCAGGGATTAAAAACAGCAACTCGCACAGTATGAAATCTTAATGTTTGTAATATACGTGGGACCTATGCATAGTCAGGGATGTGCATGCAAATGGAGTGCATCATATATGTGCTGTAACACATACACACGTATAAATTTATTATTATATAAAGCATATTAAAATTACTGCCTTTTCTAGCAAACACCAGTTTCTGTTATGCTTTGCCAAAACTGCAGATGAGAGAAGTATTTTACAGGTTTTTCATGCCTGGATTGACTGTTGAAGAAGCGTATAGGGGACTTTTGTTCCAGAAGAAGTATTCAGGATGAATCAATAAATCTTAATGTCATCTATGCTGCTTTCTGCAGTCTCCATTTCCTTCTCAGACTCTCATTGCAAAGTTGTTAGACTTCCACATTCCAGTCAAGTAAATTAGCATGGGCAGATTTTTTTGTCTATGGAACCTGGGGGTCATGTTTGGGAACTCTAAGAAGTCGACATCCTCATACTGATGCTGTGATTTTTATTGGCTTTTAATATACTCATTTCATTGACAATATTAATTATTGCTTATTAGATAAAGAATAAAAATTGCATTCCAGTGGAATTATTGCCAAGCTTCTCTGATGAAAAATTTAAAAAATCCACATTACCATCATGCAGAAGAAAGAAGGAATCAATCCTTCCTTTTCTCACTGCATTTGAGACTGAGATTGTGATTCCGTGATGAAGTCAATCTAGTTTTAGATTCCTGCTCCAGATCATATAAGCTGAAGTCATGGGATGCTAAAGTTTATACTGATCCAGTATAAACTAACTGTTGGTTCAACAGTGCAAAAAACCCAACAAAAAAAAAAACAGTGATGATGGATTTACTTCAACTTACACACTTCAAAAAGAATCAGGTATTGTCCAGCAGCTTTGTCCTAACTGGAAGCTGGAAAATATGTCACCTATTCTCTCACAGATGGCTTGAAGCCAGCATAAAACATAATGCCGGCATGAGCTCTTTGTCATGTACAGTGGTTAATTGGACAGAAATGCTGTGGCATCCACATGTCTAAACTAGACTGAATCTGCATTTTTAAGTTGCCAATGACACACAGATCAGATATTACTGAGGCCATAGCCTGGAAGGGAGTGTCCTTTGGCGAGAACAAATATACGGCCTAGCTGCAGATAAAACTTCCATGATCCCAGTAGAATTATATGACTGTTTTTCAAAGCCATTCTCAAAGAGTGCTGTAAAAATGCAGTGCTATTTTTTAACCACTCTATCCATACTCCAACCTAACATTTATTTGAGAATCCTAACCTTGAATTTTAAAGAGGGGAAAACCCACCATGTTTACAGCTATTTCCTTCCCGTTCCCTAAGAAAAGTAAGCTTGCTATGGCAGAGAGCAGAGGGCAAGGAGTGCAATATTACCTGTGCACGCACCTATCAATTTCAGAATCTGAATTGCCATTCTCTTGCAAAAGCAATAAACACTGTAATATGTCTTGTATGAAAAGCAAGAAAAATAATAGGTTTGCTAGGTAACAGGCAAAAAATCTGCCTAGAAAACAAGCAATAGGGTAATCTCATTACAAGAGAACAGTCAGGAAATTAAAACTAAAAATACAAAGTGAATACATTTAAGCTAAAGACTGTTAAACCCCCAAACATATTTGTATCAAGAGTAAAATGACAAATGACTGTTACAGTATAATCCTCCTCTTTCAAAGAAGTGGTGGTTTCTGATGTTCTGTTGATTCATTTTTAGTCTCTTGATTAGATAAATCTTCTGCATATATCTCACATATTCTGTAGTAATGGCAAATATATTCTGGCAATGAAAATGTAGGCAGCAAGAGAAAGGAATATGAATAAAAGAATGTGTTTTGTGACATAGCTCACCTGCCATACTATAAGGGCTTATATAGAAGATCTTCGTGTTTTGTAAAGCGTATTGTGTTTGTTCTTTATTGAACCCTAGAAACACTAAAATGTTTCTGACAAGAATACCAACCACACAGTATTTGTCTATGTAAAGAAGGATTAAAAACTACTGTCTTTAAAGATTTTTTTTCATTTACCTTTTTTATACTTCTGTAGTGTAAATGGAAATTTATAGTTTGACTAATAAATATCTCTGTTCTTGAGCTCATGTTAGTTGTACTTAAAAGAAATACGCAATATTAAAGGATTTAGAAGTAATTGCTTCTAATTTTCTCAGTTTTTCCTCTCTCAATTCTTCTGTCTTAAAGAATTGAATGGTGTGGAAATGATTGGCAGTTTAATGAAACTTAAATGGACTTACTGCTTTATGTTTATTACAGATTTAAAATGTTTCCATCAAGAGCGGTATCATTGTGCTGGATTTCATCAGTGAGAAGGTTTGCCTACTTGGGCTGTTTACCACATGAGTCTTGCTGTATCAGCAATGACTGGATGTCATCCTGTGGTTAAATGCTAGCGTGCAGCCAGGTTGTGTTTGTTTTCATTGTTCCATGAGTCAATTAATCTCTCAGCCACGCTGACCATTTCTCACGGTGCTTCCGCCTGGAACTGCACCGTTCTTGGAGTAATAGATTGTCAGTAGTACCTTATGTCTCAGCTCCTTTCAGCTGCGCAGAAAAGTCCTCAGCAGATGGAAATTAGGCTCCTATGACCCCATCCTGTCCAAATGCAGTGTTGGTGCTGCACTTCTACAGCCCTTGATGTTCCCACTCAGTTTCTGAGGAGAAAAAAAAAATATATATATATATAAGTCTTCTTACTCTAAACTTTGAAAACAAATATTTAATTTTTTTAGCTCTGGAATGACCCCTGCTCTAATCTTCAGGAAAATACCTTTTCTCTCTTTTAATTCTGCAGTCACTGTGGATGGTTCTAAGAGAACAGTGCATTCCTTTCCAGCTAACTATAGATTGTTTCTTGAGCTCAGGAGTGGTGCTGCACTTTTCCAAGAGAAGGATTCTTCTTTTCAATTGTAGGCACTACCTACTTTTGCTCTGCCTTCCTGATGTCATTTAGAGTCAGTTGCTGGCAATGAAAGGCTAGTTTCGGCTGAAGCTACTACTTCAAAAATTTCTACCAAAACTTCAAAATCTGCCTGCTAGAAACGTGTCAAATATATATAGCTAAGGGACCATGCACAATTTACAGAAGTGTAATATGGGACACAGCAATGGCTGGCTAGTTTCTGCCTGATATCTCACTATGTACCATGACAACAAAGCTATTATGTATGGTGTCCAGAAGAAACATTACATACTTGTCTTGAGCAAATAACCCACTGACCATGCTGTGAGCAGTGACTCATCATGAACTCAGAACTGGCTGTATGAATGCAGCTTCAATATGCTGATTAATTTAGAGTCATTATGCCAGCAAATACCACTTCAAAATGAATCTTTTTTTTGCATGTCACTTCACTGGATCTTTTAATTGTCCAAGACTTTGTTACGGGAAAGCAGACAATCACTCAAGTTAGCCCATGCAAATTGTTAAAGACACACTTACAACTCCTCAGGCAGCCTGGGAAACAAATACTGGGGGATTTCACTTCAAACACCAGTGACTGGCAGTTCAGAGGACTAGATCAGCTTAGGATTCAGCCACTTGTCCCAAATATTTCTTAATGCAAACTAAATTAAGCTGAAAGCAAATAGAAGTACATAGTTACAAAATCCAGAAGAGGCCACAAGAATGCAAGGAACCAGTGAATAGGGAGA
>VYZM01014609.1:0-56587 GCA_013398915.1 Dromas ardeola | reverse complement strand
GCTGGTGAAGGGCCTGGAGAATAAATCTTATGAAGAGCGATTGAGGGAGCTGGGACTGTTTAGTTTGAGGAAGAGGAGGCTGAGGGGAGACCTCATCACTCTCTACAACTACTTGAAAGGACATTGTAGAGAGGTTGGTGCTGGTCCCTTCTCACAGGTAATTAGCGATAGAACAAGAGGGAATGGCTTCAAGCTGCAACAGGGTAGGTTTAGACTGGACATTAGGAAAAAAATTCTTCACAGAATGAGTGGTCAGACACTGGCATAGGCTGCCCAGGGAGGCGGTGGAGTCACTAACCCTGAATGTGTTTAAGAGTCGTTTAGATGTGGTGTTGGGGGATATGGCGTAGGGGATAACTTTGTAGAGTGGGGTTGATGGTTGGACTTGATGATCCCAAGGGTCTTTTCCAACATGAACGATTCTATGATTCTATTTCACCATTATATTACTGATTCTTTTTCATTTTAATAACAGGTATGCAATACATCTTTAAGAGTAAAACTATTGTAATACAGATATTGGACTATCCAACATGCTGATGACCAAAGAATATTCAATATTGAATAAATCCAGTACCAAAAATATTCCGTTCTTCACCTCTCTTCAGCTTGAAAATAAAATATATCAATGAAAGTCACATATAAACTTTCTGTTACAGATGATGACATTGACATAATTTAAACACACTCGAATGCTTTGTAACAGGCTTTGAATGTTATTTCCAGCTTAAATAATATATTAGCACTAATATTATAAGCTGTTGATTTGCAAATACTGTTTTGGTTCCTCAAAAAGCTTGGCAAAATGCCCAAAGCAGATCAACAGCCATGCTAACTGTATGGTCTGCATGAATGTGTGTCAGTCTCCTTAATTAAACAAACAGATGCTTGACATATTATTCTGTGTTCACATTTGACACACTCCCTTCAGTGACCATTTGAACATGATTTCTATTTTTTTCCCTTCTCTTACACTGGTCATGGCAGGTCGTGGCTCTCTAGAAGTGGGTTAGTTTTTAAGGGAAACAATTGGCCTTGGAATAAAACTGCACGAAGTTTTTGCTGGTTGTTTTCCACTGAAGCTATTTTCCAACAGGATATTGAGTTTTCTTTAGAAGGACATTTTTTGGAATGTGTCTGCTTTCTGCAGACAATCTAATCTTTTATTTTTGTTGGAAAGAGAGAACACCTGACAGCTGAAAAGCCTTTGGCCGAAAACACAACAAAACAAAACCAAATAAAAAGGTTTGGAAATGCCCTCCAGTGTCTTACATCGTATGTCCAAGTCAGACTGCCTTCCGTACCATGCCACAGTCATCCCTTGGTGCACCCGAACGACAGAGCTCTTCAGGGTGGGGAGAAAGCAGGAAAAGAGGCAATCCCCAACTTTTACAAACCCCAAAGGGATGTTTTCAAGTAAATTTCAACTGATGAATAGCCTCAGATGTTTTCTTCTGCATTTTTAAATAGAAAAGAATCACGTATTTTATGACATTTTCTATTATTTAGCTTGTAGTGTCCAATTTGCATGGAACAATTCAAGTGACAGAGGCCAGGCTGGGGTGTCATACTGCAAGTAGGGCAGGATAAGGCCCGGGGAAGGCAACCAAGGTCAGACAGAGCCCGGGATGGCCAGGCAGGGCTGTGAGGACAGGGACATGGCCAGGTGTAGCTGGCATGGCAGGTCAGCAAGCTAGAGTCCAGATGAGCAGGTTGAGTGTCTAGACGTGGAAGTGGCTGCAGTACACACACAAGACAACTGAGGCTGGGGCCAAGCATGAGCACCTCAGCATCAAATCAGCTCCGAAGGGAAAAAAATAACCACATCTAGCAGGAGCCGATCAGCAATTGCGCTGATCGTCTGTATTCTGCATAGCAATTGTGCAGTAGAAGTGTAACTACTTTTCTTTGAGTTGTGAAACATTAACCATGGGTGGCGGGTCCTTTCCCATTTGCTTGCTTATAGTCATGTATTTAAGAGAGAAATGTGCTGACGTAGAAAGGATCTTGAAACAGTCTCTGTGTCGGATAAGGCTAAAAGCATCAACAACTGTTCTACAAATAAATTAAAACTTGTCTGCTAGAGCAATACTAGACTTAGAGACTTTTTTTTTTTTTTTGTCCAAAAAGCATTAAAAAATAATATCAATAATACATGCAGGAATATGCACAAAATGCACAGGCAGTAGGAACTTTTGGGTCATGCAGCTGGAAGCAAGTTGTCCCTGACCTGCACACATCTGCATGTGCAAAAAAGCTGTTCACAGCGCTTCTTCCTGCACTGCAGGTCCTTGGGTGATGGTTGGTGGGAGCCCACAGAGTTCAGGATGGGAGTTCTGGGTCACAGATGCAAATACCAAATTAAGACTGAGACCCCAGAGCGTGGATTGGGATCCCAGTAAAATGCAGGACTACAGGAGAGGAGGGCAGGGCTTTGAGCTGCTTGGACATGTAGGAATGCACTTTCTCTGCCAGGAAAACGAATCAGCCCTTACTTGTGAGAAGTGCTGGGGAGGTTCTTGCTTGCCTGTCAGTCATGCTCAAATGTATTTTTCTCTTTGCCAGGAATTTTGCCTTTGGACTAGCTGTGCTTATCTCTTCCACAAGACTCTCTTCTCTCTTGTGTCTCTGATGTTCTGGATTTAATTTTAGCCTTAATTCTATTAATTTTTTCCCTCCCTAAACCACAGTATTGTTCACCTAAATCTGTCCACATGACAGTTATTAGTACGTAAATCCTTTCCCTTTAGTCCTCCTTTAGAGATAGCCTGATTTAATTCATTTACAGCTAACAAATGCCATCTAGTGGAGTTTTTGTGCTTAATTTAGCATCTAGTAAAATATAGTAGCTCAGTGTGGAATGACATTTATAAAAATCATAAACAGTTAACACAGAAAAGAGGAATGCATACTTAGGGCATACTCTTGTTATCTCCACTGCTTTTGTGGGCTGAGAGGTAAGTGTGTATTGATCTGGCTATGTTGATGCACGGTATCTTCTTACCACCCATAGCAGCTACATAATTGTCGGTACAAACCAAGTTAGTGAATCCACACTCCATTTTCTGAATAAAAGATAAATGTCCACAGTGAAACTTTTCAACACATTTCAGGCTATTTTTTTAACACCTGCAAACAAAATTTTGATTCATAGAAGGTGTTTCCATTTAATTAAAACAACAGTGAGTCAGACATTCAGTTAGTGGAAATTCATGAAATGAAAACAATTTTCCAAAGCAGAGGTTTGCATAAGCCATAAACAACTTTTATAAGCCTTGGAATCTGTACATGCAATAGCTATGAAAGCAGCGGACCGTAGACATTACAGAGGTCCAGAAAGTCATGATCAGTACTGGGGAGAAGTTATGGGGAGAAGTTATAGGGGGAAGTTATTCTTTCTCAGGACACACAGATGATAATGTAGAAGGTTTAAAAGAAGTACGTTTTAAATTGTAGGATGCGCTGCTTTAGGACCACAGTGTAGTGGTCTTAGACAAATTCCCCTGACGTAGAACCATCCTATGATGATAGGTATGTATGTGTATCATGCCTAAATGTCATGTCTAGTTCAGGATTTCCCACAGAGCTGAAAGTAGGCAGGGTCCACATAATGAAAAATTAGCCTATGCTTGTCTCACTTTATGTACTTTTTCCCTGAGAGAGAAGTTACTGATAATCATCTGGTAAAAGGCTCTGGGACTTTGTTTCAGCCCCGGATGTCAATTCTGATGGTCTTATCTGGCTCAGAAACATTTTAAAGGTTGTCTGATTTAATAGGTTCCCTAAATTAAGTGCATATAATCCTTTACCGGAAGGTACTAAATATCCACAGTTTTTTGCAATATATACACAGTATATCCACTCGTTCATTAAAATTCTGCCCTCTTTCACACTTCCCCTTTTGACTTTTATTTCTTTTTCCTTTTTCATGTCTTCATCCATCTCCTTTCCAGCTTGATTAAACAGACCAAAGTGCTCTTCACACGGAGATAAACATCTCATTTGCACAACTATGGTGTATGAGTAAGGTGATAAAATAAAACAAGTTTGCCTGTTGCTACTTGGTGTATAATAAACGACACAACAAAGATAATAAGTAAAATTACTCTGAGGTTTGCCCTTTGCGGCCAGTTTAATGAATCACTTTTCACATACCGTGAAGAGTATCTGCCAGGTGAATGGGGGTGAAAGATGAAGCTCATGAGCTGGTTCATTGCAGTTCGTGGAATGTTAGCTCTAAAGAAAAACAGATTTTGAGGACTCTCTTAGTTTCAATTATTATATGTCTTGCATTCCTACATAATGAGGTTAATTTAAAAACAAAACCAAATTGCTGAATGGGGAATAATAGTGCAACCATGTCACCTGTGATTTCAGTGAGGATGCGGAGTGACTCACCAGCACTGCAAGAGGTCACGCATTGCCATAGGCTTGGGAAAAGACACCAAATCCTGAACGGCTGTCAGAGCACTGTGGCACCAAAAGCTTGATGGCGAGTTCAGCAGTCGTTCTAGTTCTGTAGGGATGACGCTTGTGGCTTGAGATTGGGAAGTAAGAAATGTCATCAGGCCATTTTTTATTTTCCTAGTGAGCCATCAGAATTGCAGGGGGCTAACCCCGGGGAGAGGGGGAGGCAGTGATGGCAGCAGTGTTCTGGCAGGTTTTCTTTGCTTTTAGGGAATCGACAGGCAGCTGAACTTTTGATTGTACAAACATTGTGCTTGCTGTTTAATTGTATTCATTGAAATAACAACCTCCTATAGCTTCAGAAATGTCTTGCTGTATGTAATTTATAGAACAAATCATAGATGAGAACATTCCAGCTTAGATGAGCAATGCCTAGATGTCATCTCTCTTATATCACAGAGTGGAGCAAGAGAGCTCTCTATTCGGTCATCTCCCTTTGCCTTCATGTTCTGTCCCTTTTCAGAGAGCATGGATGAAGGAAGGGACGGATCCAGGCTGCCAGATTCTGCCAAACACCAGAATCCAGCAACCCAAACAATCTGTTCTGCCTCTTCTTAGGTAAGTTTAACACAGTACCCCTGTCAAGCTTCCCTGTTTGGCAGATGATTTTGCTGAGTGCTAAAGTGCTAGAGGTTTGGCATAAGGAAACAGATTTGTGTTTGAGGTGTCAGTAGCATCCACTGTTACTGAGCAAGTTAAAGACCATAACCAGAAGAAGAAGAGGAGGTGGTTTAAAGCTTATTCTAACCTAGGGAGGTTTGAAACTTTCATCTCCTACCTCCTAGCAAAGTCCATAACTGTGATGATTGAGAGGTTCATACACTAGTCCTTCTTTTAGGCCTGGGCCACCAGCCAGGTACGTAGACAGAAAAGAGGTAACACATTGGTAGAAAAGAGGTACTTATGTTCCTCTGTCAACTTTATGGGTAGCTTGCTAGGGTATTTCAGGTCTCTTGTCTTTCTGTCCCATGGTTCTGCAATGGTTCGCAGCTGCACAGTCCTTTGCCTTTGAGGCAGTAAAGAAAAAGTCAGAGATTAAGCTGCAGCAGTCTACCTGACCCTGCCGTAGGACAGCACTGACTTACCATCCCCAGGGAAACTAAAAATTAGTAATTTTCTAGGTTTTTTTTTACATATTGACTATTTTCTCTCACTTTATTTTTATTCAGGAGATTTCTCAGGAATGCCAAGTATCTACACTGAGTGCTCCCTAGAAAAGAGTGATCGATGCAGTTCTACATTAAATATACTAAACAGTTCATGAGGTTAAAAGGATAACATAACAAACACATTTCACAAACTTGCACTTTCTCAAGTGTTTACATTCAGATCTGTAGAAGAAACAAAATCTGATTAATGGAGCTACTCTGGTAGTTTTCATATTAACTGATCAAATCCCCTTTTCTAGACATGGATGTCATAACATAACTTAAATGTATATTTTACAAAGTTGTCGTGATTTTTATAGCGGAATCAGGGTTACTAATGAGCTTCAATTCCATTTAGTCTGCATAAGTCTAGAAACGTCCTTTTGCAATACATGCTCTGTACTTATCTGCATCTTCAGTGTGATTAAATTAGTAGAGTTGAAATAAAAGCCACAATGAAATAAAAAACCCAACGGGGGCAAAAATATGTCAGGTAAGTAGGTTACCTTTATGGAAACTGATTTTCCATATACACAGATGGATACACATGCTCTAAACCAAATGAAGGATTTCAGAAATCTTGAAAAATTAATCAGCTTTCTGAATTTGTTTCTCAAAGGACAAACAGAGAGTTAAAAATCTGGCCACATCTGCTGATATCATTGAAGTGTATATACTGTCATACTGTACTTTAACTAATGAAATAAGACACGATGAGTCAATGCATCTGGTGAAAAGAATGAAAATAATGTGATTCTCAGCATTATTTGTAAGACAATTTTTGAATGTGAAGTTTATAAAAGAGCTGCAGATCACTATAAAAAATGAATGTTGATTTGAAATATTTCTGTGATTTGAGTATGAAAAATGGAGTGGAGTGGGAGTTTCTGGGAATGAGAGCCTTAAGGGATATTTTCTATTAAATTGAGTTTTATCTGACTGATTTCTCAGAACAGGGATCAACAGTGGAGGTTTTATAGGTAGGAGGGGATGAGCAATATTTTAAAAGCATTGTAGTGTGTCTATTTCTGTCTGATACGATGTCAACGTAAAATCAGAATTTAAAAAATCTCTGAAGGCAAAAGGGCACATTTTAAAAATAGTAGGTACCATTCATACCTCTGCAAGATCATGATTGGGTAAATGTATTTCAGAAACCAGTTCTTAAATTTCCTGTAAAAATAGGAAGAATATAAAGTATAGTATTTTATATTCAAGCCAATGCTTAAGAAAAGATACTTATTTATAACACTCTATAATAGGTTCAGATACTGATACAGAATAGGGAAATGTATTAAAAAGAAAGTCTGTCCATCACAGACAATAAAACAAAATATTAAAAACTACTGTGGAACAGGTGGTTAAGGAGTCAGCATCTCAAAGCCCATACAGACATGAGATAGGGAATTAAAGCCCCTAAACTCAGATAATAGATGCTTTACAAGCTTTGAAGTTGAAGAATAAAGGAGAGACAGAAGGCACAATGACATTTAAAACATTTTAACAGAACTATTTTTAAATTGAGTTGTAAAACTGTTGATGTCAAGACAATATATTTGCCCAGGATGAGCAGGATGACGCAGAACTTAACCCTTCTCTAAAAGTCTTTCAACTGAGCTAGCAAGATGGGTTTTCTTCTTTTTTTTTTTCTTTTTTTTTTTTAATAATAGCTCTAAGAGCTCTATATCCGTAATATAAAAGGGGGAAGTTTTATCACCACACTGAAAGAGGAGTTAAGTGTTTGAAAGTACATCCATATGCTATCATTTGAGGATTAAACATAATTTGTGAAAATGGCAGTTAGTAGATTTTTCCTACTCACAATGAAAATCTCACGCGCACTGGAGCGTGGTTAGGTGCACAGACACACAGCAGTTCCTTGTCCTCTCTGGCTAAGTGCAAAGTACGTGGTGTTGGCTCAGGGCTGCCCCAGGTAAGGTTTATAAAGTCTGATAATTCAGCATCCTTTCTGGCTGTTATGCTGCAGTTTTGTGTAAGCTGTAAATTACTGAAGTTGGATGGTCTCCAAACCACTCTTATGACTGTCAAATGAGAGTCAGGAATGTTTTCTTCATATCCTCAATGCTCAGGTGACGTGCTTTAACCACATACCAAATTACTCCTGCCATTCATAATGTTTTTTTATTATCTTTTTAACATCTCCAAGGGGTATTTACTGTAATCCTTTATGATGGGTCAATGTTACAGAATAGCTGTGTGTATGTTTGAAAGTGAATCTATAAAAAATGTATTGACAAGTCATAACTGAGTGATCAATGAAATAAATCTTATTCAAATTTTGCATGATGGGTATTATACAAGACTTTAAACCATACCGTGAACAACTACCTATTTACTGAATAAAGGCAGAAGTTCTCCAGAAAGCGGAGTATGGAATCATGAATCATCCCACCTGCAAGTAATAATAATAAAGTACTTTTCTAAAGAGGACCTTCCAGTATAAAAGAAGCTGTAACCCATAGGGGTGGAGAAACCTGTAACATTGGGAACTTTTGACAACATAAAAAAATGGTGTTCGAGACAAAAATGTTTTGTCTCTCTGAGGTCTCCTCGAAGTTTCAATGTACGCCTTTCACCTCCTTTCCCAATACTGTTCTTTAGAAGAAATTAAGGGTGCTTAGATACCAAGGACACATGGAGAAATAAATTTGAATTAAATAAATAATAAGCTAGATATTAGACTTCAAGTTTTGTCAACTTATATTTATCATTTTGGAAAGAAATTGAGTGTTATTATTAATCAATTTTAGTGACGTCATAAAAGCCCTGGCCAGAGGAATGATTTGTCCGTGGCTATCCAGCAGTGGAATCATAATCCTGGAGTCCTACATATTCATGCAAACAACATCCAATCTCATGTGTCTTTTACACCAGTTGTAAAAGTGTTTTGGCAGAAGATGAACTATTTGTACTATACAAATATTAAACTATACAATTAAAAATAGCTTTTTTCCAGATCAGACGCAATATTCAAGAATAGAAGTTCCTGCCTTACACATGCTTCATGCATAAGGGAGCCGTCTTGAATGCCGGCCTGATCATTTTCCAAAAGAAATAGATTAACACATTTCTTCATTCCACACCTATAGTAATCCTTTCTAATATGTTTTTCATAAGGTGTTCATATTTGTTGCATGCCAATGTTGCATCACGTTAAAAGCATGTTAGATTGCCATCTCCTTAAACTCTTGTAATTCAAAATTATAAGTACTGCACAGTCTCCAGAAAAATCATGAGATGTGAGTTGTATGAAAGCTCATAAATACCGTATCAAGTACAAGCTCTGGCATATTCATTTAAACATGGTGTAAAGCTCAAGTACTGTTGAAAACACACACAAAAAGGAAGATAATTTTTTAAAGAATAATTTTTTGCAAAATGTATCTTGTATTAGATTTGAATGAGATCTAGATTAATCTCTGGACATAAGCTAGTCACTCTCAGATGAGGAGTTTTCATTCAGATTTCAAATGTTATTTTCAATGTGCATGCAAATACCTGTGTCTCACATAGGGGATTTTGAAGGGAGACACGATCTGAAAGGGAATCTCAGATGAGTGCTCCTGTCTTACTACTACAACTCCATCCACGCCAGCATCTCCCCTACTAGATAAAATCCTGATTCTCATTTTTTATTAATCTTATCAAAACTATTTATCCCCCACTGACCTTTCAATAGCTGTGTTTCACCAAGGTCTACTAGGCTATAATAGCACATACATTTTCTTTGGAAAAATGACCATTTTAAGAGACTTTTGTCCCTGTCTGTTCATCTCTGGTTGTGATTTATTGCACCCCTCAGTCATGCTGATACACTGAAATAAACACTGACCCCAGCTAAAGAAACCTCAAAATACCATAGACAAAAATACTTCCCTATTCCGTTACAGCATGGCAACTCATGAGGGGCAGTAAACCGCAGCCCGGTGTTGAAGAACAGGCTGCAACATTTAAAAACAACTATCACATGGAGACAAAATGTATGCAAAATTGTACCTCGGAATGGAAATATCAGGTGGAAGAAGTTGGTTGAGGAAATTTTGATACAAGACAGGAATCAGAGAAAATGTGCTAACTCACTACTTCAGCATTTCAGGCCATAGCATAAATTTCTTTCTTATGAAAATTTATACATCAACAGGCCACAGGATGAACTTTCATTTGGTTTCTCAGTAGATTGGTCTAAAGGATTTCCTTGGAGAAAGAAAAGAAAATAAAAAACTTACCCAAGACTTAATTTATCGGGAACAGTTCAACAAAATGGACTCCAAAAAAAAAAAAAAATTCCTAAAATGAACAGGTCTGAAGTTGCACTCATGTATAGCCCAGCTGCTAACATTACTAGAGGTCAAACTTAGTTTGTTTTCAGTATGTTTCCTTGCACAGATATTAGTCTTTGTCTATAATTTTGGCTATGACTCTATTTTCTTAGCTCAGGTTAATCTAACACATCATCTATCTTATTGTTTCTTTAAAAAGCCCCAACAACTGACATTTGCAAGTAAGGGTATTTGAAATTCTTTTCTTTGGGTCAGTTTGTTAAATTGCTTCAGATTAAATAAACAAAATCACAGTCTGCTATGTTCCGAATAGTGAAAATTTATTTATATAATACTATATGTTATTTTGTGGTAAAAACAGGAACCCATATCCTTAACCCCTATAAAACATTATAGAACCATGGAAGGTACACCGATTTCTGATTATCTGAGGGTCTCGCATGGAAGGCTGATTACATGATCCAGATATGGTTTTGTTATTAAACTTATTAAATGCAGCTTTTCTCAGACAAGCAGAGTGAGAGATGGCCTGCTTTTATGAATGAAGGAGCACCTGTGATCCTGTCATTCTTGGTTTGACTGAATCTAAATTCTGATGCTGATTTTCAGGTGACATTGGGCCTAGTCCTTAAGGTGTTTAAGATCAGACTTAAGGCTAGGTTCAAAAAGAAATGTGGATTAGAGGCACAGCGTATAGGGTTTATCTATCAGTATAGATGTCTGCAGTGTAGAGATTTGCATCTCACCTGGTCATCCTGAGCTTCCTTGAAAATAAATAACCCATACCGGGCGCTCATAGGCATGGAGTATTCAATGTGAAGCAGGTGTTTGAGATAGGCCTGATGAAACATGCTCTAAAAGAGCCCTTGTATCTCCCCACGACTATACCTGGAGCCCAAAGTGCCTAGATCAGCTGTAGATCTCCGATACCCTGAGCCTGGCAAGATGGGACTTGTGTTGAGTATCCCTTTTCCTCTTAAAACAAAGTAAGAGGAAACACCTTTTTTCCCCAATGGTGGTTAGCGCATTGCATAGGAAGTCAGAGCATTAACCTACTCTCTCTTCTTGTGTCTCATTAGAATATATCCATGTGAGTAATTCTCACATATGAAGAAGGGAATAAAAAAATGACTATTGGCTTTTCTGCTTGTCAAAGTTGAGCCACCATATATCTAGGAATTAAAAATTCACTGTCTCAGAGAGAAAGCATGGTGTAGCCTGGTAGATTTGTGGATTTCTGGCTCCTTAATATACTTGTAGATTAAACAGCAATTGGATAGAAAGTAATATTTCAGTACACAAAACAGCACCTTAACACCCATCCAGCTCCTCACATACCTTCCAGCTGAAGGTCTTTTGGCAATGTATTATATTATGATTTCAGTCTATCAACTCACAGCAGCTAAGCTCTTGAGCATTGAGCTGATTCAGCTTGCCGATAAGAGACCAGGAAGAAACTGCAAGATCTCATATGAAGCTTTGAAGGAGATTCAACGTCTGAAATTGCTTTCTCTACATCATTTATGAATAAAATTTACAGTAATATTATGGAGACTATGATACTGGACATGCTATGTTTAGTTCTTGACTAGTAATGATGCTATGATAAGCAAGTCAATTTAATGACCTCACCAGCTTCCAATTGATGGACCCCATTGTTACATCTTATTCATGGTTACATCTCATCTTCTCCCATATTTTTTCATGTAACTCTCCTCTAGTTGTACACAATTTTCTTGATCTGTGCATGTGCCCTTGTTCTGGTGTCCTGGCTTCTCTCCTGAGTCTCCAGGCTTTAGCTGTGACATCCAGTAGGTACCAGTTCATGAAGGCCTGAAGAGAGTCAGCTACTTAAAATCAAAATAGGCTCTTGTCAAAGGATATGAACCATAAAGTAAAAAGGAATTTATTAATCCCATGTTGCTCCCTTTTCTCCAGTGTGGATAAACAGAATAGAAACTCTTCCCCCTCTATGGAGGCATAAGGCGTTGCTGGAGCTTCTTGTTAATGGTGCTTTTATATTTTTAAACCATTCAGAAACTGCCTTATTGACTTTTAATCTCTTCTGCCAGAGGCTGCAGCCTTATGGTGCCTTCTCTATAGCTTTTCAGGTTCTCTCTTTAAGATTTTCTGGGACTGCTGCTGCTGCTGAGATGAGCTTACGTCTCTGTTCCTTCACCAGCAGCCCCAGGACTGTAGCAGCAAGTGCAAGCATTCTTGTATATGTCTTGTTCATTCATGTATCTGATTTGGCTAGAATTTTTAATAGTAATTGAATGTGCCATAAAATGGCCATGTAAGGCCATCTTTTCTTCTCTCTCTCTGAGTAAATTAAGCTTTACAGCTCTAATTTATTAAGGGGAGGGAAGCTATATTGTCGTTCTTCCACTACCTCTATAATTTAAGAAAGTTTCCCTTAAAAACTGGAGACTGACTTCAGTGTGTGTGGTTAAGAATCTGTGTTTATATTTTTGTGCACAAACTCCGTATGTTCTCTGTGTTGCAGAATTGACGGGGATACAATAAAGCTCTGCTCTGCACACAGCTCCTACTATTTTCAGTGGCAATCTTCAAACTGGTATCTAAAATTGGATTTGGGCCTGTAGAAATCTGGGATGTGTTTCTTAATCTCTCTTTTTATAAAAACACTATTAAAAAGAGAACAATCCTGAATTCTCCAATTATATATAACCAAAATAGAATGGTGCAAATTAGCATCATGTTTTCCCCAGATAGTGAATTTACCAAATCCTAAAATTAAAGAAAATAATCTTTAATGGAATTTTTATATATATATTCTGAATTTTATTACAAACACATAAAAAGCAACAGAAGTTGGACTGAATATTTAAACCATCAACTCTTTAAAATCATTCACAACTTTAATTATGTTTTAATATCATTTTCACATTAGGAGTGACATACAAAGGAGTGGATACAAAGTTCCCATAAACTGCATATGTAGTATTTTAGCAAACCTTTTTCATTCCATTATAGCAGTCAGTATCAAAGGATTTTATTCATGTTTAAAATTAAATCCGTCTTTTATTTAGTTTCCAAATATTAAAGAATGGAAAGTATTTCTGAATAGAGCAACTAAATAAAACAATATAATGTATTTTATAGAGCATTTTCTATAAAAAATATTATCAAATACTTTTTACAGACTTTGATAACAAGTCCAGAGATGAGTCCTGCTTCCATTCAAAGAGAAGACAGGGTTGTGTTAGTATCTGTGCTTGAAAGGACTGGTAGTGTGATAAATACTGCAAATGCAACTGTGCAGTACTTCTTCAGGATGTTTCCTTCTCCACAGATGGATTTGTCTTAAGCTGCTGCTGACTTCTGCGTACCTATAATAGCTGCCCTCTATTAAGCTATACATTTTTAAGATGCTCATCTGCACCAGGATTCTGTGGATGTTTCCCTGTTCTCTCAGCTGAGCTCTGGTGTTGTCTCACCTTCGGGGGCCACAGTCCCACTGGGAGCTGAATCTGCTTGGTCCTTCCAGCACCCACACAGTGCCTCCCACTTTTGCAACTGGTTTCCATTCACCTTATTCCTAGAAGTGAAAACACCTGACATGAAGTCACATATTTCTTTGTACGTTTGTAAAAGGATTACAGTTCTGATTTTCTTGTAACTAGAGTATCAATTTCTCAGAGGAAGAATCTTTTTGCAAGGACCCTGGGAAGAGTATTACTGCCAACTCATCTGAAGGAATCTCGTTTGTGGTTTTACAACACTCCACAGTCAAGCCAACTCCTGAAAATAAGAGACTTGCCAGACATCCTGTTTCTAACACCTGTAAACAACAACAACAAAACTCTTCATCTTGCCAGTAATTTTGTATTCTAGAAATAAAAAAGAACTTCAAAGTTTTAACTGCAGTGAAAACTACCTTGTAAGCAGAAGAAACTGGTCATAGTTGTTTCATGCTACTTTGGTTCTTTTCAAATAGTAAGTTTTTCTCTCTGTGCTTCTATGTCAATACACTCTACTAACAAGATGTTAGCTAATATATAACTTATTAAGGAAACCTCTAAAAGCATCCTGCCAGTGCCAAAGATAATCCTTGCTTGTCGGAAATCTTAAGAAACACAAGACAAATGCTAGAAATAAATCCACCTTGAAGATATGTCTCCACAAGTCTACAGAAGTCCGGTGTGTTCAGGAAGTAAAATTCTATTATTGGAGTTTAACTTTGTTATTTGGTCTCTAGAAAGCAAATCACCAGGTCATTTGAATTTAAACTGGCTATCGGAAGGAAAGTCTCTGATAAATGCAGGGACTTGGAGCATATCCTGAAGAAGAGGCAACATTGTTGGAAAAGGGTGAAGAATCAGCTGAATAAAGGGACAACTCGTACTCTTGCATACTCTCAAGCCTGAGGCTCTGAATGCAGGTGTGCAGGGACCTGAGTGTTACAGGCACATCTGTCCGCTTAAGAAAACAAGACAACCTGAGCAGAACTAAAAGGATTGGAAGGAGGGAGAGGAACAGAGACAAGTGGGCAGATAAAAAGGCTGGAAGAAGTATCTTATGCCAGGTTAAAAAGAAAAAGAAGATGAAAAATTAAATGGGATACAGGACTTAGGGAAAGTGTCCAAGATAGTGTTACTCAGATTTTAGCTTCAAATCATGATCTATTTTACCACTTTCTACTAGATGATTGCCAGCTGCAATCACAAGATAAAATTAATAATCCTAATTATATCTAATTTGTACCATCCTGCTAAATCAAGAGAATAACGTGTTCGGGTTTGAAACCCAGGAACTCAAACATCTTTTAACCCTAAGGTTACTTGAAGAGCTTTTAAGTACAGAGCTTTTGCCTTGCAGCAGTGTGGGGTTTCATTATTAAATAGGCTATGATCTGGTGGTAATTATATTACAGAAAGGAATAAAAGCAGCATCCACTATTTCTGTCAAAAATAGTGTGCTAAGAAAATTAATTCATTTGTTAATGTTGGTTCCACAATCAAGGTTCTTCTCATGCATCTGTCCTTCCCTTGTACTTGGATTCAAAGTGCTGGAAGATCAATCAGGAGTGTAAGGCAGATCTTAATTCACCATTAATTTTTAAATAAATGTTCAGTAAAACCCATTTTCTAGTCTACATTGAGCTTTTTCAATAACTTGCCAGGCATTTAGAAAGTTGCACTACTTTCAAGAGAAATTGCTACTGAAATCAAATTTCAAAACATGTTTTGGCTCAACAGAGAGTAGACAAGATTGTCAGATGTAGGTCTAATAATAATCAGTCCTGTTTATAAGAATGCTATTTCAAGGATATGTGAATTTTCCTCTTAGAAAACCACCAAATAAATACAGAGGAATTTAGTTTACCAAAAACTTGATTCAATAACTCATGTTCTATGTGATCCAACAGTTACTGACATGACTTGTGAATCATTCTTGAAAACCTAGAAATATTATAGGCAAGCTATCAATTTTCAGATAAAAGAGACAGCTTTTGCTGTTTCTGTTACTGTTCTTGCAGAACACAACTTTTCAATAAGGGAGACAATTCGGCAATTTTAAAGTTTTTGTTTTACAGTACTTTGTTTTTTTTTTCTGTTTTCAGAGACGCTGAACATTTGCAGTTCAATATGAACTGCAAGCGTAAAAGTAGGTCTACAAATGTATCCTGCGAGTAGCTAATTAAATGGACATTTTTCAAAGTTGTCCAAGACATTGCAGTTGACAAGGAAATTGAATGACATTGCTTAGAATCTTATATTAAGCCAGTAGCAATAAACTGATACAATTTTATAGTGATTTGTCCTATGACTGCACTAAATAATGTTATAATTCCTGAGTGTATGGATAAAATGAGGTTTTTGTACCATTCAATCTCTAGTAAACTATTCAGATAGATCGAAAGACTATGATCTCTTTTCTTAGCATTGTGTTTGTCCATGCTGGATACAACATATGCTGAGATCAAAAGTTGAACAGTCAAATGAACAGCAATTGTAATTTTTAAATTGTAATTTCTAAAAAAAAAAAAAAAGGACTCAAAGGCCATACACCTAGAACGTCACTTCCAAAAAGACCCAAAAGCCAGAGCATCCTCCTGGAGACTTCATTTAAGAAATATACTGTACTTGAGTCATAGGTTATTTGAAATGTTTTCCAACTGGAGCAACTCCATTCACTCCCAAAACAGGAGCTTTCATTTTTATTACAGAAGTAGAGGGAGAAACAACCCAACAGATATGATTCTATGGCAGTGTTTGCTTTAAAAGTAGGTTCAGATGAGCTGAAACAACAGCCTGTCTATCAAGAAGAGAACATCATTTTCCCTTCTTCTGCTTTAAACTCTTGCTATATGTATTGCTGCACATGATGTGCCATACAATTGCCAAAACAGGTAAACCGCTGAGGCATACCTGAGTATTTACCTCTCAAGAGTGGAAATTCACCCTTATTCAAAAGAGAGCAAAAGATGCCCGTGACTGACCTTGCTTACACAGTTTGACTCACTTTTCTTGATGACTGCAGAAAACTAAAAAAAGTGTGAGCTTCTATGCTTCACAGAGTGGGGTATAGAAGTCTGGGAAGTTTTCAACAGAAGTTTTTTTACAACGAAATGTAAGTTTGTAGAAATTTATGAAGTTAGACTCTAGAAATCGGCATTTTTTTGCAAAATACTTTCCTAAAAATATCTTTCAGGTATAAAGGAGAAAGTAATAGGGGAAAAAGAAAGACAAAATGAAAGAAAGTGGATCCAGTTGAGCCTCTGGCATCCAGATAACAAAAGATAAAAATGAAAGAAAGTGGACTGAGAGTGTGGCCTCTGGCATGCAGGGGGATTTGAACCCATGTCTTGCACAGCCCACACTGGTATATCTATTGAATCCTTCTCTTGTTCTTCCTCTAGACCAATGAACAAGCAATTATTTTCATATATGGTCATCTCCAGCAGACAACTTTGATGTATATTGTTAACTTAGTCTGGGGCAGCTTTAATGTTTGTTCTTCTCTTCAAGAACACTTGTTGAACAATCTGTCTTATACACAGAGTGTTTGCTCTTTGTCACTTCCTCTGGTTCATTTTCATCAGCTAAAGTGATAGATTAATGATGTACCAACACTCCCTCTGCAGGGACCTGACCATGAGTTTTCTCCATTCTGAGCTAGTGCCCTAGACAACAGGCACTTCTGATCCTATACAAGGGGGAGGATGAGAGAGAACAAAAGAGAGAGGTCAGTTTTGCTTTAAATCAAAAGAAGGAAAATATTTTAAAGCCTGAAAATTCCTTAAGAGAAAAAAAATAATGAAATCATTGAATATTGTTCCAGAAAATTAACTGTGCAATGAAGTACATACTAAACATTTGATTGAACTCTTTTTACTTTATTAATATCTTTTATAATACATTAATACTTGAATATGACATAATATTCCAATAACACTTTCGAATTACATATATTGCAAAGGTAACATGATTTTATTGTACTTAGTGCTTCCTTATTTAACTCATCAGAAGTTACCATTTGCTGTCTCTAATTTCACATGACATGATGAGTACGTCTTATATTTCACCACAGCCATGAGTTACTTTCTATCAATGCTTTCCCATATAACAAGTCCTCCTGTAGGCTTTTGGCTTCTCAGTGCAGCCTGTAGAAGATGCAAGGTATTCAGGCGAGCCCAGCTGTCATGAGTTTCCTCCTTTTCTGGCCAAGTTAGCTCTACAGTTCAACTTGTGTCACTTCTTTTATCATATTCATAAGATTTAAAGGGAAAGTTTAGGGTGAAGACATGGCATAAAAGTTTCATACACTCATATCCTCTGCAGAAGATCCACTGCAGGTGTTTTCCTTTACGCATCTCTTAAGTAATTCCAACCACCTCTAAGCCAGGATAACTCAAGTAAAGAAGCTTTCTTAAAAACAGCACTTAATAATTTAGGATTTGGACAGGTGTGACGATATTCCTGTGGGCACTTTCCACAAGTGGAGTCTTAAGATTGGCATCCAAGATGATGTTTGTACTAGTGATCATATCCTACAGGTAAATAAAGACAGTTTTCTTTCATGTCAGTGCTATGCACAAACTGGTGTTAGCTTGTGCTCTAGTCCCAGTGCACAGCCCTTGAGGTGGAGGGACCTTTGTGTGTCTCAGAGCAAGCCTGCTCCATGCAATGGGCACTGGAGTTAGTGCCATCCAGGACTTCCCTTGAACAGGATAAAGCCCAAGTCTGTCCTTATGGCACTGTATCTAAGATGTCCCACCTTCATGACGGGAAAGTGCTCACGAGCGTGGGTGTGACACCGCACTCCCACAGCCACATTGTCATTGCAAGCCAGCTCTGCACTTCATAGATGGAGAAGTGTGGTCTCAATACCTTCTTACCATGGTCGGTTTCTGAGCATGAACACATCTTTAATTTTTAATTTTTGGTATACACCATCAGTCTGCTGTTACTTTAATATTTATGTCCATGCAAGAAATTGAACAGCCAATCTTAAACAGATGTAGAAGCCATTGCACTAACTGTACTATTTTGTCTATTATAGTTCAACATTTGAACTACATAATCTTTTCAACATGAGACTACAGTTGTGTTTGTGTGTGAAAGACCTTTTATGAAAAATAAGCCATATTTGTATCAAATGTGTATAATTTAAGGTCAGAAGCAAAGGAGTGTGCTTATCTAGCCTGAACTCCTGTAAAGCATGGGTCATAGAATTTCACCCTGTAATTTTGTCAGTGTTTTATGTAGTATGCTTTTAGCGGAATAATAGGAGCTTCTTTGTGTTAAGAGTTTCAGGAAATTTAGCCAGATCTTATCCCTCAGAATTGCTAAAGTGATGCGTATTTGTTAACTCTTTCCTATTTCAGTATTGACTAGTTTTTTCCTAAGAATAAAATATACAAGGTATAATTAAAGCCTGCTGGAATTCTTTTACAGCCTATGTCCTCAATAAAACAAAGTAATCAAAGCTGTGGCACATTCAAAAAATACTCAGTTTATTCTGGAAAAAAAAATAATCCTGTTAGCTTGCTCCATGAAGCTAAAGATAGAAAAAAATCTACTGTCACACAGCAGTAAACCTGCTTAATAAGCAGTCTCTCATCAGAATAAACTCCATTTAAAATTATTGTTACTATTTTTATTTTATTATGCAAGCAAAATTACATGGAAAATAATAGATTGGAGAGAAAAGCCTAAGTCGATATGAGTATTTTGTTCAAATAGGTTGTTTAATGACCTGGCTTGCTAGGCTTTTCTTGCAGTATACAAAAAGTTAATAGGTGGTGTTCTTATATTTGTTTTCTCATGTTTATTTCTTTTTGCATACCAATAAAGTTGAACTGCAAGGGAGTTGGCTTAAAGTACATATTACGCTGTATTTCCTTGGTGGTTTGAAGCTTGGTGGCTGGAACAAAATGAATAATATTTGACAGACTGAACGCAAGACATGTTGTAACCCGTAATTATTAATCATGTGCAAAGAAAGTAAGCGCCATGTTAAGAAGTTTTATTAAGTACAGGCTGCTTGATCTGGGCAATGTGGCCTTGTAATTAAGGGGATACTATGGGAGATGAGATCAGTAGCATTTGCCTTTCAGAGACCTGTAGGGTCACTTTGGGCAAATCAACATTTGTCTCCCTCTCTTCCCTAATACACACCACCGCTGTCTTGTTTATTAAGGAGTAACATCTCTAGCCTAAGCCATTTCCCTTTGCATTTTTGAAGGCATATCTCTACTGATATGTACTCTAGCCTGGAGCTCAGAGGTAACACAAAGAACAGTGACATTTATTATACAGGAGGTGACTCAAACAGTGTCTAATGCATGCATGAAATACAGGCAGCAACTCTAAATCCTCATGCGCAAATGCATACATAACATATGAGGACTGCTACTTGTGATCCTGGAGAAGTGCATGCTTCAGGCAATCCATGTATATAATAGGCTTCCAGCCAGCTGGTTGACTGCTGTGGTCCAAACCAGTCAGGGTATAGCTGGAGCTGTTAAAAAAAGAATGGCCAAAACTACGATACTAGTCAAAACCAGCCATTTTCATATGAGTTTTCCTTTAAAAAAGGAGGTTGGAAGAAAGCTAAATCTGAACAAAACCTGGAGGGTATCCTGGACAGACATGAAAAAAATGAAATAGAAGAAAAGGATTAGCACAGCTAAAAAACAACTCCCATAAAACTAAAACAACTTAGTGCATTAGATAGTGGATCTCTTTTATATGGAAAACAGATGAGCGAAGTAAAAAGAAGAAAAGTCACGCTGCAGAGCAGTAAAAAAAAAAGATCATATAAAGTGGTGGGAAGTCTTCAGCTGGCATATCTTCTAGCAGAAACTTCACTCACATCCGTTAGGCAGAACTTTTCAAGGAAGTGCAAGACCAAGTCCTATTCCCATGCCTAGAAGCCGACTTCCTACCTATTCAAATGCAGCTGTAGAAATCATGCAGTCATCAGCTCAAGCTTCACTCAGGCTGCATTGTAGTCAAACAGTGTCCGTACCTTTCAGGAAAGGACTGAACTAGCAATAGGCCTGGCTACTCAGTCTTACATTTCTGAAAAAAAAAAATCATTATTTTGAGACATTAGGTATCAGAGGGGGATGCCATGAGTTTTCAGAAAAGGAAGCCTCTTATATATTTTTTTTTTTTTTCCCCAGGCACTAAAGATTTTAAAGACACTGAAGAGCAGTTAAAACAAACAAACAAGCAAACAAAAAGCCTTCTGTGTGTAAGTGACATCAGTAAGGTCTTCTGCCCACCAAGAGATAGGTAATGACATGTTAGAGCAAAGCAATGCTCCATTCTAATATTGTAGCTTTAGTGACAAAAACCAGATGCTTAAGAAAAGAGGCAAAGAATTCACAATCGGAATAATTTCTTCCAGAAAGACTTTCTTTTAATCTTTCACATACAGGAGATTCATTTAAACCTGAAACAGGGACTTTTCAAAGCCTTTCCAATATTCTTTATTAGCATTAATTATCACAGCTCTAGCTCTTCTTGTGATATGTATAAATGGCAAACTCTTTGAACTTTGGTAGGGAGATAATCTAAGATACTACCAATGATTTGCTGCTTATGTGGAAAAGAAATTAAAGATGTTGCACACTATGGAAAAATATTAATTTAATTTATCAAAGTCTGTTCAGCCTAAGTTATAAGGACTGGGCCATTAAACAGCAGGAATGGAGATTGCACGTAACAGTACAAATCATAATTACATATAATGATTTACATCACTGAGACATTCAGCTGCAACTAATGGGATAAATGAGAGTCTTTATTTTGAAGAAGATTAGTTTCAAATTGCTAAGATAGTAGCCAAATAGTTTTTAAGGACTGGGCTTAAATCTTTAATGCACTCATGATCACTAGTACCTAAAAGAAATATGGTGAGAAATAAAATAATTCGTATTTAGGGTGTTTTCAAAATCAATCTGTACATTTATTGACAAGCACTGTGAAGGATATCACTCAAGGACTAAGATTAAAAAAAACCCCAACAAACTCAAACCAAAAACCTATGAACAAACAAAAGACAGCTTTTAAATTTTCTTTGCAAGAGCCTTCTTAGTTAACTGTTCTTATAAAAAATGTATTCTTGCTTTCCAAAGAATTCTGCTCAAGTAATACAGCTATAGTTGGCATACTATTATGGTAATGAAAAATCTAGGAATGTAACTATTAAATTAAGGTAAGGAATCTTTTTTGAGAAGATTTGATTTTTGATTAATTTAAGAAAGTGAGAAACAGAAGGATTTTTTAAATTGTTTTTTAAATTTCTTTTTTTTTTTTTTCAAATGGAGGTAAAAGCTATAAAACTGTGTTCAGCTCTGTCCTAAATTAAATATTTCATTAAGTAAGAACTGCTTTTCCTATTCCCTCTTTCACCTCCCAACTCTTAGCAGAGACTTGACTACAGCACAGAGTTTTATAGTGTGTAATGGTTTGATAATAAAGGGTTCAGGGAAGGACAAGGGCTCAGAAAGAATGTTGGAAGAAGTGAGTTATTAAATATTTTACCTGACTCTGAAGTGTCATAAGCATTCACATATAGTCTGTGACATTCCCTTCCTTGAAGTCTTTAAAAAAAACTAAAAAAGTTATCATTTTAATTTTGACCATGTCCTTAAATCCCACTGAAGTCAACAAGGCCAGACGATAAATTGGAGCCTTAAGGAAGCTGAATGGTTCTGGCATCAGCTGGGTATTGGCTGCAGTATGAAAAACCAGTCAGGTTTCTCCTTAGACATTGACTGTCTCCAGTCGTTCTTCTAACATCCACAGAGCCTGGAGGCTGAAAGTTGAGCATCTCTTGCAAAGGGCAACCTCAGCCAGCTCTTCTTGACAGGGTTTTGATGCAGAACAGCAACAGCAAGTCAGGCTGGGGAGATCCTCTACATCTGTTTTGAGCAATTAATCCCCTTGAGGTAAGTCCACTCACATGCAACTAATTTTGCAGTGTTTTAGCTAGAATGTGATTGAGTGAGCAGGCTGGAAATTGAAGAAACTTGGTATTTATTTTGTGAAAACAAATGAGGAGGCCATTAACCTTCCCAAAGAACTGATTACTGTATATATTTAAAAATATTAGTCCTTTCTCTTCCCAGGCTTGAGAACTGTGCAACAGCTTTAGTGACAATCAAGATTGTGCTGCTTGTCAACACTAAACCAAGACAGATTATTGTGATGAGGGAATCACAACTCTCCAAACATAAACATGAAACCTAACCCTATAAACTCCTGTAGCCTCTCTCGGTATCAATCAGCTATAAATTAGATTCTCTTTCTCACTGAAGATAATTTCTTACACCATACCGATATAGATTAAACCCTCTCTTAGAATTTAGTGTCTATTTGGACTTGAGTAAGAATGTCAAAATCCTTGTATTCCTACAATATCTGGGATCACAAAAAAGTAAATTCCATTGCTAGGTTTACTAAACATCATCAGATTGGATGTGCATTTATTTTATAATTCCACTGCCAACGTCCAGACATGAATGACAGTTCTGCTCTAGATATATTTTCTTTTCTGTATAGATATAGATATTTAACAACACAAATTTTCTTTGAAATAACGGCAAAGTGGGTATCAAAACCTCTTTGTTCTGGCTTGGCATGAAATCGGTGTTAAAAATTAACATGTTTAGTCAAGTTCAAGTTCGGCTAGGGACTATTTTTTTTATCCCCGGTAAATAGTTCTCATGTGGTATAGGCTCATCAAAACTGGAGTGTCCCACAGAACACTGTTTTAAAATAATTCTTTGATAGTGTATCCACCCACTGTGAACAAACCTGGGTGCAGGAGACTTAGAATACCTGAGCAAGCATTTGCCTTAAAAGTGTACCTTATAACAATTTTATTCTTTATCTGCCTCCACCTCCCCATTGCTTCCAAATACTTTTCCACCTTATTACACAGTTTTACTCATACCTGACAGAGAGATATTAAAATATTATTAAAACATTGGTAGCTGAATAGAGGAAGAATACCCAGATATCTACCCCCCCACCGATGAACAAGAAGTAAGTATATTACTGTCAGATACTGCAGAAATCACACAGGAGTTTGCTGTATGAAAGTCACAGAAACTTAGGCTTTATAATTTCTTCTTCTCCTGCAACTGCTCGTCTTACTTCCTGGATGTGTACAAGGAAACTTCCAGGGTAGACACTATTTAGCCACAACTTGGTGTGAAGGAATGCCATTATTAGCTCAGTCACCCGCAATTTCTGACATCAGACTGTTTTACAAAAGTACATTTTTTCTGTGTTAGAAAGTCAAATGCAAATTCAATCTCCTCCTGGTGTCCCCCCACAACAGAACTTCGGGATGAACTTTATTCACTTATTTGGAGAAGGTTTATAACACTGGCTGCAGACAAACCTGCAGACAGGAGCTCTGTAAGTATTCTAACACATTGCCTGGCCAGCAAACACAGCTCTTCACCTTCAGGTTCCCTCCTCTTTTACTTTGGTATTGAAAATAATTTTTATGTTTTAATCAAATGCTTAGACAAGTGTAGAATTCACCAGCTAAGGCTATATTTAACCCAAGGATTAATTGAACCTACTGCTTCCAAATGGCAGGTTAATACAAAGAAAATATTTAGGTAAGTTACAGCTTAAAATTAAAATGATATTTTAAGAACTGAGTATGTCTCCTCTAATCAGTGTTTCTCCACTAATCATGAAGAAATTATGACTGGGATGCAGAGATACATGAATGAGCACATTTGAAAGGTCAAAGCATATAAATAATTATTATTGCTTTTTAATTTTTTTTACCTGCAATAAAGAGATTGAGATGAGCTGAATTACTGAATTTCTAGCTGAAATACTTGGGGATTTGCAAGTCATTGAATTTTAGAAATAACAGAATCTGTTGTTCGAAGCAGGTATGTGTCTTGAGCCCTCTTTCCCTGTGGAGCTCTTTTATGCCCAAATCTAATGACTGATTTCTTCCACGTTTACCTTCAAAAGATATCAGACATTCTCTTTTCTCTTCAGCCCTCAAATACAGAAAGATTTCACTCCTTCTTCACCTCCCCAAGCCTCTTACTGGTTGTTGAAAGACAAATAATTTTATTTTTTCGAATCAGAGATAAGTTTGTGTTATTGACAGAATAAAGTGATCTAATTTCCAAAGAGCTTTTACAGTCATTTCAGAGATATCTTAGCCCTTGTTCTGATGGCAGTTCATGTTCTCCATGTGTCCAGAAAGGTAACAAACATTTAGATAATGCTTTACTTGGCTGTGGATTAACTGCTCTGGCTGATGAAAAGAAAGAACAGAACTGTTTCAAGTATTGCCATAAATTGATGCGGTTTATCTACCTTTAACTGAAAGAACAGGAAGAATGTCCGTGCTTAAGAAAGTTTTTATGGGTGGATCCACTCTCAGATAGGTCCTGGACTGCTACATCCATTGCTCAAGGCTGAATTGCTTAGCTTGAAGCAAGCACAACCAGGATTATTTCTACAGGATAGTTAGTCATACAAAACGAGTTATTGTGAAAATTTACTTTCACTTCAAGAAACATCATTGTTGGAGAGGGCCTCCGTGAGGAAAATTTCATCTTAGGAAGATACAAATATTGTGAAAAGTGAAGGGACATAATGAAAACACAGAACTGAGATACATAATCAATGGCAAGCACTGATAAGTGGATTACTGTGCTATCTAAAGAATTATTTTCACATTTTACACTTTTCCTCACTTGGAACACATCATTTCACCGCATCCTAGACTGCACGAATGATTATCATACAGTGAACTCAGTGTGTCTTTTTGTATCAATGGACTGTAAGTTCTCATAAAAAGCACACAGAGCTCTTAAAAAATAAAATAGAATGAAAAAAAAGAAGCATTGGATAAAATCCAGCCTGGAGATTTATTCTGGGTTTTATGTGAAAAAAGTGAATGTACTTTATGATCCCTCTGGGTACCACAGTTCTTAAACCTTGTGAATTTTAATATGAGTATATGAAACCATACGGATCTGAATAAGATTTATTAACAATGTACACTTTAAATCATTGTCTACACATAGCAAAAAAAAAAAAAAAAATCATCTCATTACTAGTTTCTTCTCCCCCTGAACTTTCCCTTTAAATCTTGTAAACCTGATAAAAGAAGTTCGGGAGATGTCACAAGTTAAAACTGTTTTCCTATCATCAGGTCAATAAGATTTCATGTATTTTCAGACCATTTTATGATTTACAGTTCTCACATTCCAGTCTGGTTCTGACTATAACAAGGTCCCAGCGACTGTCACATCCATGAGTCACATTATTAATCCACTGCCAGACTCCGTTTGAACTGCTACACTTGTAAAGGAGCCAGCACGAAAGTCTTGGGTTTTTGCAGACTGTCTGCTAGATCCTTAGTGAGTGTAAACTAAAGAAGTTTCATAGACTTCAATACAATTCCAGCCAAGTACAGCCACTGATAGTCCCTTGGTGCTTATCTCAACTCCTATTGACTTATTAGGTGTCTAAATAGCAGTAGCATGTAAGTATCAGAGTCACAGAACCTGTATTTTAGAGACACAACAGAAAAATATTTGAAGATGACAGTGACAACAGAATGCTTCTAGTGCACTGGTTCACAGAGATCAATCTTAAAGAGCTTACTACAGTCAATAATACATTTTAGCAACCAGTTTTTCTAGTGTTGTCTTGCTACCTTCTGTACCATGAAGCCATTGATGTTAACAACAATTTTACTCAAGATGGTGTGGATCTAGAGGTATGCAACCAGACTACATTCCTCTCATGGATGGACAGGGTTGAAATCCTTACTGGCAGCTCACAGGCACAAATATTAGCCTAATAAATGGCTAAGAATCATGTTACAGCATGTGTACAGCACAATTTTATTACAAATATATTTTAAATTCGGAGCAATTTTTTGTAATAAACTACTGAAGACTGACTTATGGACCAAGTCCTTTTGGATGACATGGCATTGAGAAACAGCAACAGCATTATTGCCCTTTCTCAGGAGAGTTCACACTTGAATCCAGAATAGGAAAAAATAAATGCAATCAGACAAATCAGGGACTGTGAGAAAGTCATGAGACAAAATTTACCACAGCACATCACTGGTTTAGCAACTGCTAGTGTCCTTCTCTGTTGTGGAAAGAAAGTTTAAGGAGGGATTTTGAGGGAAATAACACAGCAGCTATGTTAAATGAAATATGAGGGGCATGATGGGGAAAAAAAAAATCAAACTCACTTGCTTTAAAATTCATAACATGGATGGTGAAAAGTGGTAATAAGGTTGGAGATGAAGCTGGTATTTCAATATTGAATCAGAGATGATAGGAGGACCCTTAAAACTAAGGCAAGTTGGTGGGATACTGCATATGGGAAGAGAGGTCACAAGTAAGGCAAAATGGACAGGACATTGCAATAGCTGTCACAGCAGATTTGGTATATAAGAATACGTTTGCCAAAGCCAGACAAAGGATTTTTTTATAACAGAAGTGTGAGACAATGCAAGCCTGGAGAAGAGCTCTAGCTGAAGATGGGTAGGAAGGGACATATCCTACACTTGTTATACGGGAGGAACGTGACCACATTGATATTGTTTGGATGTGGTGGTCTAGTGTATAAGTGACTATGGTTATGACCAGGCAGATCACCATCTTGACTGTCAACATGATTGAGATAAAGCAGCAGGGAACATAGGAAATTAGAAAAGACAGGATAAAGCAAGAGGTGTCGCAACAACTACAAGTTTTCTATCACAAGTATGCAGCTCAATTTGTGTTTGCAGAAAGAATTACTTAAATACAGAAAATACAGTGCAAGGAAAACGGAACAAAAGGATCTGGAAGACTGTTCACAGAGAATAGAAAGGGAAAAGGCGAAAGATCCTCTGAAATATATAGAAGGAATCAGATGGAAAATGAGCCAGAAAAAGTTAAATTCCCAAAACCCAAAGGAGAAAAAATTTTCAAGAAAAGCAGCGGTAACAGTACAGAAGACATTGGGGGAACATCAAAGGAGGACATAATGTTAGTTGAAACACTCCACAGAGGTTGTGGAGGTTGTGGTCAGACTCCAGAGAGGCTGTGGAGTCTCCCAACTTGGAGATATTTAAAAGCCATCTGGACATCATCCTGGGCAACTGGCTCTAGGTGGTCCTTCTTGAGCAGGTGAGTTGGACCAGATAACTTCTGGACACCTCTTCCAACCTCAACCATTCTGTGAAAGTTTGCTTATGAATACTTGAGAAAAAATATGGAAGTGGTCTTTGGGGAGTTAAAATCATGCTTTGCCTGACAGAATCCAGGGTGGATTTGGTGGATGTGACTCCATAACAACATGGCTAACGACACTGGAATTTAATTTTTGATAAAAAGAGAGTAGAAACACATTTAAATGGTGTCTCAAAGATTAGTGAAATTTTTTTTAAAAAAAGAGCAGAGAAGTAAATGGATGGTCAGCTCAGAAGACTGGAAAGACTAAGGTCCCTGGAACAAGGAAGTCTAGAGAGAATAATGAATGAGAAATATCTACACGTATAGAAGGGGAGAAGGAGAAGGTAAGAGCTAGGTGCATGCCTCCATGGAAGTCTTGCTGTATCTTTTCTGCTCTCTGATGGAGACAGTCAATGACAGCAGTGGGAGGCTGTAGGGGACATACCTAAAACTAAAATTGCAAGTGTTTTTAGGGTGTCCTACATTTTATTTTGGAGTTAAAGTACTCAAAAGTCCGTTGCAAATCAAATGAAGCTATTTGCATTCAGGTATAATTCTTACCATTTGCAAGGTATATGTCCACATTTGAGCTGATCGCCCTAAGCTCCCTTCACAGACAGTGAAGAGAAATAGGTACCTCTAGGGAACTACTTGGGCTGACTTACCTTTGACACTCACATTTGGATGAGATGTGTTGGTCTGTTATCTCTGTTTCTTTCCAGTGACTGCAAAGGGAACCTTGGGTAACTAGTTCCAACTTCAGTGCCTATTGATCTATCTATATGATCTGCTTCTGGCCAGCAGAATCTCACCTTTGAATTGGTATTTTAAACATATCAAAAATAATTAACACCTCCTTGGTCCAAAATACTCTAAAATCATTTGAGAGTTGTTCTGAAATGCCCAAACAAGTCATATAGGCTGAAATCATAAGAATCCACTGGCAGTATGAATTATATCCCTTTACTGCTAAAATTCTGCAGTCCAAAGGACATTTACAGAAACATTAATTTAGGTCCAGAGACTCATTTTATCTCTAATAGTCACCTTTGCATTGGATCATGCCCAGATACTATGTTCTGAAATCACAGGAAATTAGGGAGATGTCTGTAACCATGCCAGATGGCAGTAAACAGAAATCTTACAGTAAAGGACAGTAGGTTATTTACTTTATTTTTGCTCATATATTTATTTCTACTATTGAGGGTGACAGTGCTGATTCTGTTCCCTTTCATATATAAATATATATATTTACAATGTATGTAAATGCATATACATTTATATACACATACTATTTATATTATGGCTGCTTCTCTATTCTGGTAGTGATAGCAGAACCAAAAACTCACTTGGTCATATCCCCTCTCCTCTAACATCTGCTTGCCTTTTCATACATACACATCTGGGACAACGTTCTTTGAACTTAATTCACCTCTTTACTTAGTCAGCCCAGAGAGTATAAGAAAAGGTAATTTCATGCAAGAGACCTTGGCTGGGGATGATTTCAAATAAATATGAATTATGACAGTTATAAAAATAGCAATATAATCCACCCTTCCTCTTGGGTGTGTTGCCATTATTCCCTCTGTATGGGTCCAAACTCAGTTTTAAAAAGGAAGTTTAGGTAAGTACAGATACCGATGCTCACAGTCAATTTGTGTTAGTGCAGCACCACTTACATACAGGGAAGGATGGCTCAGCCTGGCTGTTTGCATTGGAACATAATGTCCAATTTATTTCCCTTTACTAAGCTGGAGTGGCTCTAAGACTCTTTTAGCTGGTGACCTAGAAGAAACCTGAAACTATCGCAGCAGCTTTGGATTGCCAGACTAGCAGGCTACTGCCAGGCATTATTGACTCTGCTCTGCAATATGGTCTCAAGCTATTTGCATTGGCTCTGCTGCTAGGCGAGCTGTCGTCTGGCCATTTCCACCAGTTTTTCTTCACCAAAGAAGCAGTCTAACCCTCAGCTTTCAGCGGTTACAAAGCACCGTTGTTTTCTATTTAGAAGTGAAAGAGAGAGTTGAAAGCTTAGACTGGCATTCTTCACCCTGACACCGTGTAGAAGCACTTCACATCATTAGCTCAGTATCTGCCAACACACTGGCATGCTGCTCGGGAATGCTCCTTACTTCCAAAAACAACAAAGCAAGAACAAGGAAAAAGCATATATTTCACACGAAATAAAGGAAGTTTCAGAGTCTGTAACATGTACTCCAATCTGATCCCACAGAGCTGTGAAGAAATTTCTTATGACTCTCAAAGCAAAAAAAAGTTAGAAATTATAGAAATACAGGCTACAGGAAACCTCAAAAGGGACCTTGGGTCTACCCTCTGTGGTTAGACACCACAGGATTACTTCGTCAGAAAGCAATGCTCTGACACAAAACCCAAATCTCTATGGCAGATAAGTATCTTCATAACAGCCATAGAAGTGGGGAATTACTAGTGTGAGGTTTGCATAGCCATGCTATCAAACCCAAGACCAATAGTAAAAGACCAAAAGCTACCACTGTGTCACAGGAAAAGATCAGAAGAGATTCAAGACATCTTCCTTTATCAGAATGGAGCCAATTGCAACTCAGATCATCCAACAGTCCCCGTTGGTGTAATGACAGGGAAAAAAATTCTTCTGGAACCTGATTCTGACAGTCACTTAATCCAGAGTGCCTCAACAGGATGTGTTAATGCGTACCAGTAATAGTTTGATTTACCAGAAGAACAAGAGTATTCTCTACCTGTATCTTTTATCTGTTACTGACTGCTATTACTAAAATCACTTTTCACCATACTTCCTCTCAAGCTCTTTTGATACTTTTTTTTTTCCTAGGTAAATGTTAGACTCACAGAAACAGAAGAATCGAGTTGGAAAGGATTGTGGAGGTCTCTAACTCAGCTTCTTGCTCAGAGGATGGCTAACTTCAAGGTTAGATCAAATAACTCAGGGCCTTACCAGGTGTTTTGAAAGTTTCTGAGGACAAAGCTTCCACAAGGTCTCTAGACAATCTAATCCAGCGGTTAAACCTTTTATTGAAAACAAGAAAAAAGTTATTACAGTCAGAATTTCTGCTATTGCTAATTGTGACTTTTGCCTCTTTTTTTCTTGCTGTGGCCTTCTGAGAAGGTGGTGGCTGTGTTCTTCTGTCTTCAGGTATGTAAATCAGAGATGTAGAGGTTTCCTGGGGAAGGGGTGGGTATGTGTGATATTGGCCACAGCATTTCAGTTTAGATCGCAGAAGCGCTAGATGGAATAGAATTATCATTTGTCTTGACCTTCTGGCTGTGGTCTTTATAAAGTAGCCCAGTATGCAGCCAGCCTACATACTGCAGAGACACACTGCTAACATTTTTGGCCTGTTGAGTACCAGCCACTTCCCTATCTTTATTGATGCACGGGGTTAGTCTGTCTTGGATGTAGGACTTCACATTTGTCTTTGTTGAAATGCATGGTGCTTCTCCTAAACCCATTCCTCTGAAAGGCGGCCCTGCCCTGCTGTGGTTTGACACTACTCCCGTAGGGTGCCACTTGTGTATGAGGTAAGGCTGCATTCCTGTCCCATTCTCCAGGTTTTCAGTGGATACATTAATCAGTATAGGCACAATAACAGCTCCTCAGGAATGTCGTTTGTAGCCTCACACAAGTTAGATTTCAAACATTAGCTTGTTGTCACATAATAAAATACCTAAACTCTTTGAAATGATGCACAATTTAAGTGAGAGATTTTGAAGAGCTGAACGCTATCCTAAGTCTGGCAACCCAAGTAGATTTTCACCCACCCTACAGTCCACCTGTGTACTCCTTACCTTCTTTGACTACAGTCTGGATATAGGGCTATTTTGTGATACCCTGTCAAAAACCTTACTTAAGTTTGTCTCTTCTTGCTTCTCCTATTACCCCCAAGCTGTAACAGATGTTCTTATTTTTACTTCATATAATCAAATTTCTTTCTGCTCATACTGTGTGTACTCCCAAACATATATATGTTACTCAGAATTCAGAAATAGTTCACTTAAGAACACTTGTAAAGCCTGTAGTGATGAATATATCTACATCACCAAGCAGTTGATATAAGCACTACAGGTGCTGGAGAAAGAACTAAGCAGAACTATTCCAAGGGCACTGAGGGCCACATGTCCAAAGCTTATACAGACAATGTTTCCAAAACAGCCCTGTCTTTGGTATCTGTTCACCCAGTGCTTGCCCAAAAAGTTTTCTTCCTTACTTTTTACTGTGTAGCTGCCCATAAGAATTATGGATTAATTTTGTTGCTTCAGGCTTCAGTTGAACACTGTTCTAAACAAGCTAGTCAGCAATGTTTACTGAATAAAAGATCAACATAAAATTAGTAAGAAAGCAAAAAAAAAAGGAAGTTAACTTAAAAACAAAACCAAACAAACACACAAACCCCTACCCCTCCAAAAAAAGCACACACACCAAAAAAAAGCAAGCAGCTGCTGAACGTCCAGTCCATGACAATGTACTCAAGTGAGCCATGTCTCTTGATTTGTACCTAGCCTGAAATGGAAGAAGCATCATTTGTAGAAACAGGCAATTAAAACCAGGAGACATAATGCAGTAAAAAATAACTCTTATGATGCTGCTGCCTAGGTGCTGGCACAGCAAATCCTCAGAACTACAGGTCATTGCTGTGGCATGAAGAAAACTAGTTTGATAGAGAGATAGGAAAGGATAGTAGGACACCCTTTTATGCTTTAGGAGAGTATGAAAAATGCAGCATGGCAGAGCAGAGAACATTCTTGGCAGATGTATGAAGCATGTGTTCTGTATGTGCTCTGTATGGAAGCAGGGAATGCTCAGTGGAGCTCTGAATCCTCTCAGCCAGAGCCCAGACACTCTGTGAAATAAAAACCCAGACACTGGTCTGGCTGAAAGCATTGGAACTAAGCTGAAAACACATGTGATTACTTGTGTAGGTGACAAGAGAAACTGGAATATAAAGTACTCTAGACAGTCAATAAACCTGTCTTACAAACTTCCTTTTGTCCTCAGTGAAGAAAAAAACCTCAAGTGTGGCTGAACATAAGCGTCAAATGTTTTAGTAAAGGCACAGTTAGGTTTTCTCCCTGCGAATAAGACTACATATTCAAAATATCCAGAGAATATTTGCAGCTCTGTACCCTAACTTCTGCTCCGACAGAAGTTAGCACATTAAAGATTTCTTGGTGCATCACTACCATGTATTCTGTAAACTATGCTGCAGTGTTTGGATGACCAATGACAGCTGTGAAATCTAACTTCTCTCTCTTGGAACAGCATGCTTCCCTACATAATCTTGGATGACTCAAACACCAGAGTAATCCTTTATCACCATAAGGATCCTGACATCAAATATAGATAAGAACAGTTTTGAATGCAAACAGTTTACAACTAGCTGGCCAACTTTTTTTACTTTTTTTTTTTTTCCAGCTTTCAATGGAAAAGGCTGTAAAAGGAAAGGAAAAGAATAAGAAAATTGGATTTTTCCTACTGTCAACAAGTATCCCTAGTTAAGACTGTCATAATGCTACTTGTGAGCATTTATGATGAACACAATGAAAATAAATTGATTACTTCCAAGAAGCAGCTGATAGTGTTTTCATCATGATTGCCATAAGCACCTTTTTTTCAAGAAAGGAGATATGTAAACATTCCATATTCACTAAATTATAGTGATGCAGTGACTTGCAAGCTGACACAAGAAACTTTCCACAAGTGATAATGCATTCCAAGTTTAAAAGAAGTTCCCTCAGTTTCTCCAAAAGCACTAGAAAACTTTGCTATTTACAGGTCATGAGACCACAGGGTGGAAAGCTGAGGGTGGAAAGCACTGCTGGACATCACCAAGTCCAACTGCAATAGGTTTTCCAGGACCATACTCAGCTGGGCTTCGAATGTCTTTAAGCATGGACACTCTACAGCCCCTCTGGATAATCTATTCCATTGTTCAACCACCCTCATGGAAAAAACAGTTTCTTAAGTTTAAATATAATTTCCTGCATTTCAATTTGTGCCTAATGTCCCTTATCCTGTCACAGGGCACTGTGGAGTCTGGCTCTGTTTTCTCTGCTTTCCTCACCCACACATCTCCTTCCCCCACCAGGTACCTATACACATTCATCCCCCTGAGCCTTCTCTTCTCCAGTCTGAGCAACTGCAGCTCTCTCAGCCTCTCCTCATGACAGATGTTCCAATTCCTCAGTCATCATTGTGACCCTTTGATAGACTCATTCCAGTATGACCATGTCTCTTTCGCACTGGGGAGCCCAGCACTGAACCCAAAGGTTTCTGATGTATCAGCCTTTCCTCCCTGTTTTACGTGACTTGCCGAGGCTGCACTCCATCCCATCACAGAGGTCTATAATGAAAATGAGTAGTGTTGGGCCTAGTATCAACCCTTGGGGTACACAGCTAGTGACTAGACTCCAGCTGAGGTTCATGTCACCAACCATAACCCTTTGAACCCCAGAGTTCAGCCAGTTTTCAAGCCATCTTGCCATCCACTTACCTCACCCATACTTCATCATCTTGTCTACGGGGATCTTAAGTGTCAGAAACCTTACTGAATTTAGGGCTGAGTAAACCATCTCATTATAGAACACAATAGGGTTGATCAACCATGCTGGCTTCCAAATCCATGCTGACTGTGCTCAATCACTTTCTTATCCTTAATGTTTCCAGAAGGTTTTGCTTCATCGCCTTCCAAGGATGAAGTGAGTCTGACCAACCAATATTTCCCTGAGTTCTTGTTCTTCTTCTTACCCTTCTTGAAGATAAGGGTGACAGGAAGTGGGGGGAAAAAAATACCACCAAAAAAAACCCCAACACACGAAAAATCCAAACAAAACCAAAACACTCCCCTGGACCTCTTTACTTTCCAGCATGTTCTGTGACAGGATTCTTCTGAGCAGGTCCCTGAACAGGCCAGGAATAACCACGTGAATCAACATCAAGGGGGAAATAGTCCAAGGGCTGGGAACATCTAGGCAGTCTCTCCAGAGTATCCCAAATCCAAGCCTCCAAGCAGCAGCAAACAGCCCTAGAAAGCAAATCAGGTTAGCAGACAGGGCCTCTGTCCCCTGCAGCAGGGAGTCTCCTATCACTGTCTCTCACCAGTTCCTCCTGGTACTTTCGCAACTATCAGGCTCAGATGCTTTATTGTCAAGAGTTCATTAACCCTAATCTGCTACCAGGGTACTGACCTATTCATTCTGTAGTTGCAGATCTGCAGTGTGGAACAGGAACCGTCCTTCTGGCATCAGAAGTCATAAGATTCCAGCCTTCACCACTACAAGAGTTTCCATTTCTCAACCTGATAAACAGCCATTTTGGCTGCCCCTCCTTCACTACAGCTGGGGGTTCAGGCTACTGAAGCTGCACAGCCTCAGAGAAGAGCCCATCAGTCCCTTTCTCATCACCTTTGATGCTGTGCAGTCTGCTGGCCTCTACCAGTACACATCTACAGGCAAGGAGCCCATGTACCCCAAGTTCTAGCACCTGCAGCCCCAGGTGTGGAGAGCTGCATCCTAGTTTGGGAAGTTGTTCTGGGATAGTGGGCCTATATGGGGCATCATTACCATGTCTGGATATATCTCTGTCGTTTCAAGCCCCCACCCATAAAATCTGCTTCCTCTGTGAGCTGCACCCTAGGCTGGCACTTATAGAAGCCTCTCCCCAGCACTATGTTGAGGGGTGTCTGACCCTATTCTGGAGTCAGTTGGGACAGCTTCAAGCACCCTTTGGTGAAGAACAGCTGACAGAGCTTATTAGAAGATGCTGGAGGTTACAGAAAGTCACAACCTCTTGCTAGCCTTTCCCAGGAGGAGCAGGGCACTCCATCTTTCCTTGAAGAGGTGCCTGATGATCCCAGAAGAAGCCTCAAGAAGATCTAGAAGGTATCAAGGCAGAACCCAGAAACTGCTGTGCAAGTTGCTGCATCTGTTGGCTGCAATCTAATGATGGAGATGAAGGAGAAACTTGGTGTTAATCTGTATCCAAGGCTGTCATCCCTGCAATAGGAGCTGGCCTCAGGGCACCTTAAACTGGAAATGAACTACTTTTAGCTGTGCTGGCAGATGCTTGTCCACATTGTAAAGCAACCACCAACTCTTGACACAAATCTGCTTCTTTTCAGGCCGAGGACTAGGATTTGCTAAAAGAGTATCTTGCAAAATTTATGCCCAAATTTACAGTGTTGTTAGTCATTCCTTTATAGAAGTTACAGAAATTACCGCATCATAAATAATGTGTCTCACCTGACAGTGGGGCAAAGATGGTCTGACAGATTGAAGGCAGTCAGAGGTCAGCAAAGGCAATTACATAGATGGGCAATTACAGAAGGAATGAAGCAATAAAATCGGCCTTGTGATGCATAGTTCCCCAAGCAACAACAGAGTGATAGAAGCTAAAGAAAATATCAGGGTAAAAGAATAGTTAGAACAGCAAACTGTGCCAGCTTTTGCCTCAGAAGTCAACATAAGATTTGTTACACCTCCACGATCATAGTCTTCAGGTATTGTTTGTGCTAAATACCAGCTCTCTTCTAGAAAATTAAATTGTTGCTTCAAACCTGCTGTGTGTTTGTCCGATCTTCTGAGACTTTGCAGTGCTGTACGAGTTAGTTTGCATGCCATAATGTGAAAGCTGTGTTGTAATCACAAACCATTTTTCCACTGGGAAAGTGAATCTGGCCATGCGCAAACATTCAATCTCAAAGACCACACTGCAGAGCAGTGAAAGATGTCCACACACCACACATATGGCAGCACATACAAGGGAGAGGAGTGATCATCTAGTTTGGTTTTGTGGATTCATTTCACTGTTAACAGTGATTTGTGCGTTCAGGTCTAGTGCAGAAGAAAAATTGCCAAATATTGTGTGAGCCCAAGTATGGTGTACTGTGTAACAACCAACCCCATGTGGTGTTAATTGTGAAAACAGTGTGAAACATCCTCCCCAGTCTGACTTGCTTTTCAGAAAAGCTAAAAGACACTTCTGCCCTAAGGTCTATCAGAACTGCTGGTGCTCAGCTTTTACTGGAATTCCAGGGGAAACAAAGCAAAAAATGAGGAGGATGAGAAGCAATTGAAACCATAAATGACTATTTATAGTTCCCTAGCATGGACATGAAACCCAGACTGTCAGAATGATTGAATTGTGCTTGGTTTTTGTATTGCTGGTCTGATCGAGAATGGCAGCATGCATATAACTTTAAAAAAAAAGAAGTATTTTTCCTTTTGAATCTTGTGCTGACAGACACATAACATATGTGTCTTTAAGGCTCCTCAGTCCTTACAGGAATTCTGCTTACATTAAGGTTGAGAGGTTTGAGTGCTTTCTGGATGAATGACTGCAGGGTAGCCGTCGGGCGGCTGCGGCAGCGGGCTGGCACGTCCGGCTGCGGCCAGCCCCTGGCAGTCTGCAGGGTGCTGGGAGGGCTGGGGAGAGGCAGAGAGCAGTTCTTGCTGAAGGAGTGCCAAAAACCACTGAGTACTCGCTATCTGACGAGCGAAAAACTTCATCCCCGATTTCTGTGGATGGCAGAGTGATACAATCACCTCCAAACTGAGGAAGTTGAAGAGCAGTAGCTACCAGCTTTTTCAGGCTGTGCCTGAGCTGTGCTCCTGCGGTGCTGAGAAACACAAAGTAGGTTTAAATGAATGAAGTTGGTTTCAGAGTCAGTCTGCTGAGGTACAGCCTGCAGTATAGACATAGTCCTAGATAATCATCCTGCTTTTCAAATAGATACAATTGGTGTTCTGTGCTGGAAAATTAGGCAAGTCACCCATGTATCCTTATATCAGTTATCCACCTTTGAAGGAGGTCATAGGGCTTTCTGCTACACTCCAGGCACAGATGGCTGCCCCTGAGAGTGCATACAACAGGTAATCTCTTGTATGGGAAACTAGCTGTTACTGCATTACAAATTAATACTAAGTGCTGAGTATTCACATCTGTTGTTAACACCATTAGAAATTGCAGCAAAATCATCCAGCCATGAAAACTTTCCCAGCTGAAGGCTTGGGAAGTGTTAGCTGTTTTTTGTATCTATTTTTATTTGCTGAGGAACATGGGTTTCTCCCAAACATCCCCATATTAGATCCATATGAACTACTGATCCCCACCCTATACACACACTTCTCGCTCTGGAGTGTTATACTGGGGTCACTGTGGCAGAATACATTCAGCCTGAGGAAGAAATAAGGATGAGGGAAGCCTAAGAGGAATTAGGTCTGAGGAAATAAGGATGAATATATAAAATGTGCTTCTGAGCATAAACGACTTGCTGTGTACCAGAGCCTGATTCAAATATCCTTTGTGATCAACAGCAGCATTAGGAAGCTGAGTAACAGAGATTGTATTCAAGGGAAGGAAAACAGCTGCAAGAAGAGAATCCATTAGTGAAATCTGGACGTATGTCCAGAGGAACTTGGCATAAAGATGCCTTACAGTTTTTATAAATGTAAAAGACATACAAAAATGCATCTCTTTCCAGTAATGCCTGAATAGTCAGGAGCACATAGGTTGTCTATGGAAAAAAGAGGCACTCACTAAGGACAGCTGAATGCGATTATATGAGAGGTTTCACCTTCCTTCTTCCTTCTGCTCAGTTTTTTAACAAGAATTAGGCAAAAGCAACAGTTTTATATGTGTCTGTGTGTATATATTTATGAATGAAAGAAAAACCCTCATGACAAGCATTACCTACGTCTACTGCTACGAGGCAACTGCTTCAAAGCACTGGGGCTTTCAGTCACCTGGTTATTCTCATCCATGTCATTACGTTTGTTTGTTAGGATCACCCCAGAATAAGTGATGCAAACAGAGGCTAAAAAATAGTTTCAAAAATTAAAGAAAGTGTCAGACTAAGCAGCAAATCCTTTTTTTAGGGCTGCACTGAATTAAGAGCTGAGAGGAAACTATAAATCCTAGAATTTTGGTCATTCTCCTGCTAGAGACGTGCCACTTGTTTGCGTTCTCCCCAGGCACAAACACTGGGGACATGTTTACAGCCTAACCATGATCCTCCTTTCCACATTCAGGGAATCCTGAACTACTACAAGTCTACTGTGGTGGTACTTTCAAGTACAAGTGCTTCTCATCATATTTGTGAAGTACTCTGTAATTGCAGAATGCACAGACACTCATTTTTACACCAAATGTAAGGAAGTTCTTATATATATTTCTTTATTAGGTGGCTTTAAACTACATTTTAGTTATTTCAAATCAAAAATTTAAGGCAAAAATGATGATACCTATGAATAAAGTTGAGTTTTCAGTTGGAAATTGGTCCAGCAATCAAAGAAATCTACTGTAGATTTACAAAGTTCCAGATAAATTGCTACATCCATATCTGAGAGCTTGCAAATTATTGCCAGTACTGATGTTAAAATATTCTGTCAATCAGAAAGCTAGTACTAAGGATTATCAAGTGCTATTGAAAGTGGCAGAAGTTGTAGCAATTCCTTCAAGAATGGGGTCTTATCTTCACCTAGATTGCATCTGCAGCCTTGCAAATAGCATGCCATTTTTTTCTGCCTCTTGCTAAAAACTGCAGGAAACTCAGAAAGAGACCAATTTTCCAGCTGCGCAGGTACTGGAGATTTCCAATTGACCTCAAGCTCTATGCTGACATAATACAGCTTGTAGTTAACTGTCAAATTCTTTAGAGACTTGTATATATTTTTAAAACGTGTTTTATGGCATAAGTGGATAAATATATAGATTTTTATAGGAGCACATGTGTGTGTGTAGCCTGGTTAGTCTATTATAGAATACACTGAACTAAAGTTTTATGCTCATATATTGGCTTAGAAGTGTATTCAAATTTCTTTTCAACCATTACCTCCTCCGGATGTTATTTTCTCAGACATTTTTTTAATAAATGTATAAGCCATTTCTAAGCTATCGCTTAATATAGTAAGTTGAAATGCTTTTTCTTAATGAATGAAAAAAAAAAGTACTACTTCTATCAATTTAATTATAAATAATTCCTGTTTGAACAACATTTTTCCTCTTCTGGATTGAGGCATAAATTGTGAAAATCCTACTTGGGATAAATTTTCTTGTAAGGTAGCATGAGATCAAAGTGAATTTCTAAAATAGTTTATTGTGGTGGGTCTAGAGAGAATTTCTCTTTCTCCCTCATTTCTCCAGATTTTCTCTAAACAAATGAATTTTCTAGGGACCTAAAAGAACCCCATTCTCTCTTAGCCCCCTATTTTCTGTCATGTGTATCTGTAGCTTCTAGTCAGAGTTTTTAATGCTTTTATTCCAAATAAATATAGTTTTCCAGATTTTATTGTCTCGCTGTGACTGGTAGCTAGGAATAAGGAATACTCAAATCAATAATCAAACTATTCCCACCCAATCCAATCCCATCCATACTATGAATACCAGACCAGAATTTTTTTTTTTCTTTTTTCTCTAAGCACAATGTCTATGTTAGTACTAGAACAGAAAAAGCACAGACTGGCACCAGCCAGAGCCAGGTAGGGCAAAACCAGCTGGATTGCCATGTTGGCTGCGTGCAGGCAGCGTTGGCAGCAGCAGGAAGGAGTTCAAGGAGACCCAACGTCCTGGAGACAATACCTCAGATTCAGAACTAGCTGACTAGCAAACCAGGAGGAATTCATTCTGAGTGCAGTATCATACCGGTACTGTTCACAGGGCTTCAGCATCACAACTGTGTTAAGCTAATCAAAGTCAACCAAAGGGAAGTTACCCCATACGCCTCCCTTGTGCCAGCTCTAGCACTTGTGTGGCTGGGTAGGGAGCCAAGGCAGTTCTAGCTGGAGACTAGCTGGATCAGGAAAACAACTTGGCAAAACAGGGGACAAAAGAAAAAGCTGGGTTGTCTGCAGCTTCAGCTCTGCTGCCACAGGAGCTGTAGAGGCAAGAGGAAGAACCAGGCTGTCGTCAATCTAGAAACCAGCTTCTGCTTATCAGACCTTATGCACAGAGGACACCATTGTCATCTCTGACTCTTTTGTGAGAAGGGAAAAGCTGTCTCTGGGCTTCCCATACACACCTTTCTAGAGGAAGCTGTCCCTGCCCGGGGCAGGGGGGTTGGAAATAGATGATCTTTAAGGTCCCTTCCAACTCTAATCATTCTATGATTCTATATGCTTTCCTTTCTCCTTCTATCCACTATATGTGACCTGTATGTGGAGACTTCATTGCAGAGAGGAATCTGGGTAGACTTCAATGCTGGAATGGTCAGAAGAAAAACAAAGTAAAACTGCTTTAACTGAGACATTCAGGAAACGAGTGAGAGCAGTCAGAAGCCAAGAGCTTGGTGAAGACAACCAGTAACCAGTCAGAGAGGCAGAAGTCTTAATTCCAATTTTATATCGGGCTGTCATGTGTTAGGCTTGTTCAGATAAAAATAAAGGAATTGTTTTGATCCACAGCTGTGTAAGTCAGTATAACTGCTGTAGGAAGGGAAAGGAAGTGAGGTTTCTTTTTACAAGGTAAAGATAAGGCTATGGCAAATTTATGCAATTCCCCAAATGGCTGGTTCCACACACTTGTTTAAATCTAACTTTTGGCTTGAGAATGAGAGTTTTAACACATTTTCTCTGAACGGTTTCCAAAGTGTGTAGAGATTTGGATGGGCTGGATTGATGCTCTAGGGGATCCAAATATCACAAGAATAGAAGGATTATCATCGATTACATAGTAAATACAAAATCCGCAAAGAGCTTCATGATCTTTGGATCACCTGAAATGATTTTTTTCTCTTTTTTTTTTAGAAACTTAAGGCTTTTTTTGTTCATCATTTCTCATTCAGCTACATAAATTATGAAGAAGTATGGAAAACTTAACAAGTTAAAAGAAAGACTTTATATACAGATATAGTTTTATACAGAAAGTCATTGTAATGATGTAGTTATAAATATCTCTCCTTAAATTAGGAAGCAGTTTTGGTTATTCAAAGTGCCAAACAATGAAAGAACTGACGAATATGCTATTTTCTCAGAAACTTTTTGTATCTTCAATCTGGATCTGATCTGAGACTACTGTCAGGGAAAAAAACTCTTTCCCCACCCCTGCCTCCCCGCCCCCAATTATTTCCTGTATATTCTTTTCAACGTCTTCACAATGAATTTTATCTTGACTATAGTTGAGTCCTCTACATCATGAAAAATATTTTCCTTCCTGTTCTTTTAAGTAAAGCATGTATCAGTGTGGGCATGCTTGGTAGCTAAAAATCAAAGTCAGAATCGGAAAAAAGAAACAAAGTTACATTTTGTACTACTTCATTAATGTCACATACCGAATTCCACTCTCCCTCTCAGTTGCAGAGTGCAATTCAGAACAGAATTTGACCTAGTGTGGGTAGCATAAAAGCCATCATGTTAAGAAAAACATGATTTTTCATGTTCAGAAAAATCAAGTGCCAAGTTTTCAGTAAGTATGTATATAAACAGTTGGGAATCATGAAAATGCCATTTCGGGTTAAAAATCTGCTTAGGAGGGGAAATAAGCTTACTTTAGTCTCTCTTCAGCTTCAGAAGAGCCATCACTCATTCATGTCTATGCATCTGTTTAAAATTTAGCCTTTACTAACACTTCAATTTTCAGGGCCTTCCCTTTAACAGGATGATTTAGAGAATTCCACATGCACAAGGCTATTAACTGGCTGGTAGTTTCTTGCTTGGCTGGAATAGTCCATTTACCTAAGTGAGCCTTTTTGATCCAAGGTGAGAGAACTGCTCAGAAACAAAATTCAAGACCTAATGAAATTAAGCATATGCATGGATGACCTTTCCCTGACAATTTGAAGTAAACTGTCAGAAGGTCACACAGTAGAGCAGAAGTTAATGAAATCAAAACCAGAATCATGAAAGCTATTAAGGACAAATAAATTCAAAGCTTCTCTTGCTGTGTTTAACCGTGTCAAGCAATCCTGGTGAGGACTCAGACCCAGTGTACATGTAAAAATGTAACCAGATTTGATAACAGTTACAGAGTTTACCAATTTCCAAAAAAGTAAAAAAACCCAAACAAACAAAAAAACCCCAAACTAAACCAAAGACCCCAACCCAGACAAACCAAAGAAAACAACACTAAAAACTTTTCTTTTTCCATTTATATTTAAGGGTCTGATTCAAACTTTTAAAAAATACCCATAAAATTTTGCCCTTTTTTTTTAAGGGCACAATATGAAATAAAAATAGTTTATTTGAAGCATTATCTTGAGCCATCATTGTAAGTTTCTTAGCTTTTTTAGACACCTGTAAAGGTCAATTTCTCTCCATTCCTTGGAAAGGAAAATAAAGTGTCCAAAAGGCTCTTAGGAGATTTAAAGATGAGGTGTCACCACGTGGTAAGTGGCAAGATGAAAGCACATCTTTGGTTTATTTTGATATATATTCCTGACCTGCAATGTAGTGCTACAACATTTTAAAAACTGTATTTTGAATTATCAGCTGAAGTGTGCCTGGTTTTGATCTCTCCAAAGCATTTCTCCCCTTGTCTGGCAATATATAAACCTTCCCACATTCCTTCTGTAACCTGAAAAATATTATATGGTATTGTCAGAAGCAAAAATTTTTATATTTAAGTAACCCTCATAGATGAAATTCACCCAGCAAGTTCAGACCTGCCACAGAGCCAGCTGTATTTACCAACTGACAATAATATAAATTTCTTGTGCAGATGGATCACAGCAGGTAGACAAGGTGAAGAAGAGTGCAAACAAATGCATGTGACCCAGGTAACCACAAATAGGGGCAGTTTGGAAGCACTGAGGTTTTGGGTGATTATCTGAACATAACTTGTTTAGGCTGGTTTTAACGTTTAGTTGGGATGAAAGTTTCAGAAAGAACTCCTGCTAGAGCCAGGGGTTTTTTTCAATTTTTTTTCAGTAAGTGAACAGAATGGAATTATGGTAAAATGAAAGCAAGAAACCAAAACATTAATAAACATCTGGTTTTCACCTTTCAAAAAAACCCTAGGTTTTATTTAAATTTGTGATTGCAAGTTTATTGAGTTCTCATTTTAGCCAGACTACTAGAGATGGCAGATAAGGTTTTGTTAGATGAATTAGATACAATTTTTCTTTAATACATGAAAGTGTGGCCTTCACCAGCTTAATGCTCAAAGTAGCTTAAGTTCAGTGCACATCATGTAAAAAAAGCAAATGTCTTGAAGGAACCTTAGGGATTGATTGGTTATGTCATTTATCTCCTGAGGGACATCACAGAGATAAGGGAGTACCCCAGTAAACCACTGCATTTTTTTAAAGCAGTACTGCAATATATGTCACAGAAGAGTGAACAATCGTTATTTTCTGGAAAGTCAGGAAGATTTGAGGTCTACTAAATGTTACTGCAAGCGTAAAAAAATTCTACTTCATCCAGAAGGAAAAAAAAAAAAAAAAAAAGGAAAAGGAAAAAGAAACAAAGCCAAACAGGAGAGTATTTTCTCAAGGCTTGTCTAATCAGTGTTTAATAAGTCTAGAGATTTTAGCCTCCTATTGGTAAGTTACTGGGTTACATTGCACATGACAGTTGCTGCTTGTTTAAACATTACTTTTGCAGAGACTGGGAAAGAAGACTTTAGGGATACCATATTTCCACAGGGTCTACAGATCTTTATATACTGGTGGTTGAGCTGATTAATGAACACATCTGTACATAAAATCCTCAGAGGCTGTTCTCAGGCTGGCTGAAACCAGAAAGTGTTGAGAATCTACAGAGAAGGTTTAAGATTCCCAGCTCAAAATCCAAAGCACACACATTTGCCTAAGAATCTGAGTAGAAATATTTGAAACCGGATTGCTGCCACCCGTCTTTTCATGTTCAGTTACAAAATTTTGCCAACTTAAGATCGACTTAATTTATAAAATAGAGCCACATTGTGCACTGTTCAGCCCAAACCACATGATAAGCATATGAGATAGGGTTACATTTTCTTTTTTTTCCCCCTTTTTTCTTTAATGTGTCCTTAGTCTGCTTTCACTTTGTGTGCGGCCTCATCACTTACAGCAATCAAGAAATACACAAACATTTCCAGTAGAATAAGGCAGTGGGTGATTGGGGCACCACATCATATTCCTGATGATTAAAGTAAAAGAAGTAATTGCAATTCCAAGTCATGCTGGTATCTGAGTGGGGTTGAAAAATACTACACTGCTGAAAAGAAGCAGAATGAAGAGTTAACTCCATTTCATTAGGTAAAACCAAATTAAGAGTATAGTCATTTGCATTTTTGGTAATGACTTCCTGGTTTGAACGATTTTAGAATGTTAGATTAAAGTTATTTTCCTTTTCAAATAAACTGTAGTTTAACTGACCTTGTTTTCTTGCTGTATCTCAGATGGTTAGAAGGCAAAGGCAATCTGATGGGAAGGTGGTAAACAGTATTTTAGGAGCGTTTTCCCACAGTTGAATGGCTTATGAATCATAGGTTATCTTATCAAGCACCATTCTGCTTTTGAGCCCAATTCAAGTTCAAGACATAACCAGCTCAGGAGCCATGAAAATCACAGACAATATTCTCTCCAGGAGCTGTACTGTGTGTTTGATTAAATCAGCCCTTTTTAAGTTTCATTTGTATCTAGCTTTGTTCTTGCTACAAAAGTAATGAGAATATTTTCAGATCTCACGCTGAATGAATTACTGAAATGAGATTTTTTTTTTTCTTTTGAGTGCTTCCTAGCTTGTCCAGTGGCCAGATAAATCCAAAAAGACTGATAAATTAACTGACCACATGCTTTCCAGTGAGAAGCTTACATTAACTTACTTTACATTCAAAGCCTGTTTACACAGTCTCTTTCAAGCTCTGATGACAATCTCTAAAACTGAAAAAAAAAAATGTATTTCTTATTTCCTCACTGAGTTAAAGGTGATGCTTACCTGTACAGTGGTGGTTTCAGAGAGAAATATAAATTTATCTAAACCACAAGATGAATTTGAGAAAAAAAATATATACATGAGTTTATTAGAGAAAGTTTCACACAGGGAGCAAGCAGCATGTCACGGGTCTGAAAGTCTCTTTTCTAGAACATGAAATATATAGGAAATAAGAAGCAGCTATAAGTAAAAGCTTGTCGTTAGATTGAAATTCAGACCTTGATCTTTGCAACTGAAGGGCAATTCTACAAGCTCATTTGCTGATAATGTTTATTATTGGATTTTAAACTATAGGATGCTTTGTGTGCATTCTGTGGACTTTGTAGGTCAGGGTGCTACTCACCTTCATTCACTCTCATTTTCAACAAATGGCAACAGTTGTTATCTTTAAGACTCTTATGCAAAGATTTTTTCTGATGTTTGTGACTGCCAAAAAAGAAAAAGGAATAAAACAAATTATATATATTTAGGGAAAGAAAGCAGTGGTTATAACTACGTTACTTGTATATTCTGTAAAATTGTTCTGAATTTCATAGGTTTTTTTGAGTATGGTGAAGGGTTAATAGTGAAAGAAATCCTACACTGAAGTCAATCACAAAAATACTTGCTTAATGCCAACGTTTCAATCAAATCATGTCTGTGTTTTGAGGAAACAGTTCAAATTCAGCATTGATTTAATTGCACTGTTTTCTTTGGTACTATGGCAGAATTAAGTTACTAATTTCATTTACCCAGTGGCACCTCTAGTTACTGTGCTGTCAGATCCCAAAAATATTCCAGAATCTCATACCAGAGAACTCAGAGATGCAAATTTATTTCGGACTGATGCTGATCATTCATGGCTTGGCTCCAATCCCTTTATTGTTGATGATAGAAATAAATTATTTTCGTAGATACAAAATGCAGGCTTTTATGCCTTCAGTGTATGCATTCCCTCCACCTCACCACCAGGAGGATAAACAAGGCATTCCTCTACACATGAAATGAAAAGAAATTAACTTTGCTTCTTTTGTTAAGTGTTTTTTTCAATATGTTTTTTGTTGAACATTAAAGACAAAGTAAAAGATGAACTTTCTTTTTTACACATAGTTGATAGAATTAGTTTACTTTCAAAAATTTGGGTTTATATGGAAATAATTTACACTTTTAATAAACGCTTTTCCCTACTCTCTTCAAACTACTGCTACCAAGAGTGACATTAGAGTTTGAGATTAGAGCAATTCACTATAAAAGTTGAAGATAATTGAGAGCACATCTTTAGAAAGACAGTCTAGGTCTCTCTATATATAATGAAGTATGACAAGTTATCAAGGTAATGCAATATGTGCAGCTGAGGGAAAAGCCAAGACAAAAACAATATGATAGTTTGAGGAATGTGAAAGTTCTGTTGTAGGAAGTATGAAGTAAGCCTAGTGTATTGTAAAAATACTGAACTAGACAAAATACAGGAAACGTTTACTTTAACAGTAATGTCTCCTCTATACTAAAATAATCTGGAATATTAAAAAAAAAATTCTGAAGTGTAACAATAGAGCAGATTCAGTGTAAATTGAAGCACAAATACAAAGTTTGCTTTCCTTCATCATATTGCAGAAATATCCCTGGCAGGATGGCTTTCTGCTCCCTTTATTCGTGCAGCAGAAGCCGACCTGTTCTAGGTCCCGGAATGGATATGTTACCATGGGAAGCAGCAAAGCAAAATAATTTGGGAAAAACAGTAGCCCCAGAGAATGAGAGAAAATGAAGCTATCTAACTCAGAGATACTTTAGTCACCTCTTTCAGGTACTCTGTAGATATGCCACCATTTTACTATAAACACAGAATAAATTGTATCAAAGACTTAGACCAAAGCCCGTAGGGATAAAAAATGATCTATTATGCAGAGCCACTAGTCAAAACTAGTTCTCTTGATTCTGCCAAACCACCTTTCTCAGCTAGTCTGTGTCAGTAAGTGTTCAACATCTAAACCACAAGTCATATGACAGCAAAAATAGGCAAAATACCCACATAGAAAGGATATACTGGGAATGGCCAATTATACAATGGTTTGATGTGTAGTAGCTGAGTGGAGGAAGGGGATTATTTTGCCAGCTGGAAAGAAATGGAAAGGAAGTTGAAAAGTATGAAAGGGTTCGGGGATGAAGGAAAGAAAAGTTAAGAGAGGATATTGGGGACTGAAGCTCAGTTGAAAAATCTGTAGTCAAAAGAGGAAAGGTCTTGGATCGGACATCTAAAGAAGGTAGAAAAGGAGTAGTTAGGGTATAAAAAAGCTTTGAGATGCTATTAACATCTGCTGTCAATCAGGTTTGGTTTTAGAATTAAATTTTTGGTGCATGAGGTTAATAAGTCTAGAAGTCCAAAAGAAAAACTAGCCAGAAGTGGTGTCAGAGAGGCTGCAAATCTCCAGCTGAACCATGTAGACAGGAAATCCTCATCCCCAGATTCTTTTTCACTGTCAGGACAGAGTAATGCCTGGTGCATGGTAGCATCATGTATAGTTCAAAATAAACTTCTTTAAGCTTCCTAGAAAATGAGAATAGATAATGAACTCTAGAAGTTGCTCTAGAAGTAAGAAACTAATGTTTTATTCTGATTTTTGCTGTTGTTGCTTTAATTCCTTGTGCATACTTTGACTCATGAAAGTGTATTATTTGTAGTTCATACTGGCTTGGTTCCTTTTCTTTCCTTTTTTTTTCCTTTTTTTTTTTTTTTTTTTTTTTTTTTTTTTTCTATTTGCTCCTTACTTTATTTCATCAGTACTATGGAAGAGAACAAATCCCTTCAAGTGAAGAAATCATCCTCTGAAGTGCAAAGCAAAAGTTGGCTCACTTTGGAGCTCACTATTCATGAACCGCCCTTTCCAAGATACCTGCCCCATCTGACTCCCTTTTTAAGCATTAAGCATAGTCTATAAATTCTGTTTCAATGTTTAAATTTACAATGGACTCCATTCATAAAACTGTCATGGTAGGTTTTCTAAGAGCATTTCACACTAATGTGCAGAATGCTTCCAAGCTGAGTAAAAGCTGAGCTGTTCATACATATCAAAGCCTTCTCCTTTATAGACAGATGGTCAGCTTGCCATTGGACACTCAGAGTGAAGGCGGGGGGAGAAGTGTTAGCTCAGAAGTCCCAGACTACAATGAAACTTGTTCATACATAAAGAACTGAACTATGCTCTTTGCTGTCTGTTCAGAACCCATTTTAAGAACATGATCTAACTCTCATCGAATCCAACAGGCTTCAGGAGGAACTGGAACATGCCATATGTCTGAAAAGGAGCACTTCTCTGGCATGAACCAACACTACTTGCGAGTGGGACATAAAAGTGCATGGCAGAAGGAAAGAAATTTCTGTCCTATTAAATTTCCCTTTTGCTATTATATTGAAAAATATAGCTCATTCCATGCCTTAGAAAACGTTTATGTTGGACTAATTCTTAGCTGATAGAAATTGTCGCAATTGTGACTTCTGTAGATCTACAGTGAATCCTGATCTATTTGTACCATGACCCTTTATATTAAGTAGAGCAGGAGATGTACAGTGTATAGATGGGGTCAAGATCATCACATAATGGCATCATTCCAGTTCTCCTGCACTGAATTTCTTGGAGTTTATTGGTTTTTTTATGGACTTTCTGTCATTTTCTTGTAACTGTTTTAATATTCCTTTTGTCTTTTTTAGAGGAGAGGTAAAAATTTTACAAAAAAATGTTAACAACAGAAGGTGTTAGACAATAATTGTGGAAACTGAAATTGAAAAAAAACACCCAAATGTGTCCATTAGTATCCAGATTTCTACTCATGTAATCACAGTGGAAATACAAGACTTGTAAAATGTGGTTTACCAAATAGTATCAACATAACTTAACTTTAGAAATTCTAGTGTAGATCATTATTTTTCATCTTCACTCTGATCAAGTAAAAGTAAAATGCCTCCTTTGAATAGACTACCCACATTGTTGGCCACAACCAGAGATGGGAAAAAGCTTGACTTAAACCGGTCTAAATATACTATGACAAAAAACAGTAGCTTTATAAATTTTGTGTTGGTTTTCTTTTAGTTATGAACTGTAAACTCTATCATTATGGTTTTATGAGAATTTGATAAGTATGAGAAATTTCATAAACTATAGCTGTGCTAAATTATCCCAAAAGAATTAGAACTTCACAAGAATACACTTCTGGAATGAGCTGTAGGAATCTGCAGGGTACTGTTCCCTTGCCAGGCCAGTGGCTTTTGAAAAATGACACCAAGGCCATCCATTTCTAATGGGAATGACTGTCTCATGATGAATTTATTTTTATTTGTGGCTACTAAAATCCCCTTGGCTTAAACACTTCTTGATTTTTTCTTTTCGTAAAGCCTGAAATAAAATCTACTTTATTTTGGCATATAATAGACTCCTGCCTTCAGTGTCAAGTGAAGGTCTTAGAGGAACACAAGCTAAACAGTGCTCATAGTAGCCTACTTAATACTTGTATTTACTGCTTTTCCCCACTTAGAGAAGACTTTCCACATTGTCTTTTTTAAAAATTCTGATTCTGATGGGAAAGTTTTAGTCCTCACTCACTTGAATAGTGATATTAGGATATAATTTACATATTAATTAAGAAAAGCAAGGTCCATTTTCTACTCTACTCTACTCTACTCTACTCTACTCTACTCTACTCTATTCTGGTCTAGTCTAGTCTAGTCTAGTCTAGTCTAGTCCAGTCTAGTCCAGTCTAGTCCAGTCCAGTCTAGTCCAGTCTAGTCCAGTCCAGTCCATTTTATGAAAGAAAAATTTCATAATCTTTTTCCTAGTCCGTGTTCTAAGTACTGCAGCTGAATCCAGGAGGAAAATTACCCCAATAGTAAAGAGAAATATCTTGGTGATGCTTTTCTATATGATAGACAAGGAAACTGTTTGAAAGATGCAAAATGATACGAAGAAAAGTATGTGTGGGAAGAAGTTTTTATGATGAAGTTTTTTGTAACACATTCAGCAATATATGTGTGCTAGAAAAGAAAGAGAAATACATCTTCTTAAATTGGTGATGACATTTCTCATGGTCGAGAGAGTTTTGAGACTCAAATCTCTGTGCACTGAACAGATACTCGTTATTCTTAGATTCAGATTCAGAAGGCCTGAAATGTATCTGTCCCTATACGCAATATTTGATTTCATTCACACAACACCCTCAAGTTTCTTCATTACTTTTTAAAAGCACCTTTCCCAGGTCTTAATCTTTTTATATTCCCTAAAGTTTATAGTGTCTATCCCATAATCAGCATTTTGAGATAATGTTGCAGCTTAGGGTCTAGGGACATATATACGATTTTTTTTTTGTTTTTAATGCGTATGAGTAAGCATGCTTGTATATGTATATGTGTTTTATTTACTCTGTTGAATTAAAATAACATTATCACAGCAGTTAGAGGAGGGAGAGATCTATTCTTTTCAAGCCCTCTTCCCTAAAAGGCAATATATTGTCTCTCAAACACAGGGTAGGTTACACAGAAAGTTATTGCATTCTATCTGAACAAAAACTCTCTTACAGATTTTGTCATACAAAATGCCATTCCCGCTTTTCCTAAATATCCTTTTGGTTGAATCTCAATACACAGTCACCCATCATTTTGATGCAAAAAGTCTTTGAAGATGATTTCATGTGCATGGACAACGTAAGAGTTTTTGTTATTTGAATTAATGCATTAATGTGCCTGGAGCTACTTTAATCTTTTTCTGGCAGACTACCTTTAAATTCTACATATTTTTTTCATTGATCACAGTGGCTTCGCCTGTCAGGCATGGATTTTCCAAGGCCATTGACAGACTTTTTCATGTGCAATATGCACAATTGTTTTTTCTATAGATTCACCATAACCATTATATGTCCATTTTTCCTCTGATCCACCTACAAAACCAGTCTAAACTTCTGGAGTGTTCCTGACTTAACAAGGCATGTAAGCGCACGTTTAGTTTAAAGTAGAGGCATTAGTTGTATTATTTCTATTTATCCTTAAACATAGGCTTCAACAGAACAATGAATGTTGAGTATAAGCTGTCTGCTGGTCCTAGAGTAGAGAGCTGAATTCTGCTCTCTTTCACCTATTTAAATCTAAAGGAAAATATTCACCTGAAACAGATGTCCTGATTTGGTTGTTTTTAAATGATCTCTGAATGCCTGATGACAAATTTTATTGAAAGGATAGGGATAAAAAAATTATATCAAAATCTAACAGTACATTTTACTTTAAAATACAAAATCCTATAGATGGAAAAAGGGTGTATCTTCTACATTTGGGATCTTACTCCACAAGCAATGCATTGCCTGCCCATTCTGAAATAAAGCACAGTCTATAATACTGTGCTTCATATAAGTTTTCAACCAAGAATTCCAAAGTGCCAAACTGTAATTTAGAATATGATGCTGCTCTTGTTTAATCTACTGTTTCACTCAGTCAAATGCAAAACTCTTCTCCCGAGACCAATATTCTACATAAAAACCAGACTCCCCTACAAAAGCAAATGACAGAACTAGTTGCCATTTAGCACTGCAATAAAGTGAACAGACGTAAATGAATGGTTAATTGGTTCAAAATGAAGCAATATTTCAAAATATTTTTTTTAACTTTCCATTCCACAAAAAATGTTTTTGATCTTGATTTTTTATTTTCCTACCCTTCAGAAAATGAATTTTGAAAACCTAGTGAGCATTCCACTTCATTCTGAGTTCTGATTTTTCATTCTTTACTGATAAAGGCAGATCTTATGCAGGAGTTTTCCCTTACTGGCCTTTCTCATCCATCAAAAACTGTAGAAAATTTGGAAGAAAATTGTAACTCAAATAGCACATTAATCACAGGCTATGTTTTAATTTGACACACATTTAGACACCTTAAGAAATATATGGATTAACAAAATTTCAGAACTGATTGAAAGATACAGATCGAGAGTGCTTTGGCCCAGTAATCCCAGGATTTCACACACTGAGATATCTTAAATTCGTAAGAATTATTCTCAATTTACCCTCCTGCAAACAGAATAAAAAGACTAATGGAAAATGACTGTTCACGTAAAAACCTAAAGAGTTATGAGAACAATGAAAAGTGAGAACATTGAAGTATGTCCCTTTACAAAATTTTTTACTAAAGATTTCACTAAAGAGTTTTAAAAATTGTTCTATTAAGACTTATGACGATTTTGGAGACCAAATTCAGTCACTGAAGTGCAAAGGGAGGATTTCAGCCCTCCTTTCTGTGTAAATCGGAATGCAACCTTCACTACTGATGCCTCCACAAATTTTTAAGGATGACAAACCCCACAGTTGCATTCACAGTGGGTCTTTGTCTTTCTCCTAAATTAATGGAATAACTGAAGAATAGACTGATTCTCTTTGCCATCACACATCTTGCCCTGAATTGGCTGTGGATTGTTTTGATAAAAGTGTTCATCTTAAAAAAATGTTTATTTTCTAGTCCATTTACTTTGGATGCCTTTTTACTGATTTATAGTCTTCCTAACGGAACTTATAGCAAAGGCATAGGTCATTTTATGACTTCAAGCCATATAATTAAGGCTGTGAAATAAAATATCCTAAAATGAGACAAACCTTCTGTATTTCTGTTTTACTTGGATCATTTGTAGTCTCTTGGGACCCTAGTAAGAAAAAAAAAAAATTAAACATTGCATTAACCTAAATATTTTTGCTATGCATAGGATACATTTTATTTTAATTTAAGCTATGACAAATTTCCTAGCTTACTTATTTGCAAAAATCTTGAAGTTTGCCAATAATATTCAGCTGGAAAGAGTGGACTCCCTTCCTTGTCTAAGAGCCTGGAGACACATTCTTCATTATTTATATTCTCATAGCATTTGTAATATCATACAGGCTCTGAGCCTCACGTGCTAGAGTGCACAAGCCCATTAGTAGATATGGGGTACATCCAAGCAGTTTAGTCGTGAATTTAAGAGCTGGTAGAATAAATTTAATGGAAAAATCCCACCTAATTAGGAACATCAGAATAATGTTCAAAGATTAAGAAGTGGAAGATTGAAGATTTTTCAAGTTCACAACGCTGGATTAAATCTGTAGTTATGTGACAAGTGCTGTAGAAATGGAAGATACTGGCTCAGTAGGTGGCAGTATTCCCTCAAAATCAATATGAAACTTTTACTTGGACAGGTTTTTTTGGGTAATGAGGTAGAAAAAGTTTTCTGTTGACAATCTGCAAAATTCTGCCTCCAACCACTGTGGTCATTGAAGATATTGTACTTTTAGGAAAAGATGGAGAATTCTGCCTTGCCACGTAGATAGAAAAGCAGGGGGAGAAAAGTATGTAATATGGTATTCCTTCTTATTTCTTTTCTTTAATTTTTATGCATTTCTGTATCTCAGTGGGTTACTTTCATTAACTAGGCAAATTTAGTGCAAAATATCTCATTTCTTTTTTCACTAAAGCTTGATGTTCCATTCTTTGATTAATAATAATAAGAAATATTTTAAAAAAGGCCCTTCTGAAGTCAGACAAAAAAAAATATTCGGGAAAAACTTACATAACCTAGTAGGGTTTTGTGAAAAAATAATTTGTGCAGTAGAATTTTTTAAAACATATCAATATAATGTAGAATAATTAATTACGTTTCTGAAAATGTAATGTTCCAAAACATAACATTCACTAAACACTTCAAAATATTATATCTCTAAGAAAATAGTGTTAATAGCTGAAGAAAATGTGTGTACTTGAATACATCACTGATGTATTCATGTATGATAGATTCCAGTTATTCCAGTACTGCAGGCTTTGCTTATTTAAACTTTCATCAGGTATCTGCATTCAGAATTCGAGTTTGATTTACAAATCAAACAGTTGGAAGCAGCTTTTGTAGGCTTCTTCGCAATACCACTGTACAGCACCATTTCATGGTATAAACAAACATTTTTAATGTGGAAAATAACATCTCTAACAAGATCTGTGTGAACTTCACAATCAGTGCACAATACAGTATAAACTTAAGAAGAATGTTATCTCTAGAGTCTATAATTTCCTAGGTGCTTTCAAAACCTACAAAAGCTTCAAAAATATACCTATTTTAATTTGTAACAACTCTCTCAGGCTAAAATCCAATACATACAATACACCTTCAGATGAAGAGAACAATGAAAGATTTTTAACTTCCTTTAGAAAATGAAATAATGAATAATTTAACTAGACAGGTGATTGGGTGATTGCAATAGTTAAACTTTTATTTAAAGCTTACAAACGACTCCGGAAAGATTTCCCAGAAAGCGCTTTCTATTGTCAACATGTTAATGCTGCTTTCTCTGACTAGAATATCCACATATCATCAGTCATCTCAGAAGAAATTAAAATTCTTCATTTGGCAGGATATTTCTCTGAAGTGCTTTTAGGAAAATAAAGTCACATGATATAATAGGAGCAATATTGGAATGCTTGATCCCTTAATCGCAGTTGTTTATTTTTCCATTTTGTAATCCAAGCATTCAGGCTCTTTACAGCTTACATGCAGATTTTACTTGTAAAATAAACCATCACATGTGTAACCTATCACACTGAAAGTGAATGAAACTTTATGGTAACTTTGAGGGTCTTTTATGACATAGAGAAAAGCCCACAACTACCCTGGTGTAACAGATTGTTAACAGTTGCCATTTGAATTCTTCTTAATGGATAACACCCAATAATTGTTTTGCTTTCCACTGTGCCTGCAATCCGATATCTGTAAGAAATCTTAAATCTAAAAGTCAGCTTAAAATCTTTACTAAAATATTAAATAAGCGAATGAATAATAAAGCATCTAGTGTTTCTAAAAGCCATATGCCCTTATTTTTAATGTCCTAAAGTTCAAGCTATCCCCAGTTTACAATAACATTAAATGTTTGAGCTCAACTTTGGCTTAATTGTATAAGGAAAGCAAAAAATGGAGTATCCACACAATAACAAGGGTGGTGGTGACTATTTCAGCAATGTTTTCAGCTTCAAGTCTGAGAAAACTATGGCATGATTCTTCATTCATCAAGTCCAGTACATTCATGGATTTTTATTTTTTTTTTTAATAAAAAAATAGCAAACTTGGAATTTTCAGTTTTTCATATCCGGCCTACCTTCTTCCACTTCTGGGTTTAATGCTTGCTAAAGAAACTTACGAATTTCACAGCAATGAAATTAGGCAAACAAAACTTAATAATTGTAATTGATTCTTACTTTTCATATTAGTTTTCTGAAGCTTTGTGAAAAAACTGAATCATTGCACAGTTGAAAGGGGAAATTTGCAATCAATCATGGTCTTAAAAACCCAGGAGAAACCCCTCTTCTCACAGAGTTTAGAATGACACAGATTGCCATAGCGTCCTTAGCAGTGCACACGTACTCTTTAAAATATGTAAGGTTGGCCTAGTTTGAAATCCCCAGAAAACCTTCGTAAAATGGAACAAAACTGGGTAACATATATAAAAACAGTATATGTTTGAGGCATAGGAAATTCTGTCAATTTGTTTACTCTTACTCTATTTTGTTTATGTATTATGGTCATTTACCATTAAATAAAATCTCTCTTTTCTTAGTTTTTTTTCTATTTTTACTTATCACTCTGGTTATCTCTGTGATAAGTTATTATTGCTTACTGTTCTACTGATACTCACTTGCCAGCCCTGCACCTCATGGTAATGTTTTGGTTTTTTTTTTTTTTCTCAAAGTGTTTAATTAACTGTTTTCATAACAGTAATGAACTCATCTATGATTGCTGATGGCTACTGGATACTGAGGGAGCTGGCAGAAGTGCTCACCAAGCCACATTCCATCACTGATCAGCAGTCCTGGCTAACCGGGGAGGTCCCAGTTGAGAGGAGGTTAGCAAATGTGACACCCATCTACAAGAAGGGCCGGAAGGAGGATCCAGGGAACTACAGGCCTGTCAAACTGACATTGGGGCCTGGGAAGGTTATGCAGCAGATCATCTTGACTACCATCACATGGCATGTACAGGACAATCAGGTGATTGCCCAGCCAGCATGCGTTTAGGAAAGGCAGGTCCTGCTTGACCAGCCTGATCTCCTTCCATGCTAGATGTCCGCACTCAAAGGGTTGC